>OY740777.1:27799388-28217295 GCA_963513935.1 Aphrophora alni
TATTTTAAGAAAAGCCTTAAAAATTCACGTACCAAAAATCCTATCCCGGCTAAACAGCCGCCGTTACCACAAACCCAATATTACTCTACCCACAGGGCGAGCCGACGTCAAGCTTTTAAACCCCAAATGAAATGAATCAATCAATAAAACCTATTTGGGTGAGTATCATTGAACTACCTCCTCATATGAACTCTCTCTCCCCGGATCCCCTCATCATCCTAATATATATTCGTTCCGTCTGTAAGTAACATTTCCATTGAATGGATAAACGGACTGAACTTCAATATCACAAGCAAATGTCGATGAGAAACAAAATAACAACACACAACGGATATTTCCGTTTGACTAAATAAGAATAAGGCACACAGGTTTTGTAAACTATGAAAGGCCTAATACCTAATGTCTATTGGTTTTATTTCAAGTAAATAATTAATGTAACTGAAGTAAAAAAAGTTAAAAATACTGTGTTAGTCTCTAATGAACTGCTAATTGCCTTGTGAGTAAAGGCAAACAAACTTTGAGGGGTTTGTATTTCTGATGGGATCGTCCTTTTACATTCGGGTTTGTGGCAATGTGTTGTATTAGGGAAGACCTTTAGAATGTGGCTTACGCTGAACATTTTCCCGAATTCCTCTGCGGGACATCCCCCAGTATACTGGAACAGGCCTAAGAAGGTACTTCGCAGATCGGGCGAAAACTCTGTACTATTCTCGAAGTACTGTAAACGTTAAGGTGTGCGAGGAGGGTAAGTCTCAGGTAGCTAGCGATTCGGGGGCAAAGTCAATGTTTGTGGAACGGTGTTATTTTCCGACGTAATCTAACTAACTCTTCCTCTAACGCCCCGCACCGGGCACAAGTGCCTTCTTAAGGCTGTTCCACTATAGCGAAATATTACAGTATATCATAATGTTTCAAATAAAATAAGGACATAATCCTAGAATTGCATTGTTCTATGTATTGTTCGCAAATGAAATACACTGCGGTATCAGTACTTTTAGAACAGCCGATATATAGCAATTTCTTGTTTACTTTCTCACATATACGTTTTATAGGCAAAGTTATGTGATTTTTTTTTAAATCGAAGTCTAGTTTTTTGTTGTTGATTTATCCTCTGAGTCCCAAAAAACCATTTTTTGGAATGATATCTGTCTGGCGGTTGTCTATAGCCCTCCTCCAAAGAAATCTAAGAGAATTTTTATGGAATTAAAGTTGAATCCCAAACAGTGCTGACACATAGCGGCAATAACTAAAACTAATATCAGGCGTAGAAAGGCGGGGTAAGTAAGCAAAAATGGGCGGAGTTGTGCTGTCATCGGTTAGGTGCTGCCATCTTGTGTGCAGTGCAAAAATACATATTATAATCACAATTAACTCACATACTATAATCGAAATATGCTTCTCTCAGAATTCAAAATAAAAATACTTTAAAGGAACACAAAATATATAATCTTGTGAATATTTTATCAGTCAGTGACTGTACAACAGGAGGGAAGTGTTCAGCAACGTTGGTACTATTCCTTTTATAGTAATAAAGTGAGGCCTTACAACACATAAAGGTTGTACCTGATGTTGAAGAGAATACAAATTGCATTTCCAAAACATGTAGACATCATACAATACCCCATTTGGCAAGAGTATATTTTACAAATAACTGTTTATTTATTTATATTTTTCGCATACATTTTTACTTAGTGTAGAGAAAGTTACACAATGGCTCCAAATTTCGAAGTCATTTGATTGTAAATATTTCCGTTTTGTCCCCCCCCCCCCCTGTAATATCTGTCTGGTGTCTGACGTTTGTCGTATGTTCGGTGCTTTATAGCTTTGATGTTGACAGAATTTTAATCAAATTTGATGTGGGTATATTTTGGCCAATTTTTATTACTCCATATTTGGGAGTAGCTGCCATAAGGGAAAAAATACGATTTGATCAAATTTCGCTCAAGTGTAGATTCTAAGGAACCAATCAAAATTGGTCGTGACCTCTCTAAAAATGCCTGATCTTAATTTATGGGCGGAAAAAAAACATCGGCTCTAGTATAAAATACGCAATTTCTCAAAATCCGATCAACAGATTTCTTTCAAATTTGAGTGAAATGTGACGATTAATCACCTAATGGTGTTTGTAAAATTACAAGTTAACAAATATTATGGTACGGGAATAATTGACAGATAAGTAAATGACCTTGAACGCTTTCATAAAAAGCTAGATATTAATGAATTACAATTTACGCTGAAATCATGGCAAAAGGGAATTTAGGCCCTATATTAAAACATTCGGCGTCCTTGGTGTATTTTCACTTTTTGAGTGACAACTTCCGAACTGACATTGTTAAGGTTAATTTTTGTTTGTTTTGGTGAGTGAGAAAGTTTGTGCAATGCTTTTGCAGCATTTAATTTGTCGTCCTGTTTGCATCGATACCAAGATCGAGTTCGTTAATGAGTTACATCCAGTTATTGTACAGCAATAACTGAAATCTGATAATTGTCCACATTACTGCATAATTGTTATACATTTCATTAACTATTACATATTACAGATTTTATTATGTCAGTTATAACTACAACAAAATTAACTTATGGAATTAATTTATAAACGTCAATTTATGATTCCATTTTATCTGCTTAATTACTGTATCTATTAATGGAATACAACTGACTAGCTGATATCATTGATGTAAACATAACCTTAAAATAAAACTAATAACCTTTTTAGTACAGCTGTTCAGAAAAATCATATGGTAATCATATTATGTTACCTACTGGCTTTGAAGTTATTGGATAGTGATGGATTGTTCATATTATTGATATTGTTTATTCCGATATTTGTATTAATTTATTTTATCCGATAATACTGGGGGGGGGGGGGAAACGAAAGAAAAATATTAAAGGATTATACATGAACCAAAGTACAATCCTATCAGCCAAACCAGTGTATAAAATAAAAACTGAATTAGTAATAACAAAATAAAAATTCCTCTTCTTTAAATACAAATGAATATTCCGGTTAATTCACCGCAATGAGTGGCTACAAGGTCACGCGTTATACTGAAGCCCTTTATGGCTTAAATGAATAAAAAATAAGAAATAACAATTTCTCTACATTAAAAAAGGATTAATTTTACTATTAATTCACCTTAAGAAGTGCCTACAAGGCCGTTATGACTTTAATTAATAAAAATTGAATAAAAAATAAAAATCCCTTTACTTTAAATAAGATTGAAGATTTAACGATTAATTTACCACAAGGCTTGACTACAAGGTCACGGTTTAGACTATTGATAGAGGAGATAAAATATTGTGAAAACCGATAAAAACCTTAGGCACTGATCAGTGATTAGAGTGTAATTATTACGGTTCATCTTGATGTTTGTCTCTAGTTTTTCATTTTTCTAATATCTTTTATTATACTTATTTTCTAATCTACGTAGTTTTAATTTTTTCGACCGTTCAAGCTTAGTTTTAGCACTGGTTTCGTTTAAAAGTTTACTATTTTCAGATTTAGTTTCCAACACAGTCTTAGAATACTAGACTGTGTCACTTGATGACGAGAGTTGATATATGATCTCGAAATGTCGTGTGTTAGATTTTGTATACACAAATGATGAAATAGTCTGAATAAACTGTAGATAGGATCGTTGGTTTAAATCATCGGATAAGATCTATAACTCGAAATATCTGTCTACACTTCAAAACGAGGTTAGAATTATAAATTTCAAATAATCGAAGATACAGTTTTAAACCTTACATCCAATGGGGACTGAACGTGTTTTTAATTACTACTAATAGAAAAAAAATTAAAGAAAATTGGTAACAACAGGAAATCAAAATGAAAATTAAATTAGCTATAAATTATTGCAGTCTGAATTTTAGCCTTGTTTTGTTTAAACTTAGTTGGTGGTATCGATTTTTAAAATGTTGGACAAATTCTTCAAACGTTTTTCTACTGCAAAAAAAAATAACCTGAGAATTAAAAAAAAAAAGAGCAATAACAACTATTTTAGTTGGAAAATTATACCTACTTATTTTAAATTTGATTCGTAGATTTGGTCAATATAAAACCATTTTTTGGAAACAGGATCGCTAATTTTAAAATGGCGGCAGATTAAATAATTGTAAAAAAGAACAATGTTTTATGACACCATCACAATAAGATCCATATTTAGTAGTAGGCCTATAAATAAAGCAGGCAGGTTTGATCTCAGAGAACATCGTACTACCTTATTTTATATTGAAAAATTCAATAAAAATATTTGAGAATCCCATATTATGTTCAGCAGATAATATGAAGCATGTATATTGACATGACTTTATGAATAATGCATTCAAATCCCATATCTCTTTGCATTAACTTCTCATATCTCTTTGCACTCCTCTATTACCTTTACCTCAATACATGACTTATCAATTTCATTCTGAAGACACGCTTCTGTTTTGATGTATGTCGGCCATATTAAGACATATTTATTGATTAATCTATAGTGACAAACAAAATAAGATTTCTATATAATTATGTTAACATAATAATGGCCACCATCATGGTACTTACCCAGTCCCGTCGTTCAATGGAATGCTCAAAAGTTCCTTGTAGAAAACGTTAAATTGTATTTGTAGATTAAGGTTACGTTAGGTCAGGTTATCGAGTAGGCTAAATTTGAATAAACTTTTATTAACACAGATTTTTTGAAGCTGGTAATTGATATACTTTCTTGACTTTGAAACTGTAGACATGTGAAGGACCCTAGGCTCTAGAGCTAGAGGATCTCAAACTATACAAATATCACATTTTGTTGGGAGGTCAGAATTCTAAATTACTTGTTTTACAATAACGTCGCTATTTGTCATCGCAAAGAAGTGGGATTGGTTCTGAGTTAGAGACATGAGAGTAGCAACTGGAGCAGCCATCATGGTACTTACCCAGTCATGTCGTTCAATGTAATACACGCAGGTGCTTTAAATGTAATGATCAAAAGTTGGTCCCTTGTAGAAAACGTTGTATTTGTAGATTAAGGTTACGTTAGGTCAGGTTATCCAGTAGACTGAATTTGAATAAACTTTTATTGACACAGATTTTTTGAAGCCGGTAATTGCTATACTTTCTTGACTTTGAAACTGTAGACACGTGAAGGAGCCTCGGCTCTACAGGATCTCGTAACTATACAAATATCACATTTTGTTGGGAGGTCAGAATTCTAAATTACTTGTTTTACAATAGCGTCGCTATTTGTCATTGCAAAGAAGTGAGATTGGTACTGAGTTAGAGACACGCGAGTAGCGTAGGAGACTTCTTCACTATGTTTGGCGTCGATGACCGCTAGAGACGAGACATTAACGTTCTTTATAATTATATATACATTTAAGAGATCCGGTAGGGGTTTTTCGACGTCATGTAAATAGTGATATGACGGGTCAGAAACCTACATTTGGTCGTTGTATTTAAATTATTTGCTTGTATTACATTGTATGATGGGTTTGGGTAAGTACCATAATGGTACCATCAACTTCTTGTTATATTGTCATGTTTGTCTTCTATTTGTTTCGCTAGTGCCGTTTTTGTCACTCCTTCAAGTTGGCCTACAGAGTTTAGGTTGTATAGCCTTGGCAAACTTAGAGAACCTTCACCTGTAGTCTTGGGTTAGATCCTCTTTTTAATTTTTACTATCAGGTCTTATTCTAACAACTATTGTTCTCTTCTGACTCTGTTTTAAACTCTTTTCCTCTTCTTTTTTTTATTATGTGTTGAAGACCGAGAGATATTTTGCCTTAAAACAAAACTGAATGAAATTTGTCACCCTCTAAGTGTTGTATGTGTGACAAAACATCCAATGAATTACTACTGTCCACAGAATCACCAGTGTAACATTTTATTGAACCGTAATATTTTGTGACATTAACTCGATTTCCATTATACTGATGTCGACGCCATCTGTCTTTTGTTCCCTGAAGTTTAATCCTCCCTCCACCAGCTTGTGATTGTCACTAAAAGGTTGCCATTGTATCAAAGTGTGTCACAGTATATGTTCACTTAGCAAAGTCATTTGTAACAGATAGTTTTAGTGATAGTGTTTGTACAGTTTTATTCGCGAACATTTATTATTTAAATGTTTGCTGACGATTGTAGTTGTGGAAACTTTGATGATTGATGCTGTAAAACGTGTCTCGGAGGTTCACTATTGTGATTAAGAGAGTGGACATTCCGATTAACACCAGCTGGATTTATAATAAATGTTGAGCTTGACTTATGAGAAAAATTATACAGGATAACAAACAAACCGAATACAATTCTCACAAAAAAATACGCCTAAGTATCAGACGCGTTTCAACGACAAGGTCGTCCTCTTCAGTGATACACGAGCTACACCACTCGTTTAGTTATAGTTGAGTTATAGTTTGATTGGTGTAGCTCGTGTATCACTGAAGAGGATGACCTTGTCGTTGAAACGTGTCTGATACTTAGGCGTATTTTTTTGTGAGAATTGTGTTCGGTTTGTTTGTTATCCTGTACTAGCAGGATTATTCATGTAGTCTTTGATTCGACCCTTCTCTTTATCTATTCTTTCTCGACCAACTCTTGTTATTTACCGACGCTGTCGCCATTAGAGTATTCCAGGGCTACGGGTCTTTATTTTTTATTCTTTTCTTTCTTTTTTATAATGGCTTTTCATACAGACAAAGTTCATTGAATCTTCTTAAATTTGAAGCCGCTTTGAGGTCACTATATTTCCAAAATTACCTTTTTTTTATGGTACTCCACAAAGTTATAATCATGACAAATATTTCTCGATAAATATAATAATTATAATGCTGGTAATTATAAAATACACGAGTGAGCTTACAGAACATACTATTTTAAACCCCTATACTTAAGACCAATACAGATCCAAATCAAAGATGAACCACCATTTTGATACAAATGTTTTATTTTAATCATAGAACGATTTTAAAGGTTTTTATAATATTTTTACAAGTTTATGTACGCCATCGTGGTATTTACCCAGCCCTATCAAACCTATAACTTTCTATTGTAGAAAAACTTTACTATTTTTATGATTATAATGATGTCATTTATAATCATTTTTTACTAACTAAACCATATTAACAATTTTAGCAATATTAGCATACTGGCAAATGGTTTTCAGCAGTCCTGTAAGTCCAGTGTAAAACAAATTGATGGGACCATCATGCTACTTACCCAGTCTCATCTATTCTAATGTAAGTAGATCCTCGAAATGTAAGTTGGTTTCTTAGGTCTTGTAGGAAACGGTAAATTGTACTGGTAGATGCAGGAACTGTAGTAAGTTTGTTCAAAACAGTTGTTACACAGGTTTTTTGTGCCTTCTGTATAGCAATACTTTCTTAAAGTCGGTTAGGCTTTAACGAGCCTCATAAATATTAAAAATTCTCGATTAATACCCTTGTAATAATTTTTGGGCCCTAACGAGCCTCAAAGTTGTATACATATGAAGGAATCTCCCCTCGTTACGGTCATGCCGTGACTCGTTTCAAACAGATCAAGAAATTACACGAATGTCTAAATTATATTTATGACAAATAACATCGATATTTGTCATCACAATGTGTCACAGTGTGTCATAAGTTGAATAATACATTCCATATTATAACAAATGATGCTTCGACCCTTTTTAGATTTTAACTTTTTCTTTATTCATAAAATTAAGTTTAAAATCATTTACAATAAAAACCAATTATTGTCCAAATCTGATGCACTTAATACCTATACAATTAACGTCTTAATCTACTACTTTTATTCTAAGAATATAATTAAATATAAATTACTAATTCTACAACGTCTTAACCTAAAATAAAGAAATAAGAGTGCATCAGAATTTTTATTTTTATAAAATGCTCCGGCTAACTGAAATGTATTATTTATTTATTTTATTTATTTTCTCTTTACGGGTTCGTGAGGTTCTTTGGTGACTATAATTTTCATATAAAATAGAATTTGGTGGTAGTTTATTTAATTGAGATTGTCCATTAATTTGTAGTTATCGGCTTGGAAGTTTTATCACAGCTCCAATGTTCCTGGTTCCTTGCACGTGGTTCCCGTGTAGACTGCCAGTAGATGGGTCGATTTGCCTTAATCTTTTCGACGAATCTTCTTTTCTTCTTACACTTGTATTCTAACAAACTTTTGTGACGACGATTACTTTTAATTTATTGTATTAATATTCCTGTTCAAACACTTTTATAACGACGCTATTACTCACACACTTTTATGACGACGACTCTTTATAACTTATAAACGACGATTATCTTTTATCTATTCTTCGGAGATTATTATTAAATACTTATACAAAAAAAACCGACTCAGTTACTATTTAATTTTGACGGTTGATTTCGGCTAAATCTTTCACAATGATTTTCTTTTCTACTAAGGAAACACTTGCTCCGGAACTCCCTCCTTCAATCAGTTAACAACCAAAAAGAACCTCGTGCGCTTCTCTTTCACCCCTATTTATAATGTCTATTTTCAAACGCTTTCCTCCGATCCTCTTCCTTCATTGGCTTATTTTAAATCTTTTACGTTGTTTCAGGACTGACGCAATTTCCTTTCATTGGTCCTTTTCAAATATTTTCGGTTGAAGGCATTGACTTTTGGAATGGTTTATTTGACTCCTTGAGATCCGTGACTGATGTTAGAATAGTTTTTCTAGCAGTCAGCCCTTTCGACTCATTACAATTTATGGCCTGCCGAGCACTGACCTTTTGGGAGCCCTCCATTTCGTTATAATATGAACAAACAACTGTTTAAAATGGTTGCCATTTTGACATTTTAAATTAAATTTTTCTAGATTTCAAAAGAGTTTTCTATTTGAGCACACTATTGTCCCTTATACTGATGTCCATATCTCAGTTTTTCTGTCCTCTATCGTGCTTACGTACAGACGAACAACGATAACGGACGGACGGTGTCGAAAATCACATTCTCGGTTACCTGAGTCAAATAAAACATTAAAATCAATCAACATTTTTTGCCAAACCTATCTTTTACTACGTATAGAGGGTAAGTAAAATGTCTACAGTTGTTCACTGTATTACAGTCCTGACGAGGGCCCATGTTGTTGTTTTGCTGTGTATATTCCGACATTACAACACGATTATTGATCACTGGATCGGAAACTCACGCTCTATATTTGCCTTTGACAGGGAAATTCCTCCAAAGTAATAATCTTGCTTTAGATCAAAGAGGAAATTTGACCCAGTTATCACCTCGCCAGATAAGTATTATTTTGTTTAATTATTTAACATCAAAAAGTTTGAATGGACGCCATTTTTAAATCGGTCTAGTGAAAAAATATACATTTATGTTGTATAATGTAAACTGAAAGTATAAAACATTCCACGTAATTTGGTGTCTACGTCTTAATCCATACTGATGTTATAAATTGTGTTTAGAAAACAAACGTATTTAGTCGTGTTCTGTAGAAGATCCTGGGGTACTGAGTAGATGCAATGATCGGGCGTTCCACAGATTCTAGCATCTAAAATCAACTCATTCGGCTTGAGAGGTTAATTAAAACAGAGACAAATTTTTGAACAACATTCGGACAACATAGAGAAAAGGAATCGTCCATCAGGCAGTGTGCTACTAACCAAACATAGACAACGTACACTGTTGTTCCCAGATGTTTGTTGGGCAGCATGAATTCCGCATTGCACCAGCGGGATGAGGAACTAAGGGGTTTCCTTTCTATACGTTGTCTGACACAACATTCGGACAACTTAAAAAAAAGGAATCGTCCATCAGGCAATGTGCTACTAACCAAACATAGACAACGTACACTGTTGTTCCCAGATGTTTGTTGGGCAGCATGAATTCCGCATTGCACCAGCGGGATGAGGAACTGAGAGGTTTCTTTATACGTTGTCTGACACAACATTCTGTAATGATTCATGTTTATATAATTTAACAAATTTTACAATGAAAAATAAAATTTGATAATCCCAATTAAATTCCATTCACTCTCACATATACTCAATTTGTCATTTGCTCTGTTTGCTTAACTAATTACAAAATCTTTTTCTAACTAATATACAAAATGTAATGAATATTTTTAAGTTAAAAGTTTCGGAATTTATATTTGATGTTCCTTATAAATCTCTTTAACTAATTCTCCTTTTAACTACATTCACAAAAAATAAATTCTCAAGATGATTTCATCATTAATTTTAATCTTAGAATAATATATAGGCCCTACTTTACTCTAAAGTTCTTTAAAAATCTAGTTCTCTTTGACTTAAGAAAGACAAATTACTTTGTTTCAATTTATTTTGGTCTTTGAATTTATTTTAATTATATGTGACTTGTTTTAATAAGTTAAACTACTTCGAAATCTGTCTAAGCACGTTTAATATAAATATTTCTCTTACATTAGTTCATTTCACAATACTATCGTTCGTTAGACTTAGGAACACTATTTTGGACTATAGATTCCTACACACTGCATTATATACAAAATTTTCACCCTTATTTTGTACAATAGTAAAAATTTGTGAGTTATAAGGTTGATTTTATTATTTTATGAAACACTCTTATTTATTTATCTCAGATATTGATTTTTGATGCTTTCGCTTCTGTAGACCAATTCTCCATCAATTTCATTATTTTTTGTTGTTTAGTTTTAACGCCAAATCCTTTCACATTCTCAATAGATTTTGAAGTAATAGTGGTTCTTCGCTAATGGTTATTTGCTTTACCTGTCTCAGTCCGTTAGGCGAGATTTTTGTCTTCACGATGTTCGAAATCTTGTTAAATAAACTCCTTCTTATTGAGTTCAACATATTTTGGTTTGTAGAACTCTTAGCATACTGATGAAATGGTTTTATTACTTCCCATCCTTACTTGATATCTATGTTTATGTTTGGTTCTGGCAACCCCCAAACCATCTCATTTAGGATTTCCTAAACACCTCTGATACCAATCTTACTTTTATTGCTGCTCTAATTGTGACATTTCTTACTTGATATCTATGTTTATGTTTGGTTCTGGCAACCCCCAAACCATCTCATTTAGGATTTCCTAATCACCTCTGATACCAATCTTACTTTTATTGCTGCTCTAATTGTGACATAATTCAGCAATTCTTTACAACATACACCTAAAACTAAAAAAAATATTTTCTGAATTTCTCAGTAAAAAGTTTACTAAAGTCTTAAAATACCTTAACCTAATTTTACCAACAATATCTTGTAGCAGAATTCTCTATTTTGTGGATATTTTCATCTTTGAAGTTGGTATACATCTAGTCACTTTATATTATTTTATCAGTGACTAATTGTCAGTAAATTACCAAGAATATCAGTGAACTTTATGAACAAGTTATTGTGGCTTACAAACATGATAACTGTTTCATTAATAATGAATACATTTTCCTAACAATTTCACAACAATTCCTCCTGATTCAAACACATATTATTATTTAAGATGTAATTAAGTTTGTTTATGTTCTTTTATAGATCAAATAAGTCTTACTTTAACTAAAAAGAATGTAAGAAGAGCACTGAAAACTTTTTAATGTAAAATAAAGTACTTTTAACAGACTGCTGAGTTTATTGTCACGTCCGTAACAAACCAGTGCCACGTCCGTAACGTGTTATCGATTTTTTAATTAAAATATTACAGGATTTTAAGATTGAACGCTAATGTTTCTAAGAAGGTATTTATCTTAAGATAAGCTGACTAAAATTTAATTCATAAATTTCCCAAGAAATTAACAGACTTTTTTAACAATTGCAACAGTGTGTCAGAAGACAAGTGAGTTTCAAGTCACGTCCGTAACCCCAACTTAGTTGAACTATACATCAAAACCAATAATATGATCATTTTCAAATTTAGTGCAAAAATAGTATAAAAAATTACCTACCAGTTGAGCTTTAACAATTTACAAAATAAAATTAACTTTTCTTTTTTTCCAAGTTGTAATGCATGTAACTGTCACGTCCGTAAAAAAAGAATGGCTATTTTCTTACTAGGTACATACGATATTATTTTATCTCCAACTCATTAATACCTCATTTCCTGGCTCTGAATTGTACTGAAGTGAGTTGTACTTAGGGCTCAGGTTTTACTGTCGTTAGTAAGGATTGGGGGACATGGGTGTTATTAATTACAACAGTTTTTGTTTCTTTGGGGATCTAAATCTTTCACAAGAATTTCTTCTTCATATTGTGGTGGAGTTTTCCTTAATTTGGAATTCCATTCATATTTACGAGATTAAGAAAACCTGTAACAACTGTTTGAAACAAACTTACCCTAGTGGTTAAGACTCTTTGATCTATCAATACAATTTAACATTTCATGCAACGTCCGAGAAACCAACTATGAGGCATTATAATTAGAAGATCTGGAAGTATGACATTGTATAACGGGACTGGGTTAGTATCATGATGGCGCCTATCTCCTTGTTTTTCCATATTCGATCCAAATGACTGAATTGAATTGCAAATCCCTCTCTCAGCTAACTATTAGAGTAGTAGAGCCAAGTCATCTGCTAACGGTATAGTACTGCAAGTAACCAGTCTCATCTTCTATTTCCCTACATTATGTTCCATTTTCTAACTTTTGGTTCTCTCCCGTGATCTTCTAATAATGTCATCACCATGACAATAGCTCTCTTTAGTGTGCACGGGCTTAATACTCTTAAGGGACACAATTTGGATAGAGACTATTTTTGATGTAGTCTTGGGCTAGACCCCATTCTTCCATCTTCTCCACTGGTCTCTCTTCACTAACTCTTATTCTTTTCCGACCATGAAACTATTACAGTATTCGAAGACTAGGTAGGGGTCTTTACTTTATGTTTTTTCTTAACTTTTTTTATAACATCGGGAGGTTTTTGTCTTTTAAAGAACAGTTAAACGAAACAATATCATCCAACCACAACAAACATCTAGATAGACGGTAAATGAAACATTTTATCATTATTTTGATGTCCGGGAGCACTTCCCACAGTTTGTGACACCCTATTTATTGGACACGCTCTATAAAAAATAACTTTGTATAACTGTGCATAACAACTTCTATGGGTGATGATGATCAGTGCTCAGTTCATTAATTCTCCAACGAAATGTTGATAGTTAAGGAAGAGGCGTTACTCATCACAGGATACTTGTGTTTCGTAGTGCACAGTGTTGCCAACTCTAATGACAGAAATCATTGTAAGAAGCAAGACATCAAATCCTCGTTAACTGTAAAGATATGCTCCGACTTATGTTGTAGTATCCGATATATCAATATCGTTTGGATGCAATTTATAATGTTTTACTTTGGGTTTTGTATCAATAAGTTTAAAATGTGAAAATAATTATTTTATATCGTATCTAAAGTATCAATCCTGTTACTTGTGTGCATAAGCTGTAGTTAAATAATTTAAAACTTGAACTTACAATCACTTTCTTTATTGAAGTACATCCATATATATATTATGAAGTTGATGGGTGCCAACATATTACTTACCCAGCCCGATTATAAAACTTAATACTAGAAGATCCTCTAAATATACTGCCTATAGATGGCTTCCTAGACCTTGTTAGAAATGGTAAACTATATTGACGGTCCTCGAGGCTGTACGTTACGAGTTGCCTCCATTCGCTACGCTCTTGATGGTGACTCAGTCCTTCTTCTCTTTTCTTGAAGATATCAATTCAACACGTCTCTATGGCATCTTGAATTTCCATAGGGTATGACTAATCCAGTTCCATTTCCATTTCTTCATCTGCAGCACTACCGGTGACTCATTTATTATTCCCTAAGCTCTTCATTGCTTATTATATCTGGCCGATAAATATATAATATTGTTCTTAGACAACAGTTTAAGAATGTTTGCAGTTTATTTTTGATGACCTCTGTAACTTTCCTTGTTTCACAACAATAGAAAAGTACAGGTTTAACATTGCTGTTAAAAATACTTAGCTTTGTTTTGACTACAGTTTACCTAGTGCGTTTCTAGACAGTGTATTACGAACAACCTCCCCACTCCAAGCCAGGCTGCCCTCCCTCCAAGTGCCACCATATAATTTGTATTTTTCACACGGGCGATCACGTTCTCGTGTGCTCCTCTTCTTGTGGAGACTACACTCTCCAAGGAAGTAAAACTATCCAAGTCCTCTCCATTAACGTCAAAGTTATAACATTTATTAGTTGGGATTTAATTTTGGTCCCACATATCTTTATACCAAACAGGTGCTCATTTCCTTTCGAAGTCCATCAGATTCTCAGTGATATTCCTATAGTTTCATCCTAGACAAACAATCCCCAATTTATTCCTCCATGAGCACCCTATCTTCTTAAAGTTGTTTTAACAACATTTTGTATAAGTGTTGGTTTCTTACAAAATTGATTACAAGTTAACACCACAAAAAGTAAAGTTTAACAAAGAATGCCAGTGAGGTGTTTTCAATAGCCTGTTATAGTGAAGGAGGTGATCGATATCAAATAATTGGAAAACTTTAACAGCTTGTAGCAAAGACAGCAAACAGTGAATTACCTTTTAGACACAAAACCAAAAATAACGTATAAGACGATTAAGGATCTAATCAATTGCACACATATACAGGAGTGTTGAAAAACACTTCTTAAAAATCCGATGATCACTTTCTACTACTAAATCAAGCAAAGTATAAACTAATTAGTTTAATTTGAAATGACAAGTAGGCCAAGTTATTCTACGTACGGAGTATAATTTAGTATAATTTTACATTTAGAACTACTATTAAAACTAGTAAATGATCGCCATCATGGTAGGCTACTAATCCAGTTCCATCATACAATGCCCAAAAGTTAGCTTCTTATTTCTTGTAGGAAATGTTAAATATTATTCATAGATCAAGCTTCAGTAGCTGTCCTTAAATCTGTACTTTATAGAGCAGACTCCATTCTCTTCGTTCGTGATGGTGACCCAGTCCTTTGTTTATCACTTTTCCTATTTCCTTAAGTATTCCAATCCAACACATTCTACTCCATGATATCTTCATTTTTTGTTAGGTTATCTCATGGTGTCTTATTTGTTCCTACCCATATTTCTTATTATATTTGGGTATTAAATATATAATATTGATTTTATAATACAATCAGATCCTCTAAATGTAATTCCCAAAAGTTGTTGAAGGAAGTGGTAAATTGTATTGATAGATCAGAGGGTCTTGTTCTATGGGATAAGTTTCTTAAGTTTCTTAAAACATTTTTTTTTTTTTTTTTTTTTTTTTTTTTTTTTTTCTTTTTGTACTTCGAAACTATACCTAAGTACCTAAACTATTTTGTTGACGACGGATAGGCGCTAACGTTTGTATATTAAAAAGTCTCTACTCGATTCTAGTGGGCCTCGAACCTTGTACATATGTGAAAGATATTTCACTCACTACGCTCGTGTCTAACGTGAGCTAGTGTATAAGTTGAGTAATACGAGATATGGAAAAAAAAAAAAAAAAAAAAAAAGTTTAAAATTTGTCGCCATTTTGACATTTTCAATGTTTTTTTTCGAAAATTCAAGTGTTTTGTATATGAACACACAATAAAAAATTTCATGTTTTACCTCTATTGTTGGGGCCCATAACGTACAAACGACAATGGAAGTTTATTTTCCTGATTTCTGTGATCATGAAATGTGAAGATCAGTCGAAAATGGTGGTCAAAATTTGTTGCAAAACCGAACTTGCCAAACACTTCGCACACTGGTAAGTAATAGGCACTGCGTTTTATGTGCTTATTAAACATACGTTTTACTCATGCATTTATAAATTAATTTTTACATTTTACATATACTTTAATCGGACATCTGTGTGTATACAAAATAGTCCATGAAACACGATACATAGAATATAACAATATGAGAAGAGTCGACATAGCTTAGGACTACGTTGGACGCTAATACAGAAACTAAAAGTAATAACCTAAGTAAATGACACAAGAAATCCAAACACAAAGCTGAACTAAGATCATACACTGGATAACAAAAAGGATGTAGTGCTGACGGAGCAGTTACCTCACGATTTATCAAATTGAACATCCTTTGGTCAACTCTGTTGAAAATTTAACGTGACCTTGTTATAATACCTTGTGGTGAATTAACAGGAATAATTACAACCTTATTTAAAGTAGAGGGACGTTTTAGGGTTTTATTGTTGGAGCGTATATCGAACTTATTTCTACTGAATACTCTAATAGGGATGTTTGTTAGCTTTATATATGAGACTACTTATCCAGTATAGGGTAAGTGTGGTGAACGAAATTCAACCTCTTTTTTAAACTATCTTCACCTTTCATGGCTTCAGGAAAATGTGATTTCTGTCATCTGAATCGTTTTTTAAATTTATATCTCACGTGTTATTTAATTTATAACAAACTAAATTAGATAAAAATTACAGATGACAATTCTACATGTAATGTTACAAACTCCACATCTCTACGATGACAAATAGAGAAGTTATTGTCAAATATATAATTTGGAACAGTTACCTCCCAAGACACCGTGATATATGATTTTTTTACTTCACTTTTTGTCATCGTATTGTTCGTACCATTACATGGAGAAGTGAAATCAACAAATTGTTATCTAATTTACTGTGTTATAAGTTGAATAATACAAGAGATATTAAAAGTAAACATTAAATATGGTCACAATTTTTTTATTTTTAATTTGATTTAGCTGATTTTCAATAGGGTTTTTTAATTATTATTTCGTTACAGACTACAACAACGAAGGAAGGACAGCATGTCGAAAATCATATTTTCAGTTTCCTGGGGAGTTGAAATTTTTTGTGGTTATTAAACTAACACTGTACTTCGTATGGAGGCTAAGTAATAATATGAATAATTTATCATACATAGTAAGAGGTTGGGAAAATAAAACTCTGTAAATAATTGCTAATTGACTGAAAAATTGGATGGTGTTAGCCTTAAAAATAAAAAAAATATAAAAATGTTCTTACTAAAGAAACTTTGCACGCGTGAATAAATTACTGATTGAACATGACGCTTTGAGGGTTTAGTTAATATTTGAATATTATCAACTGCCTCTTCTGTCATCAGCAAGTTGAATTGTAAAGTTGATTAAAATATAATTACCCTCTCAGGAGCTCATTACAGTGAGTACGGGCGTGACAACCATTCTAATTTTGGGTTAGATTCCTCTCTTTCATCTTTCCTGCCAGGTCTTTCTTGACCAATTATGGCTCTCTTACGAATCTGACGCTATTAGAGTTAGGGGAAGTTATTTTATCTTATTTTTTGTGTAAGGCGATAATGACAAAAGGTTTATCGCTTTTAGACAACGGGTAAACAGTATAACAAACACACAGAACACAATTCTCATATTTTTTTTTTATGAGAATTGTGTTCTGTGTGTTTGTTATACCGGTACTGTATAATTTTTCTCATAAGTCAAGCTCAACATTTAATAACGGGTAAACCAATTAAAAATTAATCAAATTCAAAAAATCTGTTTAGAGATCCTTAAAGTTTAATTTGAAAAACGATTTCTGTTTCGTCCATGTAGTACTGCATATAGTGGAGAGAAGAAAGCCGGTTTTGTAAAATTGGTTATATTTAGGACATTTTTCCATCATGAGAGAAACGAGTTTATGATATTTACCCATTCCAATAATAAAATCAGTAGTCTAATCTTCATATATACGATATTTTTTCAATATCTTGCCTAACGTTGTGATAATTTGTTTTCAGTATACAAGTGTAGGGTAATTGAATAAACAGCTGATCTTTGTTTATTGACTGATTATCATGTTCCATGGCCTCAGGATTCTGAAATAGTGATTTTTGACATGATGTTCATCCGTCGAAGTTGGACCTTTGTCTTTTGTACTTTATCACGAAAAATATTATAAAAAATTAAATAAAAAGATGAAAATTAATTATGGGGGACTACAGTTGGCTCATTCTACTATTATTTTTATTTGTTTATTGATTTTGTAAAGTTTTTTTTTGTCATGCATGTTTTAACTGTTCCATTAGATTGTATATTTGTTACTTGGTTTTATACAATTTGCATTAGTCGAAATAACAATAAAGAAATCAAATGAAACATAGAACCATATTGAAATTCCGAAAAGTTAAAAATGTCAATCAAATATTAAATTATTTTCTTTTATATCTTCTCTGTTATTTAACTCATAACGGACTAAATTAGACACAAAATAGTAGATTTCAATTTTGCATATAATGGTTACAATCTCTGCGAAGTTATTGTCAAAACTCTGACCTCTCAACAAAATGTGATATTCGTAGGGCCTATAGTTACGCGATCCGGCAGAACTGAAGGCTCCTTCACATGTCTACAGTTTCAAGGCCCTTTATAGAATAGCCGACGTCAATAAGCTAATTAAATACACAATTAAATTATTCAAAAAACCAGTGTAACAACAGTTTAAAACAAATTACCCTACTGGATAAGACACCTTGATCTACAAAAACAATTTAACATATCCTACAAGGATATTATATATCCTACAATTATGTTAACATAATTATATAGAAATCTCATTTTGTTTGTCACTATAGATTAATCAATAAATATTTCTTAATATGACCGACACACATCAAAACCAAACCTTAACAGAAGCGTGTCTTCAGAATGAAATTGATAAGTCACGTATTGAGGTAAAGGTAATGGAGGAGTGCAAAGAGATATGAGAAGTTAATGCAAAGAGATATGGGATTTGAATGCATTATTCATAAAGTCATGTCAATATACGTGCTTCATATTATCTGCTGAACATAATATGGGATTCTCAAATATTTTTATAGAATTTTTCAATATAAAATAAGGTAGTACGATGTTCTCTTTGATTAAACCTGCCTGCTTTATTTATATTACCAAATAAGGACATAATGATGATATTGCTTTTTCACAAGTTTATAATCAACCTCCATTTTGAAAGTTATGAACTAATTTTCTTGGTTCGTGGTTTGTATTAGACGAGAATGTGAATCGAATTTGTGCAAATTGACTAACATTCAGAAAGGAATACTTTTTAAAATTTAACTTCGTTATGATAGAAAATGGGTTTTCTAACGGATTTTATATCATAGACCACCAACGAAATTGACTAATTTATACTTCATTAGTTTTATTGCTGTCATTTCTTAAATTTGAGGTTATATTTAAAAAATATTTTAGTTTAACTTTTTATTGTTATAGTAGCACACACGTTCTGACTTCATTGGAGAGTTTATAATTTCACGACACGGACTAGTGTAGAGCTTTACATAGGTTTAGTTGTTTCTTATTGTTTAAAGGCAAAAAACCTCTCAGTCATCATCTAATATAAAAATATTATATTAAAACAAAGACCCCTAGAACTCGAAATAAAGCAGCTTTGGGAAAAACCAAAGTTCTTAAAGAGAAATCTGATAGAAAAGATAAACGAAAGATAAAAAGAAAGATAAAGAAAGGGATTTAACCCAAGACTACATGAATAAATGTGTACATCCAGCTAAGTGTCCTAGGGATTGCCAGGTTCGTACAATGTATCTACCCATTATTTATTAAAATGTAAGGACAGATATTTCTGGTTAAATAATTTGTTTAGTGGTTTGTATTGTCGAGATTTCAATCAAATTGCTACCTCAACAGCTTTTATTGATGATTAATATTATATTTTAAAGTTATGTTTCTTATATTGTTAATTTTATTTAACTATTTGATTTTTTATAGTAAATGACACTTTTAGACAGCATATATTGCAGTATTTAAAACTATAAAGAGTACCTAATTGTAGGATTACAAAAAGTGATACATGTTTATTTAAAATTATAAACAGAAAAACAAAACGTAAGTCTCTACTCTGAAAAATAATTATCTTAGAATCGTTCGGACTTTACAAAATGCTATATAAATTTTACAAAAGAAATTCAACGAATGTAAATTCACTGTTCAGGAAGTGGATCAAGAATGACAAGAACGAAGTAATTTAAAACTCTGACAGACGTCGTGACTGCGTTGTTTAACAAGAGACAAAGTCTGAAACTTGTCTTGAAATTAAAGATTTCATTAATTGCAAAATACATCTTCAAGGCTTTATATGTATTAAATTGAGACACATATTGTAGTAACACTTTCTACTTTAGACAGGTTATTTTAGCTTGGTTATGTTTTAGCTTGGTAGTGTTTGAAGTAAACAATTTAATATAGTTTCAGGTAATATAGACACAAAACAAAGATCACATACATCACTACTTGTATGGTTTTGGATTTTTTGTGTAAACAAATTGACATTATGGTGGTTAAAAACAACTAAAGAGATATGCTTTCTTATACTTCTTGTTCTCCTCCTTCTCCCTTTTCTCAAACTTTTCTTCTCCCTCTTTGCCCTTCCTTTTCTTCTTCTTTTCGTTTTCTTCGTCTCCTTCTTCTGGTTTATATTCTCCTCTTCGAAATCTCTTTCTCCTACTTGTGAATTGGAAAAATGTGTCTCACCTTTAACAAATCAATCCCTACAAGATGTCTCACATTTCTTTACAAATCTTGTGTTAGTAAATGTTTAGCGTACATACATATTTAAAGTGTTTTGATTTTAACTAACAAACAATTCTTTGACAGTGAATTTGTTACGGTTACAACCCTAGCCAATGAATATTTAGCAGCTGAACCCTTGAATAAATAAGAGCGCCTTTTAAGTTTTGACTGAGGGTAGGGGGTGCGTTAAATGTAAAGTAATGTCGTTTTATACTTTTCCTGATCAAAAAATCGTAAAGGTAGAATTTGTGACGATCAAAGTATGTAATTGATTTTATTGGACGCTATCATTATTACATCAAATTAAAACTTTGGTGACTTTAACAAAACAAAAATGATTGGCGCCATCATAGAACTTTTCCAATCCTACCACTCAAGCAATATATCCTCTAGTTATAATGATCAAAATTTTTCTTGGCCCTTTTAGGAAATATTAGACTGTATTGGTAGACATGTGGTCTTATCCAGTAGAGTAATTTTGTTTAAAACAATTGTTAGAGAGATTTTCTGAACCTCGACATTCCTCTCTTAACTTCGACTAGGTCCTAACATTCCTTGTTAATCAGTGTATATATATATATATATATATATATATATATATATATATCTTAGCCCTTAAGAGGCTCCAACTGTACTTATGTGAGGAAGCCTCTACTCGCTATGGTCGTGTCGATGACTAGGATTCACTGGATCTAAGGGGTCATGGATTGAATTTTCATGTTACACTAACATCCTTATTTATCATAAGATATGTTGGATTGATACTATTACATACAAAATTGAAATATATAATATTTCATGGTAACTATTTAGGACCATTACTTTGACAATTTAAATTTGATTTTTATACAATTCTAGAGGGTTATATTGTAACATCCAAATTCAATAATCAAATTCGTAAATAAATTCATTCACTCGTT
Source organism: Aphrophora alni (assembly GCA_963513935.1). Taxonomy (NCBI): domain Eukaryota; kingdom Metazoa; phylum Arthropoda; class Insecta; order Hemiptera; family Aphrophoridae; genus Aphrophora; species Aphrophora alni. Next base: position 27,820,801 of record OY740777.1, read on the forward strand.
CTTCCATATATTCAACGTCCGTCCCTTGACAAATGCTGGCACCTGGCGACCTTCTCCAAAACTAAGCATCGCATGACATCTAAGTACAAAGTACAACGGCTGGTTAGCCTACCTGTTCTACAACCCGTTGTCAGTCTACCTGCAATCACTCACAATGTTCTACATTCTTTCATAGCTCCGTTAGATATAATTTTTGTTCTCAAAACTTACATCTCAGTTCTTAAACGATATGTTAATCTACAGTTTTGTGCGTTTTAGTTTCTAAAATGTTAAATAAATTTTTGTTTTCACGGCACAAGCTCACGTGAACTGCGACAGGATTTTCCAGGTATTCAGCTTTACAGATTTTATCATATCTTAAATTTTGTTAATGTTTTAAAATAATTTGTTAATTATCATGTATTCTTTAAAATATGTATTTCATGTTTTATTTAATATTCTATGTTCTTTTTGAAACTGAATGATTATAAAAATTTTCTTTTCTTAAAACATATTTTACAAAACCTTGCAAAGGCACATTTTGAGTTTTGAACAATTATGTGAAATAGGTGCAAACTAATGTTGAACATTAAATGATCAGAATATCTTATTGAACATGTCAAATATAAAACAATTAGAGAAATCTCTTCTAAATCAGAAAATTTCGTTTTACAGACTTTTGCAGATTTTTGCAAGTCTTATACAAGCTTTGTTTTAAACAAAACTAAATATATATAAATAGATTTATAGTCATATAAGAAGCTTTTAATTATAATCTTAACGAATTTCTGTGATGCAATCAATTTTCTTTAATTTTGACACATAACCTGATATTTTCTTCAATTAAGAACATTAATGCTACAACATGTCTGATTTTGCACAGACGCTAAAAAACGTGTTTTTTTTGCCATAGCTAATACGCTGGTAGGAGAAACCCAGCAATTCTTGCTTCACATTGCATAGACCAGCAAAAGATCTTAACATGTTTCGTCCTGTTTGCAAAACACGTTTTATTTAATATATCTTCAGAGTTTCAAGTGCACAAAAGTGATATTTTTTTTTTTTTTTTTTTTTTTTTTTAAAAAAAAACTGACTTTACAGAACTTTAACTAAACTCATATTGTATATGTGCCTAAATAGCTTCAGCGAATATGTGTTTCTTAAAGCTATCTTTAGATGTAGACTTGTGTAGTTATTTGTAAATTATATAACAAATCATTGGGTGGAGCCTGCATGCAAACTTTCGGTCCTAACAACCTCCAAGAGGTTATTTTTCTAAATTAACAAAAAAATTGACGTCAATTTAAAAAATTTCAATTTCCAAAATTTATATTTTTTTTTTATATATAAACTTCTCATTTTATGATAAATTCTTGTATTTAAAATATATAAACTTATTGGCCAATATAGCACTTAAGAAATTTATCAAACAGGTAATATTATGTAACTTTTAGTCTAGTGATGAACCTGTTTACAATTGATATGAATTTTTTGAATTTAAAACATCAAACTCATTTATAATTTTTTTTTATTGTTAAATTCTGTAAATGTTTTAAAAAACTATCATCTCATAAAGTAAAAAGGGGGGGGGGATAAATATCAGTATCTTTTCATCTTTTTTTATTTTGTAATTTTTACATTAAGGGCGTATAATCTTTTTTTTGGATTAATTATAATCCTGTTAATTATTAAGCTGTGCTCATTGTCTTTTTTTTTATTGTTAAATTTTGTAACTATAAATATATATAAACTAAAAGGGGGGATAAATTTTCAGAATCTATTGATTAATTTTTTTTATTTAAATTATTATATGTTACATTAAGGGCGTATAACTTTTATCAATTATAATATTGTTAATCATAAGCTGTTTATGATGATTTGTCTCAGGATGTCTTTCTAAGTTGTAAATGATAAAATCTGAACCGTCGAAATTTTTTTTGTTTAAATAAATTTGAGCCTTGTTAATTACTAAATTTGTCTTTGTCTTTTTTTATTTTTCTTTTCAAACATTGTTACCATTTGGTTCCGCCTTTCTTAAATTTAAGTCCCCTGGTAACATGTTTCTGGTAGCAGAGCGTGGTTGATTCTAAATTCTAGCGTGGTTTTCTCTAAATTATAGAGTGGTTAATTTTAAATTCTGGAACCGTAGTTAATTTTCAAAATTTTGCATTGGAACCATCTAAATTTAAATTCAAAAAATTTTCTTTGTTAAACAAGGCTCAATTTTATGTTTTGCAGCTTTCTTCAAATACTGCACAACTATTGCTGATGAAATTTTTTTTTTTTTTAATATTTAAATCTATATAAACCTATTAGTCTCTTTTTAAAATTATTTTCATATAAACACTTTACACAAAAACTTCTAAACCAATTTTGATAAATTTTTTTTTTTTTTATTATTTTCTCTGCTTAAATAATTTTTTTTTTATATTTACATACATTGCACACTCTCGTCATTCACTGAATTTGATCCAGACAGCGGGCTCATTCGGGAATTCCAAAAAAATTTAAATAAATAATAAAACCCAAAAATAGTTAGAAACAAAAAAAAAAACAAAAAAAAATTCAAAATTTCCTTCAAAAATTTTCTCGAGTTTTCTTTCGCTTGTCTGTATTAATTCATACTTACACACACACATATACACAACAACTACACTACATATAATTCTTGAGTCATTCTCTGGTCCTTTCACTTCATTTTTGTATCATCTTAAAAGAATTTTTTTTTTTAAATCACTTGGTTTATTTTTTTATTATCAGCAACAGTTAAAATGGCAGTGGATTTGCTGAGATTAGTAGACTCATTAAAGAACACTGAGCTCGCTTTTGAATTTTTTTTGTCATCTTGAAAGAAAATTATTTTTATTTATTTTTTTTTATCATCATGAGCAGTAGGCAGGATGTCGGTGGACAGGTTGATGCAGATGGTGCTACTTGCTTGTTAATTAAAATGTTGAACACTGATTGAATAATATAACTTGTGTAGTAAAATTTTTTTTTCTTCTTCCAAATTATAGGGGCCCAGTTTGTATGTAGGACAACATGGTTGGCCTGTTTGTCTTTTCTTAAATTATTTGTTTGTCTTTTTATTAGCAGGTCAACATGTTTGTTCCTCAATTAGTTTTTCGATTAGGGTTGAGAAAACCGGAGTTTGTTTTTTTTTTGTCATGGGTCACCTTTTTATATACATATTTACTCTTTTGCTACACCTGTTTTTACACTACTTTTTTTGCATATCTTTTTTTAACACTTAAAAATTTTGATGAAATTTTTTTTTACACCTTTTTTGATTAATTTAAATTCCTTTTTTTGGGGGGCACATGATTACACTTACAATTAAGACCTTAAGTCAACTACAAGCCCTGCCTTGCGCAGCAGAAATTTTTTTTTGACTCCCCAACGTCTCATACTGCTTCTTTGTTTATTTTTAAAAATGGATTATTTGTTTAGACCCTTCAAAATTTTTTTTCTCACGGAAATTGTTAAGAGCCGTGAATAGTTTAAATTTTTCTTCGTATGGGAGAAGAGGAATTTAAAAATAACGACGCTGAGCATGATCTGAACCAAAAAGGCATCAGGAGTTTTTGGCTTTATTTTTATTTATTTTTAATATATATATTGTTAAGGTCGGCTCAGAGGATACTCCCCCCCGTCTGAGTCCGACCTTTCCTGTAATGCCTAGTGCTATGCACTTTCCCTCCCCAGTCCCCGGAGTGGTCACCTCCTCTTGGTGTCCCGAGGTGCCACTCCACCCCTTTTCCCCACGTACCTTAGTGTACAAAGTCAGTTCATGCACAGCAATGTCGACCTTTGCGTCATCCTTCAGCTCTTTCTGTCCTGGGCCTATCCCAACTATAGGTGGGAAGAGCTGAGACGCTGTAGAAATTTCAAAATTTAATAAGTAAGTGCCGAAGGAGGCTACACCCTAGAGTGGTGACTATAAAAGCATTATGAAGCGTTGTTTCTATCAGGTGCCCTGTTTTCAAAATTTTGTAGGAGGCCCTTCTGGCCCCTTTCTTCAGAAGTTTGTAGGAGGCCCTTCTGGCCCCTTTCTTCAATCTTTTCTTGGAGGCCCTTCTGGCCCTTGTCCCTTTTTTTAAATTTTGTGGGAGGCCCTTCTGGCCCCTCTTCTTTTCCACTCTAACTCCGTCTTTCGGGGGGGGAGAGCTGTAACATCCAAATTCAATAATCAAATTCGTAAATAAATTCATTCACTCGTTCTTCCATATATTCAACGTCCGTCCCTTGACAGATGCTGGCACCTGGCGACCTTCTCCAAAACTAAGCATCGCATGACATCTAAGTACAAAGTACAACGGCTGGTTAGCCTACCTGTTCTACAACCCGTTGTCAGTCTACCTGCAATCACTCACAATGTTCTACATTCTTTCATAGCTCCGTTAGATATAATTTTTGTTCTCAAAACTTACATCTCAGTTCTTAAACGATATGTTAATCTACAGTTTTGTGCGTTTTAGTTTCTAAAATGTTAAATAAATTTTTGTTTTCACGGCACAAGCTCACGTGAACTGCGACAGGATTTTCCAGGTATTCAGCTTTACAGATTTTATCATATCTTAAATTTTGTTAATGTTTTAAAATAATTTGTTAATTATCATGTATTCTTTAAAATATGTATTTCATGTTTTATTTAATATTCTATGTTCTTTTTGAAACTGAATGATTATAAAAATTTTCTTTTCTTAAAACATATTTTACAAAACCTTGCAAAGGCACATTTTGAGTTTTGAACAATTATGTGAAATAGGTGCAAACTAATGTTGAACATTAAATGATCAGAATATCTTATTGAACATGTCAAATATAAAACAATTAGAGAAATCTCTTCTAAATCAGAAAATCTCGTTTTACAGACTTTTGCAGATTTTTGCAAGTCTTATACAAGCTTTGTTTTAAACAAAACTAAATATATATAAATAGATTTATAGTCATATAAGAAGCTTTTAATTATAATCTTAACGAATTTCTGTGATGCAATCAATTTTCTTTAATTTTGACACATAACCAGATATTTTCTTCAATTAAGAACATTAATGCTACAACATGTCTGATTTTGCACAGACGCTAAAAAACGTGTGTTTTTTGCCATAGCTAATACGCTGGTAGGAGAAACCCAGCAATTCTTGCTTCACATTGCATAGACCAGCAAAAGATCTTAACATGTTTCGTCCTGTTTGCAAAACACGTTTTATTTAATATATCTTCAGAGTTTCAAGTGCACAAAAGTGATATTTTTTTTTTTTTTTTTTTTTTTTTTTTTTTTAAAACTGACTTTACAGAACTTTAACTAAACTCATATTGTATATGTGCCTAAATAGCTTCAGCGAATATGTGTTTCTTAAAGCTATCTTTAGATGTAGACTTGTGTAGTTATTTGTAAATTATATAACAAATCATTGGGTGGAGCCTGCATGCAAACTTTCGGTCCTAACAACCTCCAAGAGGTTATTTTTCTAAATTAACAAAAAAATTGACGTCAATTTAAAAAATTTCAATTTCCAAAATTTATATTTTTTTTATATATATAAACTTCTCATTTTATGATAAATTCTTGTATTTAAAATATATAAACTTATTGGCCAATATAGCACTTAAGAAATTTATCAAACAGGTAATATTATGTAACTTTTAGTCTAGTGATGAACCTGTTTACAATTGATATGAATTTTTTGAATTTAAAACATCAAACTCATTTATAATTTTTTTTTATTGTTAAATTCTGTAAATGTTTTAAAAAACTATCATCTCATAAAGTAAAAAGGGGGGGGGGATAAATATCAGTATCTTTTCATCTTTTTTTATTTTGTAATTTTTACATTAAGGGCGTATAATCTTTTTTTTTTTGGATTAATTATAATCCTGTTAATTATTAAGCTGTGCTCATTGTCTTTTTTTTTATTGTTAAATTTTGTAACTATAAATATATATAAACTAAAAGGGGGGATAAATTTTCAGAATCTATTGATTAATTTTTTTTATTTAAATTATTATATGTTACATTAAGGGCGTATAACTTTTATCAATTATAATATTGTTAATCATAAGCTGTTTATGATGATTTGTCTCAGGATGTCTTTCTAAGTTGTAAATGATAAAATCTGAACCGTCGAAATTTTTTTTGTTTAAATAAATTTGAGCCTTGTTAATTACTAAATTTGTCTTTGTCTTTTTTTATTTTTCTTTTCAAACATTGTTACCATTTGGTTCCGCCTTTCTTAAATTTAAGTCCCCTGGTAACAATATACGAAAACACTATAGCTCTGTATTATATTTCAGCTTCCTACTTGTGCCTACGTACAGACGACAACGACGACGGACGGACGGGATGTTGAAGATAATGTATTCGCTCTTCTGTGGCAGTGAAACGTGACGATCAGTCAAAAAACTGAGGTGAATGTTTTTTGTAGTTACCACTACCTTTGTATATAATAATAAAACAAAAAGTAATGAAGCACACTAGTAGATAAAAACATTAAATAATGGAGAGAAACATTTAAACTTTACCTTCAAACTTAAAACTTTGATTTTATAAAGTTGATATCCCAGAGATTACATTGTGTCGAGTTTAAACTATAGAGTATTCTGGAATTAACTTCGTCAATATTTCATCCTTCCTTCTGAAGTATTTTCCAGCAACAGGATAGTCCAAACCATCTGCTAATTAGCTCATGTTAACAACACATATAACAAAAATCTGTTTTTTTTTTTTTGTAACTTTATTAATTTTGGAAAGAGAGCGACCAATAAGTGTTGTTCGGCTCCTTATAGGCTGCACTTGAGCATATGTGATCAAACTCGTTTCTTCGTAATTTTGTGTTTTTTTTTTTTTTTTTCACCCAACTTAAATTTTGAATTATTGAATATATAGAAATGAAATACCTAGCCGATATGACTAAAATATAGTTACAGTAGTGATAAACTGCCGGTTAACCATTGACGGGGTCAAGCTCAAGAGGGCGGAGCCAAAAAGGACAAGTAGGCACAGCTTAAGAGTGGGGACGGACAAGAATGAGGGTCAAGAGTGAGGTTAAAAAAGTCAAGTACAAAGGTCATTTACCTATTATTATTGTATAGTTATTTTTAAATATTTCTTTGCTACACATCTCTCTTAGGAATCGTGTCAAAAATTATTCTGTTCTTACAAACTATAATGGATGATAAAGCTCGTGGTGAGGAAATCGGTGAACAAATAAAGAATGGAACTTTTAATGATAGAATTACTTTTACTTTTCTGCGAGAAAGAGCTAATTTTCATAAAGATTTTACAAAACCACAAAATACTGATAAACCATATGTTGTAGAATTACCAAGAGTGCATGTATGGTCTAATACTTTTGAACACACAAGAGAATTCAATCCTAATAATTCCAAACAACCCAGTAGTTGTCCTTACAAACGATATGTAGTGATTAACCTTATATTCCTTACACTTGGAATATATATAAAGAAGGGACGCCTTAAACCATTGAGTTACCAGAGTACTTAGTAATTTTTTTGTAATTATTTGTAATATTCCAATGCTTCAAGGAAGGGTTCCATATAGTCACTATATACACCATAAACTTCTACCTACTCCAGGCAAGCAACTCCACCTAGAAACCATATTTCCTCATTACTTCAAGGAAATTGTTATTCTACATTCCCAATTGGTTCCATATAGTCACGATATACATCCTAACTTTCTCTTACTCCAGGCATACAACTCCACCTTGAAACCATGTTCCCTCCTTTATTCAAGGAAGGGTTCCATATAGTCACTATATACAACCTAACCTTCTACTCCAAGCATGCAACTCCACCTCGAAACCAAATTTCCTCATTACTTCAAGGAAATAGTTATTCTACATCCCCAATGGGTTCCATATAGTCACGATATACCTCCTAACCTTCTCTTACTCCAGGCATACAACTCCACCTCGAAACCATATTTCCTCATTACTTCAAGGAAATAGTTATTCTACATCCCCAATGGGTTCCATATAGTCACTATATACCTCCTAACCTTATCTTTTCCAGGCATACAACTCCACCTAGAAATCATATTTCCTCATTACTTCAAGGAAATAGTTATTCTATATCACCAATGGGCTCCGTCTAGTCACTATATACATCCTAACCTTCTCTTACTCCAGGCATACAACTCCACCTAGAAATCATATTTCGTCATTACTTCAAGGAAATAGTTATTCTACATCCCCAATGGGTTCCATATAGTCACGATATACCTCCTAACCTTCTCTTACTCCAGGCATACAACTCCACCTCGAAACCATATTTCCTCATTACTTCAAGGAAATAGTTATTCTACATCCCCAATGGGTTCCATATAGTCACTATATACCTCCTAACCTTATCTTACTCCAGGCATACAACTCCACTTCGAAACCATATTTCCTCATTACTTCAAGGAAATAGTTATTCTACATCCCCAATGGGTTCCGTCTAGTCACTATATACCTCCTAACCTTCTCTTACTCCAGGCATACAACTCCACCTCGAAACCATATTTCCTCATTACTTCAAGGAAATAGTTATTCTACATCCCCAATGGGTTCCGTCTAGTCACTATATACCTCCTAACCTTCTCTTACTCCAGGCATACAACTCCACCTCGAAATCATATTTCGTCATTACTTCAAGGAAATAGTTATTCTACATCCCCAATGGGTTCCGTCTAGTCACTATATACCTCCTAACCTTCTCTTACTCCAGGCATACAACTCCACCTCGAAACCATATTTCCTCATTACTTCAAGGAAATAGTTATTCTACATCCCCAATGGGTTCCGTCTAGTCACTATATACCTCCTAACCTTCTCTTACTCCAGGCATACAACTCCACCTAGAAATCATATTTCGTCATTACTTCAAGGAAATAGTTATTCTACATCCCCAATGGGTTCCATATAGTCACGATATACCTCCTAACCTTCTCTTACTCCAGGCATACAACTCCACCTCGAAACCATATTTCCTCATTACTTCAAGGAAATAGTTATTCTACATCCCCAATGGGTTCCATATAGTCACTATATACCTCCTAACCTTATCTTACTCCAGGCATACAACTCCACTTCGAAACCATATTTCCTCATTACTTCAAGGAAATAGTTATTCTACATCCCCAATGGGTTCCGTCTAGTCACTATATACCTCCTAACCTTCTCTTACTCCAGGCATACAACTCCACCTCGAAACCATATTTCCTCATTACTTCAAGGAAATAGTTATTCTACATCCCCAATGGGCTCCGTCTAGTCACTATATACATCCTAACCTTCTCTTACTCCAGGCATACAACTCCACCTCGAAACCATATTTCCTCATTACTTCAAGGAAATAGTTATTCTACATCCCCAATGGGTTCCGTCTAGTCACTATATACCTCCTAACCTTCTCTTACTCCAGGCATACAACTCCACCTCGAAACCATATTTCCTCATTGCTTGAAGGAAATGTTTATTCTACATTCCAATGGGTTCCATATAGTCACGATATACATCCTAACCTTCTCTTACTCCAGGCATACAACTCCACTTTGAAACCATGTTCCCTCATTTCTTGAGGGAAATGTTTATTCTACATTCCCAATGGGTTCCATATAGTCACGATATACATCCTAACCTTCTCTTACTCCAGGCATACAACTCCACCTTGAAACCATGTTCCCTCATTTCTTGAGGGAAATGTTTATTCTACATTCCCAATGGGTTCCATATAGTCACGATATACATCCTAACCTTCTCTTACTCCAGGCATACAACTCCACCTCGAAACCATGTTCCCTCATTTCTTGAGGGAAATGTTTATTCTACATTCCCAATGGGTTCCATATAGTCACTATATACATCCTAACCTTCTCTTACTCCAGGCATACAACTCAACCTCGAAACCATGTTCCCTCATTTCTTGAGGGTAATGTTTATTCTACATTCCCAATGGGTTCCATATAGTCACGATATACATCCTAACCTTATCTTACTCCAGGCATACAACTCCACCTCGAAACCATATTTCCTCATTGCTTGAGGGTAATGTTTATTCTACATTCCCAATGGGTTCCATATAGTCACGATATACCTCCTAACCTTCTCTTACTCCAGGCATACAACTCCACCTCGAAACCATATTTCCTCATTACTTCAAGGAAATAGTTATTCTACATCCCCAATGGGTTCCATATAGTCACGATATACCTCCTAACCTTCTCTTACTCCAGGCATACAACTCCACCTTGAAACCATGTTCCCTCATTTCTTGAGGGAAATGTTTATTCTACATTCCCAATGGGTTCCATATAGTCACGATATACATCCTAACCTTCTCTTACTCCAGGCATACAACTCCACCTTGAAACCATGTTCCCTCATTTCTTGAGGGAAATGTTTATTCTACATTCCCAATGGGTTCCATATAGTCACGATATACATCCTAACCTTCTCTTACTCCAGGCATACAACTCCACCTCGAAACCATGTTCCCTCATTTCTTGAGGGAAATGTTTATTCTACATTCCCAATGGGTTCCATATAGTCACGATATACATCCTAACCTTCTCTTACTCCAGGCATACAACTCAACCTCGAAACCATGTTCCCTCATTTCTTGAGGGTAATGTTTATTCTACATTCCCAATGGGTTCCATATAGTCACGATATACATCCTAACCTTATCTTACTCCAGGCATACAACTCCACCTCGAAACCATATTTCCTCATTGCTTCAAGAAAATAGTTATTCTACATCCCCAATGGGTTCCGTCTAGTCACTATATACATCCTAACCTTCTCTTACTCCAGGCATACAACTCCACCTCGAAACCATATTTCCTCATTACTTCAAGGAAATAGTTATTCTACATCCCCAATGGGTTCCATATAGTCACTATATACCCCCTAACCTTCTCTTACTCCAGGCATACAACTCCACCTCGAAACCATATTTCCTCATTACTTCAAGGAAATAGTTATTCTACATCCCCAATGGGTTCCATATAGTCACTATATACCTCCTAACCTTCTCTTACTCCAGGCATACAACTCCACCTCGAAACCATATTTCCTCATTGCTTGAAGGAAATGTTTATTCTACATTCCCAATGGGTTCCATATAGTCACGATATACATCCTAACCTTCTCTTACTCCAGGCATACAACTCCACCTTGAAACCATGTTCCCTCATTTCTTGAGGGAAATGTTTATTCTACATTCCCAATGGGTTCCATATAGTCACGATATACATCCTAACCTTCTCTTACTCCAGGCATACAACTCCACCTTGAAACCATGTTCCCTCATTTCTTGAGGGAAATGTTTATTCTACATTCCCAATGGGTTCCATATAGTCACGATATACATCCTAACCTTCTCTTACTCCAGGCATACAACTCCACCTTGAAACCATGTTCCCTCATTTCTTGAGGGAAATGTTTATTCTACATTCCCAATGGGTTCCATATAGTCACGATATACATCCTAACCTTCTCTTACTCCAGGCATACAACTCCACCTCGAAACCATGTTCCCTCATTTCTTGAGGGAAATGTTTATTCTACATTCCCAATGGGTTCCATATAGTCACTATATACATCCTAACCTTCTCTTACTCCAGGCATACAACTCAACCTCGAATCCATGTTCCCTCATTTCTTGAGGGTAATGTTTATTCTACATTCCCAATGGGTTCCATATAGTCACGATATACATCCTAACCTTCTCTTACTCCAGGCATACAACTCCACCTTGAAACCATGTTCCCTCATTTCTTGAGGGAAATGTTTATTCTACATTCCCAATGGGTTCCATATAGTCACTATATACATCCTAACCTTCTCTTACTCCAGGCATACAACTCAACCTCGAAACCATGTTCCCTCATTTCTTGAGGGTAATGTTTATTCTACATTCCCAATGGGTTCCATATAGTCACGATATACATCCTAACCTTCTCTTACTCCAGGCATACAACTCCACCTTGAAACCATGTTCCCTCATTTCTTGAGGGAAATGTTTATTCTACATTCCCAATGGGTTCCATATAGTCACGATATACATCCTAACCTTCTCTTACTCCAGGCATACAACTCCACCTCGAAACCATGTTCCCTCATTTCTTGAGGGAAATGTTTATTCTACATTCCCAATGGGTTCCATATAGTCACTATATACATCCTAACCTTCTCTTACTCCAGGCATACAACTCAACCTCGAAACCATGTTCCCTCATTTCTTGAGGGTAATGTTTATTCTACATTCCCAATGGGTTCCATATAGTCACGATATACATCCTAACCTTATCTTACTCCAGGCATACAACTCCACCTCGAAACCATGTTCCCTTATTTCTTCAAGGAAGGGTTCCATATAGTCACTATATACATCCTAACCTTCTACTCCAAGCATGCAACTCCACCTCGAAACCATATTTCCTCATTACTTCAAGAAAATAGTTATTCTACATCCCCAATGGGTTCCATATAGTCACGATATACCTCCTAACCTTCTCTTACTCCAGGCATACAACTCCACCTCGAAACCATATTTCGTCATTACCTCAAGGAAATAGTTATTCTACATCCCCAATGGGTTCCGTCTAGTCACTATATACATCCTAACCTTCTCTTACTCCAGGCATACAACTCCACCTCGAAACCATATTTCCTCATTACTTCAAGGAAATAGTTATTCTACATCCCCAATGGGTTCCGTCTAGTCACTATATACATCCTAACCTTATCTTACTCCAGGCATACAACTCCAGCTAGAAATCATATTTCGTCATTACTTCAAGGAAATGGTTATTCTACATCCCCAATGGGTTCCGTCTAGTCACTATATACATCCTAACCTTCTCTTACTCCAGGCATACAACTCCACCTCGAAACCATATTTCCTCATTACTTCAAGGAAATAGTTATTCTACATCCCCAATGGGTTCCGTCTAGTCACTATATACATCCTAACCTTATCTTACTCCAGGCATACAACTCCACCTAGAAATCATAGTCGTCATCACTTCAAGGAAATGGTTATTCTACATCCCCAATGGGTTCCGTCTAGTCACTATATACATCCTAACCTTATCTTACTCCAGGCATACAACTCCACCTCGAAACCATGTTCCCTTATTTCTTCAAGGAAGGGTTCCATATAGTCACTATATACATCCTAACCTTCTACTCCAAGCATGCAACTCCACCTCGAAACCATATTTCCTCATTACTTCAAGAAAATAGTTATTCTACATCCCCAATGGGTTCCATATAGTCACGATATACCTCCTAACCTTCTCTTACTCCAGGCATACAACTCCACCTCGAAACCATATTTCGTCATTACCTCAAGGAAATAGTTATTCTACATCCCCAATGGGTTCCGTCTAGTCACTATATACATCCTAACCTTCTCTTACTCCAGGCATACAACTCCACCTCGAAACCATATTTCCTCATTACTTCAAGGAAATAGTTATTCTACATCCCCAATGGGTTCCGTCTAGTCACTATATACATCCTAACCTTATCTTACTCCAGGCATACAACTCCACCTAGAAATCATATTTCGTCATTACTTCAAGGAAATGGTTATTCTACATCCCCAATGGGTTCCGTCTAGTCACTATATACATCCTAACCTTCTCTTACTCCAGGCATACAACTCCACCTCGAAACCATATTTCCTCATTACTTCAAGGAAATAGTTATTCTACATCCCCAATGGGTTCCGTCTAGTCACTATATACATCCTAACCTTATCTTACTCCAGGCATACAACTCCACCTAGAAATCATAGTCGTCATCACTTCAAGGAAATGGTTATTCTACATCCCCAATGGGTTCCGTCTAGTCACTATATACATCCTAACCTTATCTTACTCCAGGCATACAACTCCACCTCGAAACCATGTTCCCTTATTTCTTCAAGGAAGGGTTCCATATAGTCACTATATACATCCTAACCTTCTACTCCAAGCATGCAACTCCACCTCGAAACCATATTTCCTCATTACTTCAAGAAAATAGTTATTCTACATCCCCAATGGGTTCCGTCTAGTCACTATATACATCCTAACCTTCTCTTACTCCAGGCATACAACTCCACCTCGAAACCATATTTCGTCATTACTTCAAGGAAATAGTTATTCTACATCCCCAATGGGTTCCGTCTAGTCACTATATACATCCTAACCTTCTCTTACTCCAGGCATACAACTCCACTTCGAAATCATATTTCGTCATTACTTCAAGAAAATAGTTATTCTACATCCCCAATGGGTTCCGTCTAGTCACTATATACATCCTAACCTTCTCTTACTCCAGGCATACAACTCCACCTCGAAACCATATTTCCTCATTACTTCAAGGAAATAGTTATTCTACATCCCCAATGGGTTCCGTCTAGTCACTATATACATCCTAACCTTCTCTTACTCCAGGCATACAACTCCACTTCGAAATCATATTTCGTCATTACTTCAAGAAAATAGTTATTCTACATCCCCAATGGGTTCCATATAGTCACTATATACATCCTAACCTTCTCTTACTCCAGGCATACAACTCCACCTCGAAACCATATTTCCTCATTACTTCAAGGAAATGGTTATTCTACATCACCAATGGGCTCCGTCTAGTCACTATATACCTCCTAACCTTCTCTTACTCCAGGCATACAACTCCACTTCGAAATCATATTTCGTCATTACTTCAAGAAAATAGTTATTCTACATCCCCAATGGGTTCCGTCTAGTCACTATATACATCCTAACCTTCTCTTACTCCAGGCATACAACTCCACCTCGAAACCATATTTCCTCATTACTTCAAGGAAATAGTTATTCTACATCCCCAATGGGTTACATATAGTCACTATATACATCCTAACCTTCTCTTACTCCAGGCATACAACTCCACCTCGAAACCATATTTCCTCATTACTTCAAGGAAATGGTTATTCTACATCACCAATGGGTTCCGTCTAGTCACTATATACATCCTAACCTTATCTTACTCCAGGCATACAACTCCACCTAGAAACCATATTTCCTCATTACTTCAAGGAAATGGTTATTCTACATCACCAATGGGTTCCGTCTAGTCACTATATACATCCTAACCTTCTCTTACTCCAGGCATACAACTCCACCTCGAAACCATATTTCGTCATTGCTTCAAGGAAATGGTTATTCTACATCACCAATGGGTTCCGTCTAGTCACTATATACATCCTAACCTTATCTTACTCCAGGCATACAACTCCACCTAGAAATCATATTTCGTCATTACTTCAAGGAAATAGTTATTCTACATCACCAATGGGCTCCGTCTAGTCACTATATACATCCTAACCTTCTCTTACTCCAGGCATACAACTCCACCTCGAAACCATATTTCCTCATTACTTCAAGGAAATGGTTATTCTACATCCCCAATGGGTTCCGTCTAGTCACTATATACATCCTAACCTTATCTTACTCCAGGCATACAACTCCACCTAGAAAATACTGTAACTAAAAATAATAATCTTGGTAAAATAAGTGTTGATGTCCAACAGGGATTTAGAGAAAGTTTTGAATATTGTGTAAAATAAAAACTCATTGTAAGGAAGTTAAAATTAGGTTAAGGAATGTGTGAAGAGTGAATGCAAAATTAGATAAAAGGAAATGGCGGTTCTATACCCTCAATGGGCTTTATGTATTTACTATATACATTCCTCCGTCGCAATTATAAATTCCATAAATCATGAGACCCAATTCCAGAAAATCTCGCTTTCCAACATTTTGATAAAATGTTAGTAGCTGGGTCTAACAGACCTTCCTTCGGCTTGAGCCTCTGTCCTTTTTCTATCGCATTGAACATGGTGTGCTTTGTGTCATGTTGAAGAGAGTCTGTATATAGGTTATGACCTCGAAAACAGCCATGACCAGTAAGGAAGTGTATCAAATAGAACCACAATCCTCCATTTCTTCTGTTAACCCATTCCGCAATGTTGCCTATTAGAACAGTCTATTATCTGCCACTGGTCTCATCTTTTCTGCCAACGTCTCAATTTCAGCTCTCTAGTCTCGGCCTTATTGTTTTCCTCCCTATTCTTCCTGTAGCACAGCGTTCTCTCCGACACTTTCGTATTAACTGAGGAGAAGTCCACCACTATTAGTTCTGAGACGTTTGAATAGAAGCACGCAACTCTCAGTGTACCTCTTCTCTGTACAGAAACTACCTGCATACGGATATTTATCTTCCTTCAACAATGTAGACGATGTTTTACACCTGAAGATGGCGTTTTAACTACGTCAAAACTAATCATCTGAATTGAAATTAACAACATAAATAAAAGGTTGTTAACAAAACCTATAATTGACAGGTTGGTAACAGAATTCGAAAATGAAGATTGTAATCAAATTAATAAAGTACCGAGTATTTTGAGACACTCTATGTCCGTAGTTACACATTTACAGTGTTAAAAGTCGATTTGTTTCTTTTCTAAACAACAAAGTTATTGCCACCAATATTCACAAGAACTGCTTGTCGTATGTGAATTCCTCTACAGCCCAAACGCGTCTACCGATTATTATCAAAGGACCTATTTTGGCTATATACGAAAGTTTTCTATAATTAAAAATTTATGGTTAGCTGTCATAAGAAAAATACTCAATATTTCATGATCAAAAGATTCATGAAAAATTAGTCATTCTCTTAAAAACGTAGGTTCTTGAGTTATCAATAAAAACGAAAATATCAGCCACGAGGCTGTTTTATAATTCGTATTTTCTCAAAATCGGCTCTACCTATTTCGTTGAAATTTTAGTGAAACGTAATAATTAATAAATACTAATTATTGTAGAAAATCAATAACAGTTTTTACGTTAAATTTGTATTAAATATTTACAAATTTTCAGACCTTATTTATTGTCCTGTATTTCATTCTTTAGGATTTCGTACACTGGAAGGAGGTGCAGTTGATTGATAAATTACAATCTTCATAGCTGTCTAGTTGAGTAAGCCAACACAAATACAAGATTCAGAAAACCCTTGTAACAATTAATTGTTTTATACAAACTTATTCTACTGGTGCCATGATCTACTGGTCCCTTGATCTACCATATAGTCTAATATATCCTACTAGGCCGGAGACACCAACTTTTGCTCTCTAAATTTAGAGGAACTGCTTGTACTATCGGGCTGGGTGAGTACCATATCGGCGTACATTATAAATTTTACTAGTAACGTACTTTATATTCTGTTATGGCTGAAATTAAACAGGACCGTTGATGTATTTGAAATTGTGGTTAAAAACAACTTACTAATCATTCTCTTCATTTCAATATCTGGTAGCATCACAAACGAAACTTTTCACGTAGCATTTCTGAAACAACTGCCTCACTGTGTAACATTGTAACATCTTGGTCTTCGGAAACTGTAGCTGTATAACATTTTGTGTGTATTCTACCCTTCACATAATTATCAACACGCGTGTTTCTTGTCTTACTACTTACCTCAATATGAACGTTTGACAGCTGACTCCAAGGTCCAAGAAGACACCAACGCCATCTGTTATCCGTAATTCTACCTGCCTCCAGGCAGATTGAAAGCACTATTAAACAGATTTCACCTGAAACTAATAATTAAAATATTTTCCACGGTTTTTGTACTATAATCATCAGGTGAACATACTTTTGAATCATCCTATATAAGTAAGAGATGCACATAAAGAAGTGTTTGTAGCCGCAAAGCATTTTGTTGTATATAAAATAGACAATCGTGGCTTATACTTGAGAGCTGCAGTTAAATTGAAAAATATGAAAAGACAGTAAAGCTGCATAGATTGTTGTATATTATACAGCCGAGCTCTAGGGTTGTCTTTATATAGTGTTCTATGTATGAATAGGTAAACATGTTATTTAAACACAATAAAGTCTGTGCTTATGTAGGCAACAATTATAGTGAAACTTATTTCAATCTTTTTGTAAGAGAGAATTTGTATAGAGTATTATCTGCAGCTCGTACATTAAGGCAAATTACGTTATGACTTCCATACTGGGAAATAGCTGCAACTCAAATTTTCTGTTTAATCTACAAGTAAAAATTTAATTCTAAATTAAAACTTAATATTAAGTACTGTCATAGTAATACAGGGTGCAGCACCCTACAGCGCTTTCTTATCTTAACTCTGAACTCATGTTCCGCAAGTAATGGGATTAAAATAATTTTAACTTCATTTTAAGCCAGACTGACGGTATTCCAAAGCGAGCATTCATCGTCATATAAAAAAGGAAGTAAAGTGCATAAGATAAATACCCCTAGCCCTCAAATGCCTAGGGAAGGAAAAGAACGAGAGTTGGTCAAAGGAAACTGGATATGAAAATGAAAGAGAAAATCTAATTCAAAACTGCATGAAAAAAGTGTAGATCCAGCTAGGGTCATCCGGGTTTGTCACGAAAGTTAGAAAAATATATAAATATTTAATGAAATTGGTATGTCATAAAAGATCACATTTAACCAAAAAATTTTTAACATTTTTTGTTAAATTATCTAAAAATAAATATTCTGTCTTCAGGAAGGCGTTTTTTTCTGAATTTGTAAAATTTGTTTATCTTATTACAAAACTGCATTTTCCCTTTTGACCCTTAAACGAAGTCGTTCCAGAACACATTTCTGTGTAATTGAATTGTAAATAATCCCGTCAAATTATACTTGTCCCAACAACAGTTTGTCCCAACCATACCATAGGTTGAAAAGAATTAAATTGGAAGAATAAATGTAATGCATTATATGGGATTCGACCTCACAACAATAATACTGCTCTTGATCATAAAAGTGACGACATAATCCTTACGGCTACCAGAACAGTTTTAAATAGGCACTAATTTAAAATATTTCGTGTACAGTAGTAGTAGTCAGATTTATGCAATCATTATATTAAAAATAATTAAAAGTCGTGAAAATAACAAAATGAACTCTTACCGCCGCGCCGTGAGATTATAGGTCCCTCCTACTTTTTTTCACAAACTGCATGTTGGGGTTTAAAAGAAAGATATGGAGAAATAGATATTAAATAACAAATTACTTCGATATTTGTCATTCTAAACAGAGGCGGGAAGGGGGTTACCTTTACATGAAGAATTTAAATCTGCCAATTTGTATCGAATATAGTGTTATGATGTGAACAAAAAGATGTTTAATAAGACCATTTTGACATTATAATTCGAATTTCAGATTTTCAATAGGGGTCTATGTGAACACTCACTAGTACTGTAAACGAAATTTTAAGTTTGTACTTTTTTTGAAGCCTTAAAACATGAAGGCAGCACAAAAACTGAAGACGAAATTTTTGTCGATTACCAAACTTATCATATACTATCCATATTTTGTTAAAATAAAACAATACCTTAAAAGAATAATATAGAGAAAAAGATATTTTAAAAAGAAAACATTAAAACAAACAATTTTTTTTTTTTTTTTTTAACAAACTTCAATCAAACATGTTGACTTTACCATAATGTAACAGGGTGAGAGTTTGAACAGATAAAAGTTTATCTGCATTCCCTAACGCAGGAAATGAGATTTTTACACAAGGGTAGCTTCGCTTTATGATAGAGCACATCATAGATCTATGACAGTGATTATAGGGGGTTCCAAAATAACAAAATATTTTCTTAAATAATAAATATATGTTGATTTAAAACGTCTTCCAACTCCACAGGCAGAATTATTGGTATTCAAATTAACGAACATTTTGAGTTAATTTTATCTTCCTTACCCAGTAGGATAAGTTTGTTTAAAACTGTTGTTAGACAGGTTTTCTGAACTTTGTAATTGTGCTTATAATTACTTTATTGATATTAATTAGGTCCTTAAATACCTGATATATATATATATATATATATATATATATATATATATATATATATATATATATATATATATATAAAGTATCCACTCGCTTCTCTCGTACGAAGTCGTTAAATTGTAAATATGTGAAGGGCTCTCCGCTTGCTACGTCCTTGGTGGTTATTTTACCTTCCTGATATTGTTCTATCTAAATATCATGATTTTTATTAGGTTAAAAACATGTTTAAGTTGAACAACACAAGAGATATTAACAAAACGTGTTTAAAATACTGTCAATTTGAATTTGATTTTAAATAGGATTCTAGTGAGCAGACTTTACCAAATTTCATGTTCTTATCGTAGTTTTTGTGGCCACTACATTGCTTAAGTCTAGATGACAACAACTACGGGCGACGGCATGTTGAAAATTACTTTTTCGATTTCTGAGGCCGTGAAACATGAAGAACAGTCAAAACAGAAGTCGATTTTCTTTTCTTTTATTGCGATTAAAAAATTTACCCTTTACTACGTACACTGGTTATATATAGACCTACTATTATTAGTAAACCACTACTTTATTGATGTTGGTTAGGGTGTAAAATTATTCATAGGTTGGCAATAAGAAAAAAGTTCCTATAAACATATATCCGGAAATGTTTCTTTTACCAGCTATCCGCTATTTTATGTTGTTGTTTTTTTACTAAATAATTTATACTCCAGAAAGGTTTATAAATACTCTTTAATATACTTGCTGCAATAATCCATTTAAAAATGGCGGCCATTTACAAAATTTAATTGAAAATAACCCCAAAACCTTTGTACTAAATTTATGGTAAAAAAAAACGCTATGGAAAATTAAACAAATATAAAGATATATGTAACAGAAGACATAAAAATTTCAAAAATAAGATAATAGTAACTTAATTATTTAAATTCTTAGTTTTTTAATAAATGTGTGTACTCTAAATTGGAACAAGAAGTCTACAATTTGGGTTCTCTGTCCTTAAATCAAGGTGGTCCTCTGATTCAACCCTCAAGGCTAACTCAAAACACTAAATTAAATATTGAATAGATAAATTTAGAAAAACAAGTTGATGGGAGCTATTATGGAACTAACTTACCTCATCATACAATCTAATACAAGTAGATACTACACTGTATCGCCCAAAATTTTGATTTTTGGAGCTTGTAGGAAATGTTAAATTGTATACTATTAGAATATCAAGGGTTTTGTTTTTTCAATTCAATATGTGCAATTGATTAGAAGCTTAAATCCTCTAAGACTTAATTTTTGGTTTTGTGTCTAAAAGGTAATTCACTGTTTGCTGTCTTTGTTACAAGCTATTAAAGTTTTCCAATTATTTGATATCGATCACCTCCTTTACTATATAACAGGCTATTGAAAACACCTCATTGACATTCTTTGTGACTTTACTTTTTGTGGTGTTAACTTGTAATAAATTTTGTAAGACACCAATATTTATAAAACCTTTACTTAAAACAACCTTAAGAAGAAAAGGTATGTTTCATAAATTTCAACATTAAAAATAATTTTATTTAAAATCAGTGTAAATTTCAACACACTGATATTTATAGAAACAAAACGGCGGCAACACAAATAGCCGTTGAAATAAATACCTCTATTGTTACGTTAAGAAAAACCTTTTATTGCTACAAACGTAATTTGATACAATCAAAATTTTCTTTTGAAACAAACTAAAAACTAAGTATTTGTTTCAAAAACCATGGAAATTAAGATTAAATAATTTATTTATTTATTGATACTGAAACCCACACACAGCGACACACTGATAGCAACGCCTAACAAACGACTCGTACGCATTTGTAAAGTAATTATGTGAGATCTGACCAAAGTTCCTCTTCGATACCACGCTTCAAATCCTCATCATTGTTGTAACTATGAGTGTACACTTCCTCCTTTAAACAGTCCCATAAAAAAAGTCACATACATTTTGTGAGTGGGGTGGCCAATCTTAAAACTAACCTCCATGTCCAATCCAACGCCCTTGAAGATTGTTAATTAATAATAGTTTGACTAATTTTGCATAGTGGGGCGAAGCACCATTTTGTAGAAAAATAATTTGGCTTATTTCCGGAACCGTAATATGGGTGAATACTTGTTGATTAAAAACTTATTCGTATTTATTTCCAGTCACAGTGATGTCTGAAATGACATTACACAGCACGCCATTAGCAGTCACAGCTGCTAAGACAGTAATTCCTTTTGATTTAACAAGTTTCTGATCAACAACGTGAGGGTTTTAGGTATTAAGAGTTAGGTATGTTTGCAATAACATTACCGTACAAAGTTGACTCGTCTGAGAAAACAAAACGAGTATACCAATCAGGATCAGTCTCATGAAACCCAATGATGCAGAAACAGAACTTTATTCTTCCTTCTGGGTCATCCTCAATCAGGTGGCTTTTGTGAAATTTAATTTAGTTTTTCTTTACGATTCTCCTCTGCATTGAAGATGTTGCCACTCCTGTTTCAACCTCTACAGTGAAAAAAAAAGTGATTTTGGTTTACCTGGAAAACAGAATAATGAGGCTTATATCAGTTAGTCTTTACCTTTTTAAGGAGATGGAGTATACATTTTCACTGTGCTTCCTGTTTCCAACAACAAATCAAACAATTGATTCTGTAAGGTTTTAAAACAATGACCCATGCACAACACTTTACTTCTTGCTTAACTGTAAAAAAAAAATATTTGCAACTACAAAGGACAATATTAATTGTACTCAAAAGAATTAGGTCATAAGTTTCTGTTTTAATTCAATTGTTGTTTAATTTAAATCGAACAGCTGTTCAACAATTAAACCAGCAAGAGTAAAAGTCATAACATTATAAACCCCTAGTAGTGGATATTTGTGTGTTGCCTCCATTTTGATTCTATACGGACCAGTGTGTTGATATTTTCACACAAAATTTTTGGTACTTTATTAAACTGCATGTAAAGTTTCAAAAGAATCGGTTGAGGAATAAGAAATTTAATACAAAATCAAAAACGTGTACCTTTTCGTAGGGTACAATGTATAAATATCTTTAGGTAATATTGACCATTTAAAATTTATGTTTTCTACGTGTGATAGTTTGGATGTTTATGAACTAATTCCTTCCACATCAGTTTGTCTTTACCCTACATTTCAATAAGAAATTGATAAGACTGCAGACAGCCGATTGAATCGCTTTCGTACTGTTATTGATCATCCTTTGTGTTAAAAAAAATAATTGGAATTTAAAAAATCTAAACTCTGGGGGTCCTATTTCGGTAACAATCTTCCAGACTGGAAGCATATTTTCAGGAATTTTAAGTTATGAAAAGTTTATTGCGCCAGTCTTACTAATCGGTTGGTTAGTTCAGTAGCTTTGTAAGTTTTTTTTAAAATTCCTTTATATTTTATGTTTAAAAGAAACTACAATTTATTGTTTTTATATTTAAAATAAAATTACTCGAAGGTTGACTGTTTCCATGTAATTCAACTTAAAGTAGTGTTTTCTCTCCTCTACATATACAAATATCATTAGATAATATTGACAATTTAAAATTATTATTTTCTACAAATGGAAGATTGAGTGGTTATAAACAGTGAAGTTTACAAACGTAGAAAGGTTACAGACAGCTGCACGCATCAGTTTTGTTCTGGTATTGTAAATATTTATTAAAAAAACACATTTCCTGTAACTACTTATTAAAAATTAAATTCTAAAAAATAATTTCATTACTGGATTTTTCATGATTTACTAAAACCGAAAAATAAATTTTCGCCATGATGTTTGAGAAACCTTTTCAACACATCCCCTAAAAGTCAATACTTATGTACATTTTTATAGAAACACCCCGTGGGCGATGAGGGTTGTCATATTGTAACTAATCCATGTTATCGAGGCTGGGGGGAGGGGTGTAAAGCACCGTTAAAATGTAACTACCTTCATTGACAACGTCATATTGTGTAACACTAGGGGCGCTGTGATAAGCAGCATAGCGTGTTATACTTGACAAAGTATATCTAGTGTTTAAACAGTATAAAGACATGGTGTAATAAACTATACAAGGTTTGCTATCAAGAGGTTGTTTAAGGGCAAAAACCCTCTCGGTCATCATCTCCTATTAAAAAAGGGAGAAAATATGACAACATAAAGACCCCTAAAATACTCTGATAGCGTCAAGGTCTGGAAAAAAAAATAGAAATATCTGATGGGAAAGATGAAAGAGATAGATTTAAATCTAGACTACATGAGAAACACGTAGATCCAGCGGGGGGGTATTTCGAGATCGCTAAACCCGTACTCATCAAAGTGTGAGTCCCTGAGCATAAAGTTATTAAGGGACTAAGAAGTAACAGTTATTATTGATACCGCAGTTACTGTAAACAGGGACACCACAATGAAAGGTACAAGCTTTATGTGTAGATTACTCCTTGAATTTTTATTGTGAGTTTCCCTTCTTTAGAAGTACTTACACCGGTAGAGAACTATTTATGTACAGGGGGGCAACTATGTGTATGCTAGAGGTCTAAAAAATAAACCAACAAAACCAGCAACTTTATTTGTAATTATACACACATATGATTAAGTAGTGTGACTACTATTTGTATGGTGATCTGTGTTTTGTCTTTGTGGATAAGACTGCAACAATGGTTTACCACTTCTTAAAAATTAGTGAGCAAGATATGTTTTAAACGGTCAGCACCAAATTCTGAAATCATCAAACTCTTCAGGATGAAATTAGAAGCTAGGGCCAACCGACCCAAAATTTTACGTAGGTAATCCAGATGTTTCAGTAACATTTCGTCCCGGTAACATTTCGTCCAGCTCAGTTTTACAAATGATTAAACAAACTAATTACATCATGTCGTAGTGGCGAATATTATTACCTTATTCGTATGCGTGACTTCATGAGCTTTACGTCTCTACAGTTATGGAGTTCTCTACAACTACAAGAGGTCAACCCTGTTTGCTGTTAAACGGCTATCGTTTTACCAAGAAGAAGGAGAAGAAGTGGGGTGAAGTTGTGTGGCGTTGTGACAATCGTCCATGTAACGGGAAAGTAGTAACTAGTTACAGTGACATTATTAAAGAAGAGAGTCATAATATGTGTGTGCCCAATGTAGCTGGAATTGATGTACAGAAAGCTATAGAGACCCGTGAGGAGTCTCCTACACCTAACCTAACCCCACGCTCGTGGAATCGGGACGAGATGTTACCGGGACGAGACGTTACTGGGACGAAATGTTACGACACCATCCAGATAATTTTTAGTTTGGCGGAGAGAGGGTCCGTGAAAAAAAATGAGTCATAAGAAGGGAGACAAGGGATTCCCAGAATTTTCGAGTTTCCTGTCTAAATATAACAAATAGAAACCCATGCTGGATACAGTATACATTATTGTTAAAGTTTCCAATTTCAGTATTAATATATACAGAGTGTTCCCAAACTACACTCCAAAACTTCACGACATGGTTCCTTGGGTCAAAATAAGTAAAGTATGTCGCTATTTGGAAAACATGCAAAACAAAGTCCTCGGTTTTGGTTCATTGATAAAAGGTCATAAATATGAAAAAAAATTATACCAAATTTGAAATAGATAAATAATTACTTTAAAAAAATCTAAAGTTGTTTGTAAAAAACACAAAATGGCGGATAGATGGAAAACTAAGCAATTTAAGACATATTACATTGATAGGAACTTTCTTTCTTATTTTGATCCAAAGAACCATATCCTGAATTTTGGGAACGTTATGTGGAAACACTTTGTATAAACTTAACCTAACTTCTTTGTAGTGATTCTAGCAACCACAAATCTAACCTACACTTTGGTTTACCAACATAAACTCCGCTTCTTATAGAGTCTCGGCTTTTTCCTACCGGCTGGCCCTCTACTTCCAAGTAGAGATTTGACAGGTGTTATTGAAAAGGCTCTGACCCTTGCTTCATTTCCCTTTAGGAATGCCCTAAAAGGTTCAGCCACTTTCAGATCGGGAGAACGCCAGGAATTCATATTTTCCAATGAAGTTAATAGCGATTTCTTGTAGACGCGTTGGCTTTGTCATGAAGTATTCACACTACCTGTGGGTTGAACAAGTTATCAGAGTCTCTTAGGAATGGGATAAGATGAGTCCATCCCATGATTCCAAATACTCTTTATAATCTACACGACTTTCTTCGCAGTGAAACAAAAACAACTACCATGAATTTAGGTTTCTCTGACAGCTCCTGGTAGTGTTCATCTACTACAATTTCACTCAATGAGATTGAACACACACGATCATTTTGTGATGGTGTGGACGATGTGCTGTCATTATAAAACCAATAATCACTTGTTGCATGGTAGGAGGTCAAGTCATACAGTCAAGAACTCTTTCCAATAATTAAAGGTGTTGTCATAGGTTTTGGTACTTTATGGAAAGGAACTTGAAACCAGACTAATGTCTATATTTACTCATGCATTCACAGGTCACTTGTTTTACTCTGTTTGGTTTGATCTCTTTGGCTACAGAGGAATTGCTCCCTTCATTGCGATGATATCTGAACTTCTCTTCAACTTTTAAGCTTTCCATTTTCTGCTAATATACCGGTAATATGATCCAGCTTCCATGACCACTCGATAAGCACTGACTCGTATGTGGTTGAATGGTCTTTCTTCTTGGTGTTGTTTATCAGGGTCTTATTACTCATACTAACCTACAAGGCAAAATAGGTATACTCTAGTATCAGGAATCCGGATAGTGTTAATATTCCGAGATAGTCACTGGGCTGTGTTGGCTCTTTCAGTACTTGATATATTTTCGAGAAGTCTTGTATTACTTTTTATACGGAAATAAAAACAAATGACCAAATAAACTCCTCATATTAGCCTAATCTGCTAAATTAGTTCGGTTTAGAGTTAGACTGTAATCACTCATAATGACAATAGCACAGTGTTGCTACCAGTGTGACAAATCTGTGAAATGGGTTAATTTCGATGCTATGTAAATAACTGAATTGGAAATCACCTGCCGGATGAATTGCCACTTTGATGTTGCCACAAAGCCTGCTATTTAATTATATCGTGATATTTGCAATGTAACGATCAAACGACTGCTCTAACATAACATCACAGGATTAAGTTTATACAATGTGGTGGTATTGAACTTGTTCCTTGTGCAAAATCAATGTACTACTAAATAACTTTAACTATCCGTCTTGTATAGGGAGGTCTCTGACAAAACTCTCAGCCACCAAAATAAAAGGTAAAGTATAAATTTTCCCACTCAGCCATCCTTCAACCCAAAATAACTTTTGGGTTAACTTCCCCAAATGGTTAACTAGATCTAAACTACAGATGTGTAATATGGTGGTCAAATATATAAATATATAAAAAAGTACTACAGCAAATAGCTTGTCTAATGAGAGTACTATGGAGATCTATAAAGGTAACTCGAACTAATACCATGGACATCCTGCTAAGTCTGTCCCCTCTAGATATTTTTATCATGGGAGAGGTAAGGATGGCGGTCTACACAATACAGGGTGGGGGTAACTGGCGATACCATCAGGTCAGTAAACATACCGAGATTTGTGACATTCTAAGAATAGATGACCTTGAAATGATGTTGGACAGAATGTAAAATGTAACTGACGTTGAGATAACAAATCGTGCCACTAGTGGTATCAAGACGAACCTAGCTATATGAAGTACGCGCTGACTTGGTACATGGCTGGATGTACATTTGGTACAGTGTCAGACCAAGTGAGAGTGTCAACCTAGGCTTGAGAAAACTGGTGACTTATTTGAATTGTCTTGATTGAATATAGGTATAGGGAAGAATATGTATAGAACAAAGATCACCTATATAAACTATGACAACAAGGGAACATTTCATGGTTAGACAAACCATGACTATGACTATAAGATTGTCATATCGCCTTCAAAATCCTGGTAAAAAACCATTGTTTTTTACCTATTGCATCCTACATAGCATTGTAGACTCGTTGTAAATCACGGTACATTAGGATATTACGGAGTGTGAGGAGGAGGAAAACATATGACTAAAGCAGGAGATAAAAGTCCCTTCATTGGCCCAGAAACTGCGTGTGGAGTATCTTATACTTAGGTGAGCCCCTGAAGGTAACAATTAAAAACAAACACAATATTATTGACGTAGTTAGTTCTGACAAGATTGTAAAGAGATGGCAGTGGCATCCATTACGAATCGGCGTTTGTCAATAATGTGTTTTATTGGTTTATAAGAGAATTGAAACCACTCTCTTTCTTAAAAAAACTATTTTTAAATGAAGATATCACATCAATAGCATGTGTATCTTCTTCTCCTTTCATCGACCTTGTGATATTTCAGTTACATGCAACAAGACTTTATTTATTAACACCTTACTGTACAATGTCAGATTCATGCCGTAAAAGATTGCTCTTTTGTCACCATACACAACCCACCAATTCTATTTAAACAAGATTTGATGAGTTGGTATCTTCATTAATCACTTAGATATTTGTGTAAAACCACTTTAATCTAATTTCAAATGTCTCTCTCCTTGTTTACTGTTAAAGAATATATAATTGTTTCCTTTTAAGGGATTTTCAAATCAATATCTTCTCTCTCTCTCTCTCTCTCTCTCTCTCTCTCTCTCTCTCTCTCCTACCTAATATACACCAATGATAAATACAGTATAATATTACCAAACTCACATCAGCCAATACAAACACTCCACTTACATTAATTACACACACTCCCGCTCACCTGCCATTCACGAAGGATCCTTTTGTCTCTCTTTGACAAATAATCCCCCCCCTTTGCCTGTACAGTAAGCTTTACAAATAAAACAAACAACATATATTATAAAAGTCGTCGCTTGATTCCCATTTCAATGCCAGTGAGCTGTGATAGTTGGGAATGCAGATATTTACAGTAACTATCATACACATTGATACATAAGTAGTTGCAGAGACAAGATCAGAACATCAAGATATCCTATGCAATCTTACAATGAGCTAAGTATATTGAAACCTTGAGTGTGGATGTTCGATCAATATTTTAACAGGTAAATATGAGCTGAAATAGATACACTGGAATTGAAGGGAATGATAAAACAAACGAGATGGAAATGATGGGATTATGAGAGTAGAAAGCACCCAGGATGCACATGACTGGCATTTCAGTATAGCCACTGTGTAAAACCGCAGGTAAAAACACTAAATAGAGTACGTGTTTGTAGCACAAGGAAAGTAAGTTTAGGTCCTTATTAAAAATATAAATGTTTTTTCCTAAGACGGATTCTACGTGTCAGTTTTAATTTATTAATTGAAAACCCCTGACAGTTTTGTTGGCTTGAGTCAGAAAGTTTGTTTATTAAGTTTAATGTTCTGAAAAAAAATACAGTTTTGTTTTAAAAGTTCTTACTATAACATCAATTTAAAACTTATCATTTTTATTTATTTCGTTGTTATTATATATTTATGTGTTTAGTTATATTGATTTTGGTATTTAGCCCTATACAATAATATAGCAATATATCAAATTATGTATATTATATAGTTAAGACACCTTTACAGTGACTTACAGCAAGAGTTAATAATCTCTAAAAGAAATTGCAACTTCAATGGAATAGTATTAATTATTGATATCAACTTCAGGAAAAGTTTACTTGTAGAGATATTGATCTTTTGATAAAATTAAATATATATATATATATATATATATATATATATATATATATATCTTACAACGGACACAACCCGTTGTAGGTCCTGGATTTTGAATTTGTAATTAATTTTATAAATTTGAATAGTCCGGACTTACCGCGGGCTAAAGCCGCATGTAGGTCACGAAAATCATGTTGACGCGGGAGAGTAGTTATCTGGCTAAGTTAAACTCTTGGACCCTGCCTGTTCGAAAAGGAATAAGGACTTGTAAAAAATACTTAAAAATTAATACGGGAAGCCAAAATCCAGAAATTAAATAAAAACAAATATCTTCAGGAAATGCATTACGCTAACCGCGGGTGTATTAACTGCAAGATTAGATAATATAAAGTCACCAAGTTACGTAAAATACAGACTATTAAAGTATGTAAAGAAATTCAAAATTCCTCTAAATTGAAAAAGAAAAGGTTTTTCAGGCTTTTCATAAGAAGGCCTAAAATAAAGGTAAAATAAGTTTTTGCGAAATTTCGTTAAATAAAAAAGTTAATGTTAATTCACTAAGTTCAAATGATAAAAAAGTATATAAAAAAGAAAGTTTTTTAAATTCTAACCAAAACAAATTTTAGTAATGATAAACGAAATGTATAATTAAAAAGAAAAACTTGAAATTTTATTAAAGGAAAAAGGTGACAGAATTCGCACTTTTATAGCAAGATAAAAAGTTAAACTTAAACTTTTATTAACTCAAAACGCTAAATAGTATGCTGATAACGTAGTTATGTAAAAATAATCCAGTATTTAAAATATGTTTCGGGAGTAAAGGAAAGCCCAAGTTTGTAGAAAATCGTTTAACTCCCTAACCCTACAGCAAGACAAGCAGAAGCAGAAAAAAAGAGAAAATCCGGCTAGTTAACACAAACCAAAAGGACATAAAGAAGTGCAAACAAAAAACCGGGAAAAACAAAAAACAAAGACTTTTCCGGGAGAAATGGCCGCGGAAAAACGTGCGCGGTTCGTGTACGCGAACCAAGAATCGTACGAACATCACTCGAGTTCGTGTGTAAAGAAGACAACGAGCTGAATTCAAAAATGTCACTCTCAATAAAATAGGGAAAACCCTGGAGGAGTTAGCAAAGGAAAAGGATTTTCAATGGCCAAAACTGCACGGAGAGAGATAAGAGTGTACGGTAGAAGGGGCTGGCTGAAGATGAGTCTATATAAACGATTGCTCGGGGAAACTCGAGAGTCTTGATATTTCTTCGATGTAAGTGAACACATCGAGTCTTGATATTTCTTCGATGTAAGTGAACACATCGAGCCTTGATCTCGTTTTTTATTATATACCATAGTATGCAAAAAGCTATGTATTTTCTTAGTTAACCTAATAATTTGTATAACAAGTGTGAACATACGTCATTGCGATATTAATTTGGAATGCAGCAATAGACACAACTATAATCTACAAGAACGTCAGTGGCAACTTAGTCATTACAAAGTTGGCCTAACTTGGATTATTCTGGAGAAGTAACATAACCTACATAGCAGCTGATACATGGAGTGATTCGTATAGCTTCCGGAAAGGACTCCAGGACATCACCAGGCGACCACTTGGACATGCAACTTTAACGTCGAGAGAATAGCCGAACCGGGACTTCAGACACGACATCACCACAACCATCTTTAAAAATTCATCCAACATTCTTCCAGACAACCTTCATCAACGAGACAACTTAACCAGCACGCAGAGCATCTGTAGCCTGCCATCGCTAAACAACGCTCGCGGACTTCATATCAAACGTCGTGACGCCTCGACAGTTGTGAAAAGGTCGGTAGAAACGTAAATACGTTAGTCCCTGATTAAATTTGCCTGAAATAAATTCAAATAAATTTATTTTAAAATACTGGGTTACTTAGGATGTTAGATTAGATAAAATATTTGTATTATTAATTAAAAATTAAATTCATTAAATCGTAAATTCGAATTAAATCTTTTATTAAAATATTAATTAAATCAAATTGGGTATAAAATATTAGAATAAATTATAGTTAGGTAAATAATTGGTTCTGCCTTGTAGTTTAAGAAATTATTATTAAATTGAAAGGAAAGTTATTATTTTGTATTTGTTGGAGAAAGTAAAATCCAAAAAGTTTTATTTTATGTTTGAAATAAAAAAAAAAAATTTATTAAAATTTTATTTGCTTTATAAAAAATTTATTATTTACAAAAAACACCTAGTATTCAAATATCCCAATAGTTTATGAGTTATAGATTAAGAATTGATGCATTGAAATTTCATAAAATATTTGCAAGCACAAATAAACAATTTACAAGGTTAGTTTCAGTGTACTCACTACTCAGAGGTTTACAAAAAGTAAAATCATTCACTTGTGTTCTAACTGAGCTAAAATCAAATATAAAGTACTGGAAGTATAACGTAGAAGTTTTTTTTTTAGTCAGGATATTCAGAAAACTGAATATTCGACACATAGTTATTTCACCTAGGCCAAACAAAACGAGATTGCCTATAAAACTTCCAGTAGGTGGAAATAACTTATTCTCAAACGAAAAACCGTTGAATAAATCGGCGTCCCAAAAAAAAGTGGGGTCCGAAAACATCATTCAACTTAACCAAGAAAAGGTTTACCGTTGGAGAGTTGGCGCCCAACGTGGGGCTTTACCGTTGGAGAGTTGGCGCCCGTCGGTGTTGGCTCGATTTCACTTGTGGTTAAAAAATTAACCAAAAGTAAAATTCAGTCAAAAAACTAACGTAAATTTATTTGTGCTTGAAACTGTGTATGTTAGCTTTAGAATTGTGTTTTATTATTAAGCGATACTACTGCTATTTTCCACGTCTGAAGTATTTCCCGGGTTCGTGTCGTATTAAGGTTCAGAGGGGGAGAGAGGAAATTAAAACATTAAAATTAATTAACCAATAAATTACATTTGTCGTGGTAAAATCGGAAAATTGGGGGTGTAGGCCAAAAAAGATTGGAGTAAAAATAAATTTAAAATAATTGGGAGTTTTCCGACGCGACAGATCAAAACAAAATTAAATAAATAAAAACAATTAAATCAAATTAAAATAGTATAAAAAAGCAAAAGTTAAAATGGCGGATAAGGCAATGAAAGATTTCTTCGAACAATATAAAAAAGATAAAGAAGAAAGGGCGAAGAAAGATCAGGAAGAACTGGAAAGAAAAGAGGAAAGAAGACGGCTTAAGGATGAAAAAATCCGGGAAGAAAAGGACTCAGAAAGGTTACAGCGAGAGAAGGAACAAAAAGAATTATACCACTTAATCTCTGGAAAGCTGGGAGACCTGGAACGAAGCCTGGAGGAAGAAAGCGTGAGGTGTAAGGAACAACATACCAAGGTGGAAGAGAAATATGCGAAAATTGAAGGAACGATCCATTTTCTGGAAGAAACGACGAGCACAATGAAGAACACAGTAGATGAGGGCTTCAGAACAATGGAAAGTCGGGTGCAACGCGTCGAAAAGAAAATAGGAGACGTGTTGAGTCAGGGAGGTGGTAGTAGGAGTGTAGGAATAGTGATGCCGCGTTATGAGAGCGAAGCAACTAAAATTGAATTTTGGGGAAACAGTAAAGAAAGGCCTAAACAATTTTTAAGGGACATAGAAGGGTTAATGGACGAGTTGAATCCCTATTTAGAAGATAGGGAGAAGATTAAATTCATTAGACGCCATCTTAAAGGTTATGCACTCGAATGGTTTAACATAACAAACCGCGAAGAGATGAAGTATGCCGAATTTAAGGAAGCATTTTTAAATAATTACTGGTCGCTACAAAAACAAAAAGCGATCAGAAATTATATCGAAAACAATAAGTATGTAGAGAAGGGGAATGCTAGTAGAACAGAATATTTCTGTATGGTGGTAAATAAAGCTCGAGATTTAGATCCCCCCTTATCTGAAGGTTTCCTAGTATTCACAGTAATGCAACACTTTAGCGAACAAATTAGGCTAGCAAGCATAGGTAAGCCTAGTGAAACGATTCAAGATGCGATAAACTTTTTAAACAATGTCGATATGATAGAGGAAAATCGGCGAGGCAGACCCCAGGACGCTCAAGACACGCAAAATAGGCAAAATTTCACACCTAGAAATAACCCCCCTATCCAAAGATCCTATGCTCAAAACCCGAATAACTCTAATCACCCAAGTTCCAATAAACCACGTCCTTTCAACTCAAATCCTAACCAGCAGAAAAAAAACTAATAAGTGAGGTTCTGCCAAAGGATGGATGTTTTCGGAATGACAGGGCTGTAGAAAAAACAATAAAACAAAAGATTAAAGTTAAAAAAGTTAAAGTGCAGGTAAATACCAAAAAGTTAGGAAATAAAAAAGTTACTCCTTGTAGTAGGATCGAACCTGAAGTAGGCGAAAAAGTCGTCGAAAAGGAGCGCGAATATCAACCTAAACAATTAGGTAGTTTAAATGTCAATATTAGAGAAGACTTGCTAGATAATAAGGACGAGCCAATTATAACTGAAAAACCCATAGAAGAAATACCCGCGATTCCAGTCGAACTTGGAACAAGTACCGGTTACCTTGAGATTGACACAGGAGCTGAAGTAAACGTTATCCAACAGGATTACCTCGATCAATTAAAATCGGAAGATGTCAAAATCTTAGAATTACCGGTAGCGTGTTTAGAAATAATTGGGGCATTAAAAGGGAAGGTGCAAAAAATTAACAAGCAAGTCCTAATTGAAATTAAACTGTTAGATAAATGCGTAGATCTACAATTTTTGGTAGTAAAAGGTCTAAAATCTAGGATAATTATGGGATGTGACCTTTTATATAATTTACAAGCCAAAATAAACATGCAAGAAAAATTTGCAATGTTTAAAATAGGTCAGGATAATATTAAAATCCCGTTTATTGACAAAAAAGTTGCAATAACACGTTTAAAGGGAAAATGTTTTAATATTAATTCCCGATACTATAAAAACAATAAATCAATAAATTTAATTAAATCGGAGCTAATTAAATCCGACAAAATCGAGGCGATAAATACTAAACTCCGAACTAATAAGTTAAATGAAAATGAAATTAGCATAAATGAGTTAGTAAACAAAGCTGAAATCGTTAATGTACCGGAAATAGAAAAAACGGGCATCAACGATGTAATGGAAGGGAATTGTAGCATGAGTCAAGACAGGAAGCCGAACACAACAGCTAGGAATATTGATAAGGTTAGGATACAAAACGAAGAAGGGTTGGATCAAATGATACCGAAGGGGTTATCTGTTCAACGAAGGAAGGGGCAAAAATCCAAAAATTTAATCGTACCTAAGATGCTATCTAAAGAAGCCAAGGACGAAATTTCGCGTAATAGGGCATTAAAAAAGATTAATGTACCAATTAAAGTTAGGTATAGTGGTGAAAAATATCCAGTTACCAACTACGCGTCGCGACGCAGCCAAAGTAGCCGAAACTGTAAATATCCAAATAAGCGTTGTAATCCAAATCAGGCGAAGTCAAGCACTGCACTACACTGTAAATATTCCGACCACTCGATTAACAATAAAAAGTATAATATTAAACTATCACAAGAAGAATTAATATCTGTAGGAGGAACAGACACACGTGACTACAATCAAATGTCAAAAGTGCGTGGAAAAATGTCTAAAGTCAGATTTAAAAACACTGATATTTCTGTTGTAAATAAAACTAAATTAAGTAGGAAACATGTACGGTACAAAGAGAAAGTAGGCCAAATTGGAAGTCAGCTGTGTGGACTTAGACAAGGAGTGAAGACAGATATCAAATGTAAACATTATGAATTAGTAAACACGCAATGAATGAAGATAGAAAAAGAGAGGAACTAAAGTAGGCTAGGATGGGACGGTTTGCAACACAGCTGAACTAAAGTCAAGGGAAGTTCAAGGTCGACGGAAGTGGAGAGAGGGAACACGGCAGACTGAGAAGACTGATATGAAGGAAGTAGGCCTAAATAAACAACTCAACGCATCTCAATTGATTGAAAGGCCTAAGTATCTCTATCTTACATGCTAATGTGTTTGCTAGTTTTAAATTAAATAGTAATACAGATCCAGGAAGAAAACGTTCGAATATAACCTACGAACAAATCAGGTGCCTGGAATGGCCTAATACACGAGTCAGGGGTGTATAGGGGTTGCATATTAATTACCAGAAAATTAATTATGCGTAAAAGTTGTTAGGAGAATCGGAGTAGTTAGGATTCTGGAAGAAAGAAGTTTAACTAATAAACTAGGAAAAACTTAGAAAAGAAAAACTTAAACAAATAAACAATTAATTAATTAAAAAACTCTCAATTATTGTAATTGAAGCCACAAAGGCAAATAAAAAAAATAAATAAAAAAAAGGGTAATGTAAAATAAAACGTACAAAAAACTCGGATTGAAAAAATTCGGGAAATATGAATGCAAGGAACATAACAGTAGTATGAAAATGTAATCCAGTAAAGTATTGTTAGTTGGTTATCAGGCAAATTAAAATGTGTCCCTGTATTTATATAAGTTGTGTACAGTATAAACATGTGTTTTCAGTGGAAGTGAACTCACCCAGTGAACATTTCAAAAGGAAATGTATACCATGTCATGTTGTGTAAATGTAATTTCAGATTATGCAGAATAAGAAGAACAATGAAATGTATAGTATGAATTGTATATATAAAAATTATGATTATGCAATCTGTAAATTGTTAGGATAGGAAGGCAGAACTAGATATAAGAATGTAATAAGATAGGAGGAAATTTGAAAGGGGAGTATTATTATATTTAGTGGTTTTCAATATCTTGGTTTTATGGCGGAGCCGATCAAACCAGATATCTTAAGAGGGGTAGCTTACAACGGACACAACCCGTTGTAGGTCCTGGATTTTGAATTTGTAATTAATTTTATAAATTTGAATAGTCCGGACTTACCGCGGGCTAAAGCCGCATGTAGGTCACGAAAATCATGTTGACGCGGGAGAGTAGTTATCTGGCTAAGTTAAACTCTTGGACCCTGCCTGTTCGAAAAGGAATAAGGACTTGTAAAAAATACTTAAAAATTAATACGGGAAGCCAAAATCCAGAAATTAAATAAAAACAAATATCTTCAGGAAATGCATTACGCTAACCGCGGGTGTATTAACTGCAAGATTAGATAATATAAAGTCACCAAGTTACGTAAAATACAGACTATTAAAGTATGTAAAGAAATTCAAAATTCCTCTAAATTGAAAAAGAAAAGGTTTTTCAGGCTTTTCATAAGAAGGCCTAAAATAAAGGTAAAATAAGTTTTTGCGAAATTTCGTTAAATAAAAAAGTTAATGTTAATTCACTAAGTTCAAATGATAAAAAAGTATATAAAAAAGAAAGTTTTTTAAATTCTAACCAAAACAAATTTTAGTAATGATAAACGAAATGTATAATTAAAAAGAAAAACTTGAAATTTTATTAAAGGAAAAAGGTGACAGAATTCGCACTTTTATAGCAAGATAAAAAGTTAAACTTAAACTTTTATTAACTCAAAACGCTAAATAGTATGCTGATAACGTAGTTATGTAAAAATAATCCAGTATTTAAAATATGTTTCGGGAGTAAAGGAAAGCCCAAGTTTGTAGAAAATCGTTTAACTCCCTAACCCTACAGCAAGACAAGCAGAAGCAGAAAAAAAGAGAAAATCCGGCTAGTTAACACAAACCAAAAGGACATAAAGAAGTGCAAACAAAAAACCGGGAAAAACAAAAAACAAAGACTTTTCCGGGAGAAATGGCCGCGGAAAAACGTGCGCGGTTCGTGTACGCGAACCAAGAATCGTACGAACATCACTCGAGTTCGTGTGTAAAGAAGACAACGAGCTGAATTCAAAAATGTCACTCTCAATAAAATAGGGAAAACCCTGGAGGAGTTAGCAAAGGAAAAGGATTTTCAATGGCCAAAACTGCACGGAGAGAGATAAGAGTGTACGGTAGAAGGGGCTGGCTGAAGATGAGTCTATATAAACGATTGCTCGGGGAAACTCGAGAGTCTTGATATTTCTTCGATGTAAGTGAACACATCGAGTCTTGATATTTCTTCGATGTAAGTGAACACATCGAGCCTTGATCTCGTTTTTTATTATATACCATAGTATGCAAAAAGCTATGTATTTTCTTAGTTAACCTAATAATTTGTATAACAAGTGTGAACATACGTCATTGCGATATTAATTTGGAATGCAGCAATAGACACAACTATAATCTACAAGAACGTCAGTGGCAACTTAGTCATTACAAAGTTGGCCTAACTTGGATTATTCTGGAGAAGTAACATAACCTACATAGCAGCTGATACATGGAGTGATTCGTATAGCTTCCGGAAAGGACTCCAGGACATCACCAGGCGACCACTTGGACATGCAACTTTAACGTCGAGAGAATAGCCGAACCGGGACTTCAGACACGACATCACCACAACCATCTTTAAAAATTCATCCAACATTCTTCCAGACAACCTTCATCAACGAGACAACTTAACCAGCACGCAGAGCATCTGTAGCCTGCCATCGCTAAACAACGCTCGCGGACTTCATATCAAACGTCGTGACGCCTCGACAGTTGTGAAAAGGTCGGTAGAAACGTAAATACGTTAGTCCCTGATTAAATTTGCCTGAAATAAATTCAAATAAATTTATTTTAAAATACTGGGTTACTTAGGATGTTAGATTAGATAAAATATTTGTATTATTAATTAAAAATTAAATTCATTAAATCGTAAATTCGAATTAAATCTTTTATTAAAATATTAATTAAATCAAATTGGGTATAAAATATTAGAATAAATTATAGTTAGGTAAATAATTGGTTCTGCCTTGTAGTTTAAGAAATTATTATTAAATTGAAAGGAAAGTTATTATTTTGTATTTGTTGGAGAAAGTAAAATCCAAAAAGTTTTATTTTATGTTTGAAATAAAAAAAAAAAAATTTATTAAAATTTTATTTGCTTTATAAAAAATTTATTATTTACAAAAAACACCTAGTATTCAAATATCCCAATAGTTTATGAGTTATAGATTAAGAATTGATGCATTGAAATTTCATAAAATATTTGCAAGCACAAATAAACAATTTACAAGGTTAGTTTCAGTGTACTCACTACTCAGAGGTTTACAAAAAGTAAAATCATTCACTTGTGTTCTAACTGAGCTAAAATCAAATATAAAGTACTGGAAGTATAACGTAGAAGTTTTTTTTTTAGTCAGGATATTCAGAAAACTGAATATTCGACACATAGTTATTTCACCTAGGCCAAACAAAACGAGATTGCCTATAAAACTTCCAGTAGGTGGAAATAACTTATTCTCAAACGAAAAACCGTTGAATAAATCGGCGTCCCAAAAAAAAGTGGGGTCCGAAAACATCATTCAACTTAACCAAGAAAAGGTTTACCGTTGGAATATATATATATATATATATATATATATATATATATATCTAATCATATTGCATACATTTAAAACACAAGTCCTTCCTTTTAATTTGTAAAGCGGTTCCCCTTTAAACAATTTACATTAAAAAAACTCTTTATATAAAGATGTAAGTAATCTCATAAGGAGATTAGAGACCGGCCTTAGATGTAAACCAAGATGCAATTACAACACTTCCAATTCCATCCAGATTGGTACGAGACAATATCAGTTCCTTCTCTGTCCTGCCTTCCGCAAACACCGTCCAGCTTGAGTAGATTCCGAGCAATTCAGGAATTGAAGGGAATGAGTAAACATACATCTGCTATCTGCCTTGTAAGATCGTAACTAGTTTATAAGATAAGGTAAGGGTTAGAAGAGACAATATCAGTTCCTTCTCTGTCCTGCCTTCCGCAAACACCGTCCAGCTTGAGTAGATTCCGAGCAATTCAGGAATTGAAGGGAATGAGTAAACATACACTTGCTATCTGCCTTGTAAGATCGTAACTAGTTTATAGGAAAAGGTAAGGATTAGGAAAGACATTATCAGTTCCTTCTCTGCCCTGCCTTCCGCAAACGCCGTCTAGTTTGAGTAGATTCCGAGCACTTCAGGAATTGAAGGGAATGAGTAAACATACACTTGCTATCTGCCTTGTAAGATCGTAACTAGTTTATAGGATAAGGTAAGGATTAGGAAAGACAATATCAGTTCCTTCTCTGTCCTGCCTTCCGCAAACACCGTCCAGCTTGAGTAGATTCCGAGCACTTCAGGAATTGAAGGGAATGAGTAAACATACACTTGCTATCTGCCTTGTAAGATCGTAACTAGTTTATAGGATAAGGTAAGGATTAGGAAAGACAATATCAGTTCCTTCTCTGTCCTGCCTTCCGCAAACACCGTCCAGCTTGAGTAGATTCCGAGCACTTTAGGAATTGAAGGGAATGAGTAAACATACACTTGCTATCTGCCTTGTAAGATCGTAACTAGTTTATATGATAAGGTAAGGGTTAGGAAAGACAATATCAGTTCCTTCTCTGTCCTGCCTTCCGCAAACACCGTCCAGTTTTAGTAGATTACGAGCACTTTACGAATTGAAGAAGGGAATGAGTAAACATACACTTGCTATCTGCCTTGTAAGATCGTAACTAGTTTATAGGATAAGTAAAGTGTTAGGAAAGAATATCAGTTCCTTCTCTGTCCTGCCTTCCGCAAACACCGTCCAGTTTGAGTAGATTACGAGCACTTTAGGAATTGAAGAAGGGAATGAGTAAACATACACTTGCTATCTGCCTTGTAAGATCGTAACTAGTTTATAGGATAAGGTAAGGGTTAGGAAAGACAATATCAGTTCCTTCTCTGTCCTGCCTTCCGCAAACACCGTCCAGTTTGAGTAGATTACGAGCACTTTAGGAATTGAAGAAGGGAATGAGTAAACATACACTTGCTATCTGCCTTGTAAGATCGTACCTAGTTTATAGGATAAGGTAAGGGTTAGGAAAGACAATATCAGTTCCTTCTCTGTCCTGCCTTCCGCAAACACCGTCCAGCTTGAGTAGATTCCGAGCACTTTAGGAATTGAAGGGAATGAGTAAACATACACTTGCTATCTGCCTTGTAAGATCGTAACCAGTTTATAGGATAAGGTAAGGGTTAGGAAAGACAATATCAGTTCCTTCTCTGTCCTGCCTTCCGCAAACACCGTCCAGTTTGAGTAGATTACGAGCACTTTAGGAATTGAAGGGAATGAGTAAATATACACTTGCTATCTGCCTTGTAAGATCGTAACCAGTTTATAGGATAAGGTAAGGGTTAGGAAAGACAATATCAGTTCCTTCTCTGTCCTGCCTTCGCAAACACCGTCCAGCTTGAGTAGATTACGAGCACTTTAGGAATTGAAGGGAATGAGTAAATATACACTTGCTATCTGCCTTGTAAGATCGTAACCAGTTTATAGGATAAGGTAAGGGTTAGGAAAGACAATATCAGTTCCTTCTCTGTCCTGCCTTCCGCAAACACCGTCCAGTTTGAGTAGATTACGAGCACTTTAGGAATTGAAGAAGGGAATGAGTAAACATACACTTGCTATCTGCCTTGTAAGATCGTAACTAGTTTATAGGATAAGGTAAGGGTTAGGAAAGACAATATCAGTTCCTTCTCTGTCCTGCCTTCGCAAACACCGTCCAACTTGAGTAGATTACGAGCACTTTAGGAATTGAAGGGAATGAGTAAATATACACTTGCTATCTGCCTTGTAAGATCGTAACTAGTTTATAAGATAAGGTAAGGGTTAGAAGAAACAATATCAGTTCCTTCTCTGTCCTACCTTCCGCAAACACCGTCCAGTTTGAGTAGATTCCGAGCACTTCAGGAATTGAAGAAGGGAATGAGTAAACATACATCTGCTATCTGCCTTGTAAGATCGTAACTAGTTTATAAGATAAGGTAAGGGTTAGGAAAGACAATATCAGTTCCTTCTCTGTCCTGCCTTCCGCAAACACCGTCCAGTTTGAGTAGATTCCGAGCACTTCAGGAATTGAAGGGAATGAGTAAACATACACTTGCTATCTGCCTTGTAAGATCGTAACTAGTTTTTAGGATAAGGTAAGGGTTAGGAAAGACAATATCAGTTCCTTCTCTGTCCTGCCTTCCGCAAACACCGTCCAGTTTGAGTAGATTCCGAGCACTTCAGGAATTGAAGGGAATGAGTAAACATACACTTGCTATCTGCCTTGTAAGATCGTAACTAGTTTATAAGATAAGGTAAGGGTTAGAAGAGACAATATCAGTTCCTTCTCTGTCCTGCCTTCCGCAAACACCGTCCAGTTTGAGTAGATTCCGAGCACTTCAGGAATTGAAGAAGGGAATGAGTAAACATACATCTGCTATCTGCCTTGTAAGATCGTAACTAGTTTATAAGATAAGGTAAGGGTTAGGAAAGACAAAATCAGTTCCTTCTCTGCCCTGCCTTCGCAAACACCGTCCAGCTTGAGTAGATTACGAGCACTTTAGGAATTGAAGGGAATGAGTAAATATACACTTGCTATCTGCCTTGTAAGATCGTAACCAGTTTATAGGATAAGGTAAAGGTTAGGAAAGACAATTTCATGAGATGAGGTTTGCCTCCGCCAAGTGATCAACGAGGATGGTCAACTCCGGAGCCTTAGCACAAATATGGTTGGTCTTTAACAAACCACACCAATGTGCACTATGCAGGCAAGACGAAACTGGCGCAACTTTTAATCGACTGTGGGTTACTTGTTAAAAGTAGAAAGTGGATCTTTGAAGTTCAGGAACTTGGAGAAATCCTGGAACTATCATTCCGGATAATATTTAGAGTTCATCAAAAGTAATGGTATGAATAAAATACTTGAGTAGGGTACACAATAAATCTATTTAGTAACGTGCAGGAGACGTCCAGCCTCTTTGAAGTTATTCCCTCTTTAGATAAAACCAGATGTGACTTTCTAATTATTTCATTTTAGTGTTACAAAACACCTATTATGGTCGAGTTACATGTAACTTGAGTTACTATACACAATATCTTCCGGATTAGTTCTTTCACCCTTCCATTACTAAACACAAAATTCCTGTCTTTGAGATCTTGTTGTAAAACCAATCTACAATCTAAGTTGTGTGTCTGTGTGTGAGAGAGAGTTAGTACAGTATTTGCAGTTGTGTTTCCTTTGTTTAACTTAAATTATGACAAACACGTTCCGTACAACTCAAATCCAAGTGTAAAGTTCCGCAAAGACGGAATTGTTACGACAAAACTTTACCTTTCACTAATGAAGACGGTTACAAGTTTTACAAGCAAATTATAAACTGTCTTTGTATCGCTTTCTAGGCCTACATCTCTGCAATAAATGTAAATAATTGTTTTATTTCTTGTTTTAAAGCCGAAATACCTCCCGTTCATCGTCACCTTATAAAGTTCAAGAAGAAAATAACAAAAAATAAAAACACTTTACACTTGAATACTCCAATAGCATCAGAGTCGGAAGAGAACAAGAGTTAGTCAAGAGGAATGTGAAAACATAGAGCAAAGAGAGGATCTAACTCAAGAATACTTGAAAATGTGTAGTTCCAGCTAGGCTCTCTCCAGATTGAAACACCAGTACTAACTTGTGCATCCGTTGAGTGCAAATATTGTCCATAGAGGAGAAAAATTATAATTTTAAAATGTTTCATCCTGGACATACAATTTATCCCCCTCTCTCTAGTTTGGGATGTTAAAACAGTTCCATTGCGTAGTGAGACAGTCAGACGATTGACACAAATCTCTCCCCTCCCTGGAGGGACTCTATCTGGATCTACACCTTTGTTAAAGTAGTCGTTAGATGCCTCTCTTTATTCTTTCCTATCACATCTCTCTTGACAAATATTTATCCTCTTCCAACCCTAGAGCTTTTAAAGTATTCGAGGGTTAGAGTTATTTATTTTATGTTATTTTCTTCCTCTTCTTTTAAGGCGATGATGACCTAAAGGTTTCTCGTCTTTAAAGAACAAGGGAACACAATGTAAAAACCTTTTACTTTTCTTTTCATTCAGGAAACTTTACAGAAATTTCGACTCCAAATAAGTAAGACGATAAAATAATGGTTAAAAATAGTTTCAATGCCAGAAGTAAGTTTTTAGTTACTAAACTTTCATACTTAACATAAAATTAACATATTTCTCTAAAGTCGACAAAAACTTATTTAAATAAAGTTTGAACAATAAATCCCCCCGTGAAACTTTCCAAGTGGTTTCGTTTTAAAAACAATAAAACAGGATAGAGAAATATTTGAAAACTTTTCCTTTTAACATACCTGAATTTAAACCGTCAAAATTCTTTACATAACAAGTTATAGGAATTTACATGGTACTGACACAACCTCATCATGCATACAACGTAATGGCCAAAAGTTGGTGTCTCGGGTCTTGTAGCATAATATGTTAAATTGTATTGGTAGATCAAGGTGACTTATTTAGTAGGATAAATTTGTTTATGTTTTTGAATCTCGTAATTGTTTACATCACAACTTTCTTAGAGTGGGCTAGTCTCTAAGAAATGGTCCTTATAATAGACCTTATAAGAAATGGGCTAGGCTCATATAATATGAACCTAGTAGATATGTATATATTATGAAGTAACTTATTATTAAAATGCTTTTTTTATAACAAAAAATTTGTAGGCAGCTGTCATAAGACAAACTCAAAATTCCCTCTAATAATTTTGATGAATTTCGTCAAAATATGTGTTTAATTTTTTTAAATATTTAATTTAATTGTTTTAAGCTGAGATTTTTTCTAAAACTTTATATAACTTTCATATATATCAAATGAATTAGGGTAAAATACAAACAATAATCTGTTCTTTTCAAATGAATCGGGTCACCAGCCACCATTGCTCATCAGTGGTGATGGAAATAATATCTCACCATTCTAGCAATCATGCGTACAACGAGAAGTACACCATTAAATGATAAATCACAATCACTGTGGTTGGGAGCAACCCACCTAAACTTTATCCTTGTCAAGATATTTTATTCAAGTGTACAGTAGTGTCACGTTGAACCGATAGACAGGGGCCACATTTCGCTTTAAAGAACAGTTTCATGAATTCACTAAAATATCCTAAGAGTTAGGTCTGCTGTACACAGAATCAATTATGTAAACTTTTTTAATTGTTGAGTGATACGGCTACGCTTGATCAATATTTAATCAATATTTTTAAAGATCTTTATGAGAAAATGCTAATTTTGTGATTTTTACTCATGGCAGTTACCCCGAAATTTTGATTTATTTAAACGATTAAAG
Source organism: Aphrophora alni (assembly GCA_963513935.1). Taxonomy (NCBI): domain Eukaryota; kingdom Metazoa; phylum Arthropoda; class Insecta; order Hemiptera; family Aphrophoridae; genus Aphrophora; species Aphrophora alni. Next base: position 27,865,530 of record OY740777.1, read on the forward strand.
GAAAATAGGATATGGCCAATATATGCGCACATCCCAGTCAGTCCACATTCGTTTGGTTTATAAAGCACTGCATATATTACAAACAACATGACTTTAAACACAACTTTTATGGACTCAAGATCCACAAAGTTCGACATCGATTTTTTTTTACTCATGACATAACTTTCTCTGTACTGCGTATATTGACAAAGTGACAAGAAATGATTTCTGAGCCGATATTATGTTTATTTATTCAGGATGTTATTAAATTTATCTATAAATAATCTAGCCTTGATACAGGTGCACCTAGCCTCGCAGTGTATGTTTATACCTGATTGGAGACACGAACACACAAATATTTCAGAATGTAAACTAATCGATATAACGCTTCCTCTACTATCGGAAGTGTCAAATCTGATAAAGTAAACGTGTTAAAAGGTTAATAAAGTTAATGGAGATAAACAATAAAAACACAAATGTAAGTCGTAAATAATAAACTGTGACAGTTTTGCCAACTTGACCTTCCAACAATCCTTCTACCCTCCCTCCGCCCTCCAGTTTGATGTCCATTTTATATCTAAAGATATTTTACGACGACCTTAAAGGACACGCCAACATTTGAGACCACGAGCTGTGCACTGATCCTGTCCAGTAGAGTAATTTGTCAAGGTTTATTCTGCGTTATTTAAATTGAAACTAGAGATTATCCCAAGTTATTGGGCGACATCATGGTACTTACCCAGCCCCTTCACACAATGTAATACAATCAGATCCTCTAAATGTATTGACTAAAAGTGGGTTTCTTGGGCATTTAAATTTTCAATTATATTGGTACTTCATGAAGTTTTATCCTGTAAGGTAAGTCACACATGTTTTCTGAACCTACTTCACTAGTAATACTAGTACTTATGTAGAAATGTATATCACTACTTACTTGACGTAGAATAGGCTTTAACGGGCCTTGTAGGTGGATATATATGTGAAGGATCCTTCACTCACTAAACTCATGTCGGTAACTCGGTATGGCGGATCTTGTAACAATTTTATTAGGAGATAAAGATTCGAAATTACATTTTTGTCAATACTTTTCTTCTTGTCATCGTAGAGAAGTGGGTTTGGTATTATTACATGCAGAATCAAAATCTGCAAAACTGTATCTCATTCAGTAAGTTCTAAGTTGAATAACACACAAACATGAATAAAAAACTGTTTAAAATCGCAGCCATTTTGAGCTATTTTTCTGAATTACAAAGGACTGTATGAGCTACACCAAATTTCATGTACCTATCTTGATGTTTACAACAGCTATCCTACTTACGTACATGCAGCGACATTGACGTCGGACGGGATGTTGATAATTTCTTTTTTTCAGATTTCTAAAGCCAAAAAAAAGTGAAGATCAGTCTAAAAACTATTTTTAACTATTACCAAACTTATCCCATCCTTCTTATACTGGGTAAGTAAAACTGGTATTTCTTAGAATACTAAACGTAGATTTTTACCTAAAACAAACTTTCTCACCACTACCATAAGAAAAGAATATAAATCAGACTGACTCTCGTCTTATTTAATATTACCTCTATCTAAATGTTCAATTTCAATATGCGCCTTCAGTTTTCCAAATACTTCCCCTTATATTGCATTGTTTAGCAGGTACGTACTACATAAATTAAAGAGGTTATTCTCATGTATGGAATTCAGTTTAATTTAAATTTATTAAAATGATATGTCCACTGATCTATAGCTTATAAAACTGCAAGCTTTGAATAAAAGTGTTGTAAACAAAAATTATTTTTTGTATCAAGTAGAAAATAAAATTTAATTATTAATTCTCTGTTTGATCTATTTTGATTAAGGACATTTTATGAATAATTACATTTTCTTTAAATATAAATAGATATCCATCAATATATTTAGATGTCTCAAGACCTCCAAGAATTTGTTTCTCACAAAACTTCAGTTTTATAATTAAATTAAAGACAAAAAACGTTCATTCAAACATGGTAGTGCTCAAAGGATTTGTTTATAATTTTAACAACTATTTCGTCACACTAAAAATGAACTATGAAAAGTAAAAAATGACAAATTACAAGAATATACAAAACATTCCCCACTGCCTGTAAGACTTTGGAAACTTTTAAAAACAAACGGAAAAGAAATATGGTTTCAGATCCACAAAAACCCATATTTGGAGTAACAAGAAAACTCAATAAAGCTATTAGGCTCTCTTGTATAAAGCAAAGTCATAGCAGATACGCAAAATCTTGAAGGAATATGTCAATCCGTTCGTAAGTTATATCTTCTTCAAAAAAAATACAAGACTGAAAACTAAACCCCCGTTTTTCTTTACTTTAATGTTACGAATCACCTCCTAAAGTGTTGCACCGTACTTACCGAACACCCTCTATAGAGCAGACAGTTACCAATACTTGAATTGTACAAAACCAAAGAACTTAAAAGTTGGATATTCTAATTGGCAAGGAAAGTTTCACTTTGTCATAACTTGCTTTTTGTTTACGTCGACAAAAAACTTTCAAGGTATATTGCAGTGTGCGCTGTCAAAGCAAACTTTGGGTACTTCTCGTCTCGTTTCCATTTCCACAAAGAAAGTTGACAAACAAATCCAGATCAATAATGTAACAAATCATTTCAGTGAAGTAGCTTTGAATCACTGACATAAATGTTACTTCGTTGTTTTGAAGTTACTAAGGTCCAAAACTGTATCAATTCAACACCTATTGTTACTTACTGTTGTTGAATAATACTTACTGTTGTTAATAAAATAAGAACAAATTTTGTATATGGGAGCGAAAAGTCCATGGAACATTTTGCGTTGTTCATGTATAGGAAATTAGATCTAATATTGAGCCACAAGAAATGAACTAAGATTCAAATATAGAAGTCCATATGAAAGTAATGAGATTGGGTGTTTTTCTTGTTGTTTAAAGGTAAAAACCCTAGTTCATCATAGCCTTACAATAAAACGAAGAAAAGAACATAAAATACAAATCCCTAGTCCTCAAATACTCTAATATCTTCAGGATCGGAAGAAAACAAGAGTTGATTATGAAAGACCACATAGAAAGAAACGGATATAAAACAAGACGACATAAAAAATCGTAGATCCAGCTAGTGTCCGTCTCTACCAGTTAGAAGTGAACCCCTGAGGGTCAATGTGGTTGGAGTGGCAGGAACATGTAAAAAAGATGAACGCTACAAGAACAGTAAAAAAATGTATATAATATCAAATCTGGAAAAAGGTCGCGGAGAAAATGGTTGGAGGATGTGGGAATCACAGAAGACTGTGGACAAGCCTTACCTGCTATAGGAATGGTTATATATGAGTCCTAAAAGAGACTATCCTAGAGTTATAGTGACATTGGAGAACAAAAGTTGACGTAGCCTCGGGGAGGGTGTCCCTTTCGGCCCGTTGTAGCTGTGGGATGGATAAATGTATACTGTGATGCTGGTTGGTAGATCGACCCGGGAGGGTCGTGGTGGTTTGGTGCGGGGAATAGTGAAGCGGGATTACGGCATGCTGGAGACCTTTTTATTGGCCCTGAAAAGAACCAGTAGGTCTAAGTCCTAGGGCACCACGTAAAATGAGGTTATATTATCGACGGGGGAGGGTTTAAGGAGATGAACTAGTCGAATAAGTATATAGATCAGGGCGGGGAAGGAGTAAGCGATCTCAGCAGCGATGCGCTTAGTTCGGGACTACGTCCTGGCTTTACGGCAAGCGATTCTCCGCACTTGGTTAGTCTTAGGCATCAACAAGGCTGAGTCACCCACTCCACTATCGCCGGCGCCAAAGCACCTACAATTTCCTTTTCAGGAGGCGATGCGGGGGGAAGCAAGATGCTGCCGTTGCTAGGATTTCTCCATTTAATTTCCCTTACGGGAGGCCACGGGGTGACTCTCGGTGAGGCGGTGATCCTTGTGGTAAGGGGGCAGGAATCAGATGGAAGGTGTTCTCAGTGAGTAATGAATCGTGTAAGGGCTGAACAGAGTTATATGCGGCAGGTGGGTCAGGGTCCAATCAGCAAGATGAGTGTTGTTCTTGTATGGGCGTTCTCTATGCATCTAGGTTGGTCCAGGTGTTTGACTTGCAGGTATAGTGAGAGACGTCTTCCCACTGGAGGGTACAGGTGAAGTCAAGGTGTCGTCCTCTCACAGGAGGTGAAGTGAATCCGCCGGTACTTATACAACTTTAGCTCTCTCTGCCAGTTTGTAGCTTAGCTTACCTAGGACTGGCTGAGTATAAATATAGTAGTAAATATTCTTTAAGTTTAGTTAACAAAATTAGTAATGTGAATCTACCTTTAAACTCTTAGATTATCTCCTTAAACGTCAAGATCCTTTTTACTGGTATACCTGTTGGAGAATGTAAGGACCCATTCATGAAATGCTTCAGAACACCAAAGAGAGATTTTATTGATGAATTAAGATGTTCCACATACACTTACATGGACCAAAAATACTTTAAATTTAACAATCAATTTCATAAACAAATAGAGGGATTGGAGTTGGAGTCTCCTTTGTCAAGTCTCCTAGGTAAAATTTGAAAAGAAAAAAATTAACTCCACTAACCCCTTCTTAAACAAAATCATATACTGGTATCGCTATGTGGATGATATTTAACAGTACTACAAAACAATTACAATATTTCTTTAAATTCATTAATTTTGTTCATAAACATACTCAATTCACTGTAGAAATTAATTGGGGAAGGAAATATAATCAATATTCTTGATCTAAATATCAACATAGATAATATTGTTCACTCTTACAAACTTTAGAAAACATACATATTCAGATGTTATGTGGGCATATTCTAACCACCACATTAACAATAAACATACCACCTTCCATATCATGATTCACAGACTTATAAGAATTCCCATATCCCTTACAGATTGCATTGACTACTATCAAACAAATTGTAATCAATAACATGTACAGTAGCAAATTAGTTGATGGGATTTAAAATTTTAAAAACATGTGATTCAATAATATATATAATTCTAAGTACAATGAAAAAGAAAACATCAAATATTGTAGAGTTAATTTCATTGGAAACATTAGTAATAGATGTAAATTTAATATCTAATAGATATCATTATAAAGCTGATTTTTATTACTCTAGAAATATAGGAAAACTATAAGCTTAAAAAATAGTGGCGTATATAAGATTTCTTGTAGTGATAGCAATTCTGAATACATAGGGGTCAATCTGGTAGATCAGTTAAGAATATAATTAATTAAAGAACATGTACACAGTTGGAAGTGTGGCAAATCTAATTTAAATTTTGCAAATCATTTATTACACACAGGACATAATTTGGATCCTAAGTCAAATGTTAAATTTCTCCACATAGAACAAATATGTAGAAAACTCACTAACTTGAAATGTTTGGAAATCAATAGATCTATTTAAAAAAAAAAACTATACTTTCAACTTCAATAAACAAATATATCTTAACCTAACCTATCCTATCCTTTACTTTCTAACCCCCTCCCCCTCCATCACACAGGTCAGATCATTGTCGTTTCTGTCATAAATTCTGCCTTTATCATTTCTCAACCATTCCTACTCTACCCTTTCCTTTCTCTTCCAATTTTGGTCATTTAGACTTGTTTTGTTTTCAATTTATTAGCTTGAAAATACCTAACTGCGAAATATGTCTATCAATAAAGCTCTTTAGTGGAGTTAAAAATAATTTTTTCATTATTTCCATTAATATGAAATTCCACCAAGCACCGACTGTTGTCACTAGATTAAACATAATTTTACAAATTGTCTAAGATTGACTTCTTTAATAAAATAAAATATAATCTTAAAGCTACTGCAAGTTATCATAATAAGATTCAATATTGTAATATAAACATGATAAGTATTCATTTTGACATACAAAAATCCTCTAATAAATGATGAAGTAACATACCCTTTTCTTTGACAAAAAGAAATGACGACCTAAATATAGAATAGCGAGTAACATATGATTGCCCTGCTCCAATATATTTTACAGTAAATCAATATTGTCTGTCTTTGTTTTTACTGTGCCGCACTCTCATACAACCTTACACTCGTAAGGCATATAACACTCTCAGAAGCTCACAATAGTGAGTCTGAGCTTCACAGTCCCGAGGTAAGCCAGCTTTATATACACCTTTTTCCTTGTAGACTTGGGTCAGATCCCTCTCTATTCCTATCAGTTCTCTTTTGACCAACTTTTATTATTTCCGACACTAACGATATTATATTTATGGTGAGGTAGCGGTCTTTATTTTTTGCTCTTTTCTCTTTTTTTAATGTGATAATGACAGACGTTGTTTCGCCTTGTAAGCAACAAGGAACAATTATATACCTTACTTGACTTATTTCCTGTAATCCCTTGGGCAAAATAAGTCCAGGTCTTACCTTCCTTTTTCATCTACTTTTCTATTCTCCTTTTCCATGTAATCCTGGGCCAAGTCTTCCCTCCTTCCTTGTAGGTACCACTCCAGATCCTCCCGACCAGTATTATTATCAGGTCTCCTAAGGGTGTGCTGAATGCAGCCATAAGTCCTATTTTTTATAGTCTTAGCTGTTTGAATTTGTCCACATCTATCGCAGAGTTCTCGATTTGAAGTTTTATTTGGTCAATATATTATTACAATTAATTCATCTCAGGCAGTTATTAATTTATATTTGTACAAAGAAAAGCAAGGAATAAATTGGTACGAAAGTGAAAAAACAAACAAAAAGATGTGATAAATTCGAAAACCAACGAAATTTGATTGTCAATGGAAATATTTTAAAACAAATGGACCAGTTCCAGTATCTTGGCATTCATTATAAATTAGACAAAGGGTGCATTTGCCCTGTGGAGAAGAACATTCTCTATGAATATCAGAGCTTATCAAGTAAGTCAATAGTTGCTGTTCAGCGTGAGTCTCGAGGGATGTTTGATGATAATCGGCAGCGTGACAACTCGTGAAATAATTAGTCGATAGGTTATCAATGGGGTGAAGACAAACCTGGTGTTTGACATACAACAATACGGATTCCAGATGATGATGAATTTGTAAAAAGTGCCTTGCTGAGTTCTGTCGTTCAGTGCGGCGCATTCTCTAGTTCTGAAATTATAAGACAAAATCGCGGGAATAATACAGTGTAATGATTTGTATTTCTTATCTTATAAACTGCAGATCTCATCTCAGTTATCAACACGAAACGAGTGTTGCGTGTCCATTGTAGCCAACAGATTTGCAGTTGTTTAAGAGTCACAATGACATCGACATATGCATCATCACATGATACGAATTTCTTCCTGAAAGGCTGTGTAAAGTTAGCAGAACTTTCGATATTGGGTTTCTTAAAATCTATGACATATCCACAAACGTTCACTTCACAGTTTGAAGGTCGTTGATTGATATCATTGCAACGCAGGCAATCCTACTTTTTGAGGATGATAATGTTGCTTCGGTGAGCGTCAAATTCAAACATTAGTGACATTTTGACAACTTTCTACCTGCCCGAGTTGACACGTCAACAGGATGGAGTTACAGCGCTGGATGTTGTTTCCCAGGACAAATTCTGTTTGTAAGGTGACATTCGGTAGTTTTCCACATCACCTAAACTTATTACACCAGGCTAAAGGCTAAGATGTACGATCTTGTCCTTCCATCAGTCTCAAAAATGCGATTCACAAGGAAATCGCCAATGTTACACTAAACACAACAGCGCATAATTTTAAGCGTATGAAGCAGATTGCAACAGTGAATTGACACTTGTGGAGGAAATAACTTTCAAACATAATTGTAATTACTGTAAATCCACTATTATAACGTGCCTAAAATGTTTCAGTTTTTATAATTTCCCAGTAATGTATAATAAATTTCACGCAGTGATCTACGCGGCATTTATTGACTTCGAGAAAGCATTTGACTCGGTTAGCCATAGAATCTTATGGTATGTACTCGAAGACTATGGAATACCACAGAAGATAATTAATATAATAAAAGATCTGTATGACGGGTATCGATGCCAGGTACTTCATCAAGGAAAGTTGACGCAGCCCATCTCCGTTGGAGCGGGTGTTCGTCAGGGATGCATCTTGCCCCCAATCCTTTTTCTTTTGGTGTTGGATGCAGCTATGAAGAGGAGAACTGGTTATAGAAGTTGAGGAATTCAATGGCGATTACACAGACGTCTTGAAGATCTGGATTACGCAGATGATGTTGTGCCTGCTTTCGCAGAGATACACGGATATGCAGTTTAAGTTGAATGCGCTGAAGGAAGTAGCTGAAGCGGCAGGACTCAAGATAAATCATCGGAAAACTAAAGTTATGAAGATGAATGCAGAAAACAGACAAGCTCTAAACTGCGATGGAGAAGAAATAGAGGAGGTCAACACTTTTTCTTACTTGGGAAGTGTTGTTTCAACAAGTGGAGGAGCTGATGATGATGTGAAGACTCGCATTAAAAAAGCAAACGCCGCCTTTGTCCAACTGTACCCGATTTGGCGAAATCGAAACATCTCAAAAAAAACGAAGCTTCGCATCTTCAACACAAATGTTAAGTCTGTTTTGCTGTATGCAAGTGAGACGTGGAAAGTTACAAGTTTAATTACGTCTCGGCTGCAAGTTTTCATCAATAGGTGTCTTCGCCGTATCGTGAACATTCATTGGCCTGAGATCATTACAAACGAGGATTTATGTAGAGAAACAAGTCAAATTCGGGTCAAACTGCAGATTCGAGAGAGGAAGTGGAGGTGGTTAGGACATACACTGAGGAAGCCAGACGGAAGCATTGAGAAAGAGGCCCTAGATTGGAACCCGCAAGGTGTCAGAAGAAGTGATCGACCCCGAGAAACCTGGAAGAGAACCATTATTAAAGAAGCAAAAGAGGTTAACAAGACTTGGGGAGAAGTGAAGGCACTTGCTGGAGACAGGGACAGATGGAGAGCTCTTCTGGACGCCATATGCTCCAATAGAAGATAAAAGGAAATAAGTCAAAGTAAGTCAAGTACATAAATTTACCGCCCTCTGTATATAAATATTAAATAATAATAATTACATCATGGCTCGTGAAACAGTAATCAAAGTGTGTAAGTGTCAGCTGCTGTCAAGGTTTATTTCTTGTTTACTTCATCACATATACGTAGTATAATGTTATGTGATGGGTTACCACATGATGTCTGTCTGTCTATCTACAACACAAACGTGTGGACAGATTTTAATCAAATTTGCTATGTGAGTATATTTTGGTCGTAACTTTTATCTTTATTTATGTAACGTAAAATTTGAAGATAGCTGCCACAAGAAACAATACGATTTTCTCAAAATCAGCTCTAATGGTTTTGAACAAACTTTGCTCAAGTGTAGCCTCTAAGGATACAAACAAAGGATATTAGAGTTTTATTTTAATAAAATACTTTTTATGGTGAAAATCTGTTTATGACAAAAGTGAAGCTAGTTTTGTCTCTTATTTAAATATATAAATATTTAACCCTCAGACTCAATATAGTGCTTACAAGCGTGCCAATCCTGAAGGACTACCTGGATCCACATCTTCCATTGGCAGATCGTTCTCTCTACCGGTCAAGACGCCATCCACAGTTATTGTTCACTATCAGATTGACTACCACAAAAATTACTTTTGGTTGGTGTTTATTCGGTTTTTGGGAATGAGTGAGTTAGAGAGCTTGTACAATGAGTTGCACCATTTACTGTTAGTTACTGTAAAACAACTAAAATTCGATTATATTTCTTTTTGACACGATGGTTTTGAATTTATGGGGGACTATGAAACTGCCCCGATATTTTAGGTACATTTGAAATGATGAAACTGCCCGCTCATTAAAAAGGATCAAGAAGGGTCGCATCGCAAGACCAGAAATGCTGAAATTGCCCCGAGCATAATTTCGGTAGTATGTATTTAAATTTAACCTCAATCATGCATATAAGCCTGTGAGGTTAGGATAGGTTAGGTTAGGTTAGGTTAGGTTAGGTTAGGTTAGGTAAGGTTAGGTTAGTTTAGGTTAGGTTAGGTTAGGTTAGGTTAGGTTAGGTTAGTTCCCGTAGCGTAGGTAACATGTAAAATAAAATTTTCAATATTACTTGGGGCAATTTCAACATTTCTAGTCTTGCTAGGCGACCCTTCTTAATCCTTTTTAATGAGCGGGGCAGTTTGGTTGGTTTAGGTTAGGTTAGGTTAGGTTAGGTTAGGTTAGATAGGTAAGGTTGGGTTAGGTTAGGTAAGGTTAGGTTAGGTTAGGTAAGGTTAGATAGGTTAGGTTAGGTTAGGTTAGGTTAGTTTAGGTTAAGTTATGTTAGGTTAGGTTAGTTTAGCTCCCGTAGCGTAACATGTAAAATAAAATTTTCAATATTACTTGGGGCAATTTCAGCATTTCTAGTCTTGCGAGGCGACCCTTCCCAATCCTCTTTAATGAGCGGAGTAGTTTCGTCGTTTCAAAAGTACCCAAAATGTCGGGGCAGTTTCACTACACCCGAATTTATTTAACCAGTATAGGTTATGTTTGTTAATCACCAAATATTACTGTCACACTTTTTGGCTGATTTCACGGTTTATTACTTCAGGAAACCAAAATATTGATTTTCGACATGAACGTCCGTCTGTCGTTGTTGTCAATGCCGTCTTTACGTATCACCATAGCGATCATAAATATTAAGACAGGAATATGAAATTTAGTGTAGTATGATCATATAGACTGTTGTTATTCAGAAAAGTAAAGTTAAAACGTCAACATTTTTGTTCATATCTCGTGTGTTATTCGACATTAGATTATCACTTTCTATATTAGATCAGAATATACAGATCCGTCATGTAATGTCACCAACACAACCTCTCTACAACAAATAGCGAAGATATTGTCAAAAATGTAATTTCGAACACTGATTTCCTAAGAAAATGTGATTATCACGTTCGCTACCACAATGTTAAAAAAAATCGTAACCACAGACTGCCGCCGCAATTTTTCTGTGGGCGTGTCCTACTCCTAGCCCAACGCCGCAGATCTGCGGCGGCTGGGCTTATTTAAAAAGACTGCCGCCGCAGATTTGCGGCGTTGGTTTCTTGATACTAAAAGAGAAATTTCTTCGCAACAGTCTATTTTAAAGGTTAGATCGTTTAGGCGCGGTCTACAGGATAGTCCGCCACATATATGGAGCGCTTGGTCTGTAGCTAGGACCATCGCTAACGTCACTGGACAGTTGGTAACACTGACATACAACATCATCTCAGCTGCACGTTTCTGTCTGATATATATATATTTTTTTTCATTTAAATAAGGATATTTTGAAGCATAAAAACTAATTTTGAACAAATTTTATTCGTGGTCTGTGGCGAAGGTCACAACCATTAGGACCAGTCTACACGGAAGTTCGTGAATTTTTTTCGTGGGCTGTGGGAGTGACCCGGCCGCCGCATATATGCGGCAGCTGGTAGCGAACGTGTTAAGTTATAGGACACTCGGAAGGGTGAAGTCACTAGAGTCGAGATAATAACAAAAACGAAACGAGTAGAAACCGTTCAAATATACACATCTACGATGTCCATGACGTCACAAAAATAGTGATTACAAGGTTTATAAAACCTGTGTAACAACTTACCCTACTGGATCTACTATCATTCCTTACAACAAATGTTGAGCATTATGTTTAGAAGGTGTGTTTGTATTACATTGTATGATAGGGCTGGGTAAATACCACGATGGCGTCTATCAAGGTATTTAGAAGAGTTTGTTCACAGTTTATTGTTTACCTGCATGCCGTGATGAATCTGATTGTGCAGCCATTCTGACTACATGCAATGTCAGTGTAATTGTAAAACGCATTGCAGTAGAACTCAAATGACAGATTGTGTAGATAAGTCATGACAAATGATGTGACCTGTACAAGGTTTCACAATTGTTCACTTGAAACCTTATTTTCAACAAACTGTCCGTCTCTCTTCATGGTAACGACAATAATAATAAATATATTTTGCTACCCTAAACCTAGAGAAGGAGAGAAATATCCGTCTTTAATTTACTTCAGATCTTTATTTTCAATAATTTCTTAAGGTTTGTAGGTAAAACCAAGGCGCCTATCGGTCCATCTTTCTGTCTGTAAGTCGCAACCAGTCTACACAGACGAAACGATAAATCCTATATATTTTAAACTTTGCTTTATATTCTTTGTATTGTCCCACATAGAGGAAAAATATAGCGATAACAAAAAATTACCTTGGGGTAGTTAAGATACAAACACTATCAAGCTGAAAATTTATATTTTTTAAAAATATTTATGAAGTAACAATAAAACTATAAATTATTCTGATTACGAATATGTATGTTTATTTGACAAAAAGTTAACTGTAGACTGTAGTCTAAATTTAAAGCCCCCCCCCTTATCTTGAACACAGCGTAACCTATAAATCTGAAAAAATAAATAATTGGCTTTGAAAATAAATTTCAATGCGAAATCATATATTATAGTTTTTTTTTTATAACACGGATACAACTTAATTTAACCACACAATGAGAAATGTACACCATCTAAATAAGTTTTTTAAATATTTTTGTGTTAGATGTAAGACATACAATTCAAAAGCCATTAAATGATAAATTATTGTATTATCTTTATTGATTGATTTTAGTTTCATTGATTATCCTTAGGTAAAACCAAGATAATTTCACGCGCATGTCTGTCTATCTAAGTCGCAACAGGTCTACACAGGCAAGACAATAAATCCTATATATATTTCAAACTTTGCATTTATTCTTTGTATTGTCCCACATATAGGCAAAATATAGCGGTAACTAAAAGATATGACCTTGAGGTAGTTAAGGGCCAAAAACTATCGAGTTGAAATAATTTATTTTTGTAAATATTATATGTGAGGTATAAAACTACCCCAAGTTTTACAAGTTATCCTAACTACGAATATGTATGTTTATTTGACGAAGAAATTAATATGTTGGTGCTAGGTCGCTTAAATACTTCGACTTTCTATAAAATAACTGTCCCTATATAAGCCTACGGACCCTAAGTCTTGGGTTGTTTATAGCACACCTTTGACACTTTTATTATTTCGTCTATCTGTCTTGCGTCTCTCGTCTGTGCAATGCTCTTTTCAACGAAATCAGTATGTTGGCATACTTTAGACATATCTCGATAATTCATATTTGTTGGGGGGCGGGTAACTGCCACAATGAAGTCATAAAATCTCTAACAATTTTGATTAAATTTGTTTCGATTTAGGTTTCTAACGGTCATAAATAAAACTGTCTCATCTCTCAAAAAATGCTATTTCCCTAAGTTATAACAAAACATCTGTCACGACTGTTACAAAAAAACATAATTTATCAAAATATAATCTACCAATTCATTTCAAATTTCAGTGGAACCGTGTGAAAAATTATAAGTAAAAAACTTAGGCCTATTACGATTTAGAAATAATTGGTCTCAAACAAATGTAGCTTTACAGTCGTTATTTAAAAATACATTTCAATCAAATTCAAAGTACCCTGAGGAAGTGTTTTGGTACAAAGTAAACAAATTTAGCCCTTTATGTAAGTATACAGTTATTTCTTCAAAGCTCATGACCTTTCTTACTTTTTGACTGACAGCTACCGAACCGACAGTTTTGGTTGGTTTTGGTAATGGATAAGTTTGTGCAATGTTTTAGCACCACTTAATTATTTATATCTTTATATTTTATACCCGAAACGTTTTTCTTTTAATTTAGTCACATTTACTGGTGAGACTATTCTGTACTGTTAGATCTACTCATTATTGAGTCAACTCCTAAAGATGACAGCTCTATTGTCGAAACGTACACCGGAGTGATAAATGTAGTGGTAAATTTTATTTATGAAGCAACGGTTAAATCTTAACGCGTTTTGCATACCTCACACCCTGGTCGGGGAGACTTATAAATTTGTTCATAAACTGAATCATTGATTTTACCAAATAAATACAATGGGTCGTATTAATAAAGAAGAGGAAAACCTTTTACTTGCAAAAATTTAAGCAAATCCTTGTATCTGTATGAATAAAAACTAAAGCAAAACCTTTTACTTTACAAGGAAAAGGTAATCCATAGAAAGTTGAGGTTTTGCTCATAACTGAAGTAAATGGTTATTAATAAAACTCACCATTTACTTTTTCTTTGAAGCAAATCCTTCAACAATGATGCATCTGGTCAGTAGCAGATTATACGTTCAAGTGAAAGGTGTGTAGTGGTTTTAAGTGCAACATGGCTGAGTTAGTGAACGTAAGAGAGGTTAAGTTTTACAAAGCTCGTGGAAGCCCACAAACCAGAGACTTTAAAACGTTATTTCGCTTTGAAGAAAATAATGTACAGTGGTTATCAAACTACTTTTTAGGCCAGGTTGATGAATCCCGAGGAGGCGCACTGTCATCTGAACAAAAGATGAAGGTATGCTTACGATATCTTGCAAATCCTGGTTATCAAAGTGGAATCGGAGAGGAACTTGGGGTATCACAAAGTACGGTATCGCTAACCATGAGTGCTGTGGTCGATAAAATTGTTGAGAAGGCCGATTACTGGATAAGATTCCCCACCACTCATGATGAAATCATGCAGGCTAAGGAATCATGGCAAAGTAAATACCTTTTCTCAACAGCAATTGGAGTGATTGATTGTACACATATAGGAGTATTAAAACCAAGACTTCATGGGGATGAATACATTAACCGCAAAAACAAGCCTACGCTTAATGTTCAAGCGTCATGTGACAGCAAGGAGATGTTCACAAGTGTTGATGTCAGTTGGCCTGGATCCGTACACGACGCCCGAATTTGGAAAAATTCTCAAGTAAGAGAAGTCATGCGTACAACACGCAACACTGTTCTATTAGGGGATGATGGATATGGTATAGAGCCATGGTTGATGACCCCCTTCTCAGATCCAGGTAATGAAAATGAGAGAAAATTTAATAGGCTGCTGAAAAAAGAAAGGGTAATCATAGAAAGGTGTTTTGGGCAGCTGAAGCGGCAATTTCCAATACTGCTGTATGTGTGCCGTGTAAAACTAAGAAAACATACCAAAAGTACTAGTTGCATGTGTTGTGTTGCACAATATTGCGAAAAGTTTAGGCGACCCTGATTTTGAACAGGACGAAGAGATCCCTGAAGAGGATGAAGACTTCCGCTATGTTGCAGGTGATGGAGAGGTCAGAGGTCGTCTCCGTCGCGAAGGACAAGCAGTGAGGAGGAACTTGGCTGAAATAATTAGTCAATTGATTTAAGAAAGTCAACTTTATTGAGAAACAAAACCCACACACCAAGATATATTTTCAGATTTACTTAAACAATTTGATTTAAATATAATTTTATGTTAAATGTTAATTTCAATCTGTAATAACAAGTACACAACTTTTAGAACAAAACAGCATAATAATTAAGGTTATTAGATTTGTATTAATATAATTTGTTCTAATAGACTCTATTAATGCTACTATTTACTAGTGACTAACACAGGATTTATTTGTTTTTCCATTTGTAGGCCAATTTGTTTTTTAATTATTAAATGTTGTTTAATTTCGTTACAATTAAGTCTGTTAATCAATGTTGTTAAGTAAAAGAAAAACCCCTTGTGTCTGTCACTAGATATTGAGCCTATATACAAAACAAAAATTATCATGCTAGGCCTAATACGTTTTTAGTAAAGTGGAATCTAGTTAGAATTACGTTATATGGAGGTCGGACTGCCCTTAAGGTTCTTAATACTTAACCATAAACATTTTCTCTAATCCAAGAAATATTTTTGTTTAACATAACATACTGTAGTGTTTGTAATTATTAAAAGAAATGTTTAAGCAACAGTAGGTTCTTCCTTGCATATTCCGGGCAATCTCACCAACTGGTAGGCCTATAGTTTGATAATGATTAAAAATAAATGTTTCAATCCGAAGCACGGCAACTCTGAATTTGGATTACTTACAAACACTACTTTAGAAAGGTAAAATCAACTCTGTGTTTTATTTCAATTATAGTGATTGGTATTATATACCATACATTTTTTAAAAAAATTTGGACGCAGACATAAACTGTTATATTTTGTGAGACTAGCCTATTTACATACTAAAAATTACCTCCAATCCTGCCAATTATTGGATTGCTTTCACCCTGCATCGCTGCCAGTAGTTGCTCTTCCCAAGCTACCAATTTTATTTTTTTGTTCCCTGTTTTATTTAAATCAGTTTTCTTTTTCAACCTCGTCTTCATGTTGTTCACCTTTTTCAGTAACATTTTTGCATCAATTTCTTTTCCAAATAGGCCTATATACTTTTGCAGCACTTGGGAAATTGCCAAGTCTTTCTTCCTCTTCATACTTGGAACCTGGGATTTCGCCAGAATTGATGGGTGGGCACGAACTTCATCGGCAATAAACTTAAGCTCATTCGTACCGGTACCGGTACATTGTTTATCGTTTTCACTTTCACTTGAAGACATTTTAGGCCTACACTAATACTTGCAAACACCAAAAACTGAATACCTGAGTTCACAACACAGTGTTGGCAGTTATACGGACAGCTAAGCCTCCTAGGGATACCAATAGACAACAACAGACAGGAACAGAATATTTCAACTGACTAATGTGCTTAACAATGAAAACAGCTGATTTCGGTGTTTAACATGAGTTATTCCTATAGAACCATTTACTTCTGAGCGGAAGGATTTGCTCACAAGTAAAAGGTAATCATTATTAATACGGATTGAAGGATATGCTTTTACTCCTACCTTTTAATAGAAGCAAATGCTTTTGCTCCATACCTTTTCCTTTTGAGCATATCCTTCTTTTTATTAATATGTGCCATTGTATAAATAGTTTATACAGTGCCGTTTGTAAAGCGACATTCTTTGTTCAAAAGACTATAAAATCCCATTTAAAATACATCGAAAGAAAATACATCCATTCTCTCCACTTGTATATATGTGACAAAGAAAATGAAACTTTACATTGACCTTGCAACTTGACCATACAATCATAGACTTGACTTTATCGTGTATCAAAGTGGTCAACTATTACCAAGTGTTTACTTCAAGTTTTTATTACTTTGATGTCTTAATACTGTACTCTCTACACTTATATGTATCTCTATACAGTACTAAGTTTGGTAATAGCACAATATTAGACTGATCCTCACGTTTAGAGGTCTCATAAAATCTTGCTGTCCCTCCGTCGGCGTTGTCATCTGTACGTAAGAATGATTTCGACCACAAAAATCTTGATAGCAACATAGAGGGATGTTGTGATTTAGGATTTAAGGTGAATTTAGGATTTTAAATTAAATTAAAAGGCAGTAGACAAACATTCAATAGTCACCAGAGTACAAAAAGTTATGTAACTGCATGGCTTCCAACTTTCCAACCCGTCACAAATCGCCAAAGAGTGCATAAGCCAAGGTTGGTAGGAAATCGAAATCAGATTCAGCGGAGAGTTATCGAGGGTCAATTGTCGGCGACTGGAGTTGGAAAGGGTTGCCGAGTGGTCAGTTGATTAATGAAGAGACTGGACCAGGCGGAGACTATGCCTGGTGGGACAACGTGACCAAGGTGCTGTCACGGGATTAGATTGTTTGCTGAAGAGAATTAGCTACAAGGGATTACGGAGAACTAAACCATTGTTTTCCTAAATCGTTTCATTAGAACTCGACTCCAGGAACTGTATTCTTAACAGGACTATAGTGAACTCATATAAAACCCTGTTAATAATTGAATATATCAATAGTTTATTGCTCATACCTCGCGTAATATACAACTCATACAACGCTAAATTAGATACAAATTTACAGATTACTTATTCTGCATGTAATAATTCTACCTTTCTAGTATAACAATGGCGAAGTTATTATCAAAATTGTAATTTTGAACACTCACCTCCCAAGACGTGATATTCGTAGAGTTATAAATAGACAGGTTTCATCTGAGCTGTGACCAGCGTGTGGAGGGGAGGTAAAGTTTGTAGTTCGAGGCCGCGTGGGGGCAGAGGCATTGTAGGGGAAACAGTCTACGCCGGCTACTGTCCCCGATCCAGCGGTCTTGCAGACTCGTTGTTAGTACCAACACCCGACACGGACTGAGGCGGCCGCTTCACCCACCACCTTACTAACCCTAGACCCACTGTGCATTCAAACTCCACAGTTCAGATGAAATCTGTTCATTTATACCAGATCTGACAGGGCCGAGTTGCCGACACGAGCGTAGCAAGTGGAGGCTCCTTCAGATACATGCCTCTTTAATACCCGCCATAACTGAGACACTGACACGAGTGAAGGATCTGAAACCTTTTTAATATATACACAGCTACGTTAGGGTGTAGCAACCAAGCAAGTAGTGAGGTTCAGAAAACCTATTTTAAACACACTACTGGATAAGACTCCTTGATCTACCAATATAATTTAACATATCCAACAAGGCCAATGAAACAAACTTTTGGACAGTTACATTTAGAGGATCTGTTTATAACTGGCTGGGTAAGTACTATGATGGTCCAATCAACTTGTTTTTATCCTAAAACATTCAGAACTGTTTAATTTATTTAGTCTACACAAAAAGTGCGCAACTAAATATAGTTATCAAACTCGACTCACGCTCAAACCCAGTATTTCTTCACGAAAGATTTAAAGACGGAATATTTCATAAGCAGGTTTTCATCAAGGATTCTATTATCTTCCTCGCTAATTAATATATTGCAATTTGTCTTCCCGATGCCTTGGGTTAAAGCTGTGAAATTAGTTGTGATTTATTGTGTAACAGTTTCAGTAAGTGGGCTATAAATTAAGGGAACTAGAATAAAAGAAATGCCTCTTTCTCCGATGTGGAAAACTTATTTGAAGTTGTCCAATGATTTTGCTTACCCAGTATACGAAGTATAGGGTATGTTTGGTGATCGTTCGAGATTAAAACTTCGGTTTTTTACTGGTCTTCATAACCTCAGGAAAAAGAAAAAGTGAATTTGGACATGCCGTCCGTCCGTCGTTGTTGTCTGTATAAATATGATATCGGACACAAAAATTAAGATAAAATTTTTAAATTTAATATAGAGGACAATAGTGCATTCATATAGAATCTTTTAGACTTTCACAAAAAAAAATAATTGAAAATGTCAATTTAAACAGGTTTTTGATGATATTGCTTACGTAACTCATCTTATAACACACCAATTAGATAAAAATTTACATGGACTGGAAATCCTACCTCAGTATGACAAACGGAAAAGTTATTTTCAAAAAATGTAATTTCAACCTTTATTTCTCCCCAAAAACATTGATATTTAAAGTTACGAGATCCGGTAGGGGGTGTCAGCGAGTGAAGCGAGTAGAGATATTTTAATATATACATAATTACAAGCCCGGTTAGAGCCTAGCCGCTGGCAAGGATTTAGAGATATTACGGGTTTCAGAAAACTGTGTAACAACTTCTTTAAACAAATTGATTATGACACCTTGTACTACCAATACAATTTAATATTTCGTACGAAATTATAAAAGATGGGTTATCATAAAAGAATAGTGGGGTTCCTATAATTCATACGAAGACAGTAGAGAAATTTTGTGGTGTTGTATTGGTATCGCTGATAGCCTATAACCCAATAGCTTGTTTAACAGCTGTTGTAACCTCAAAATTAGTTCTTGCATTGTTGTGTTAGTATGTTTTGTGATTACTGGAGTGTTCTGTGTGGAGTGTGTTATTATGTTCTCTAATAAAGAATAAGCAAAGTGTGTTTTGTTGCTGGCTGAATTCAAGTCTGTAATTTCAGTGAAACGTGCATTTCGACGCGAATACAGAAAAGATCCACCACATGAAAATAACATATGACGTTGGTTCCAACAATTCGAAGAAACTGGATCAGTTCAAAAGCAGAAATCATCTGGCAGGCCAAGTGTATCAGACGAAAAAGTTGAACTTATTACACAATCTGCAATCAGAAGTCCTAAGAAGTCAATACCTCGACGAAGCCTAGAGTTAGGTATTCCAAAAACAACAATCCACAAAGTTTTACACAAAAGAATGGAATTACACGCATATAAAATCCACCAATTGCAGGAATTGAAATCTAATGATGGTGCAAAACGTTTTAATTTCGCTGTTGAAATTTTGAACAACATTGATGAAAACCAATCATTTTAGATGATATAATTTTTTCAGACGAAGCTACATTCCATATAAATGGGTTTGTTAACAGACACAGTTCAAGCATATAGGGATCTGAAAACCCACATACAATTTTTGAATATATACGCGACTCGCCTAAAGTTAATGTTTGGTGTGGTATGATGAAAAATCGTCTGATAGGGCCTTCCTTCTTTGCCGAATTGACAATTAATGGAATTGTGTACCTCGATATGTTAATCAATTATTGTTTTCCTCAGGTGGATGAACTCGAAAACATTCAACAACTTCATTTCCAACAAGATGGCGCACCCCACAATTTAGTGTATTTGTCAGACACTTTAAATGAAAAGTATGGACATCGATGGATAGGCTGGCAAGGACCTATACGCTGGCCCCCAAGGAGTCCATACCTGACACCTTGCGATTTTCTTTTGTAGAGGTACAACAAAAACATTGTTTATCGAGAAAAATTCTTGACCTAAAAACACTTAAGGAACAGGATTATTGAAGCAATGACAACCGTTAACAAAGACATGTTAACTAACGTTTGGGCAAAACTAGATTATCGATTGGACATTTATCGAGCGACTAATGGCGCACATATCGAAATTTATTAGAAATGTAAAAAAAAAAAAAAAAAAAAAAAAAAAAAATACTGTTTCAGACGACGATTTAGACAAATAAACAACATCAGCTGTAAGTACAGTAATTCTGTTTTCATTTAAATCATGTTCAAAACCCCAACATTCTTTTATTATAACCCTGCATTTTCTACACACTTTCTATCAAAAGATATTCCAAAAAAAAGAATAATTAGTGTTGTAATATAAAGCAGCTCTTACCATTTCGGAGTTGTATTTCCCCTGGTAGGGGATGCATCCCTTGATGTTAGGGTAGTAATATGGATCCACTTTATTTGATTAATCTTATCCTGAAATGTGAGAAATCAGAAAATGTAACTAATGTTGGGTTGATGAAATAAAGGTACTTACGGAATTAAAATGTTATGTATTTATTAACATAACGTGTTTTCAGAGGAGTCACTGAACCGATTTCGATTAAATCTTTACCGAAACATAGTTTTGAACTTTAAATAGATTTAAGATTTTTAATAAAAGACCTCTAAATAATCAAGTTATTATTCTTTAATAATAATTAAATAATAATAAACTCTGGATCAAACTATTTACTTTTCTCATCAACCCCAAAATTATTTTGACCAATTTTATGATTAATTAGTGTAGAAATTTTCGAACAAATAAAATATCTCAAGTGTTTGCTGTAATATACAGTTTGTTGTAAACACTGACATTTACTGCTGTCCTAAAACGTTTAAAGTCTCTAAGTAGTGACTGAGTACTCCAGTAAGGACTGTTCTGCAGAAAATCATGTTTTGCGTATCGCAAGATGATTGTATAGATGATTTTAACCGTATCAATGTTTAAGTGATTACATTGTGGATGATTTTCTGTTTATTTATCGATGGGAAAAAACAGGCTTTGATTAGATCCAAACTAATTTAAGAACAGCTCCAGGGTTATTTTGTAACTTAATGAACCTCCCTTAAGAGAATTGGGATTGCAAATTATAAACTTACCCTCTTAAATTTTGTCGTTTCAGAAATTTGTCTGCGCAAATCGTAAAATTTTTAATTTTACACTTTTCAAAAGAGCCTAGAAAAGAAAACATAAATTATTATGCTTAAAATTGTCACTGCTGTCTACTTACAATTATTTAGAAAAATACTATGATTTCTAAAAACTTCAAAGATTATTCCATGTACAGAGTGATCGTGGTCAATATTGTTATTGATCTAATGAAAAACTTCAAATCTTAATTTTCTTAACAAATTTTTAAACTATCTACCATATTGTAAAATGGCTGTGACTATTCAAATGGATAAGATAAATCCCATAAAAAAGGAACGAAGGTCCACCATTTAAAGTTTTTCTCAGTGTCAATAAATAGTTCAGAGACACCTATAGTGCCTACGATGTCTATTGTTTAGGAGGTGTTTTAATTCGAAATTTTAATTATTTTTGGTAAAATTGTACATATTTTGATCACATCTACAAAGTTTTTTGGAAAACTAAAAACAGAAAAAGTGTTATCACGAGATCAAAACTTCCCTCCAGAGGCCGGCAATCCCGACGTATACTGGCCGGATCTACACTTTGCTTCATGTAGTAATCTAGTCTCTGGTTACCTCTCTCTCTCTCTCATACCATCAGGTCTTTCCTGACGAACTCTTGTTCTCTTCCGACCCTGACACTAAAACAATATTTGAGAACTAGGGGTCTCTATTTGATACTTTCTTGTAACCCAATGATCACCACGAGTTTGTTTGACTTTAAATAAACGGTGAATATAGATTGCACAAACATTCTCATTATTACTTTCCCAAAACAAGATAAGAACGAAATAAAACTAATAGTTGCCATTAATATGTTCTAAGAGTAAATCGATTGTGTCACTAAAGAGTCTCCACTCCCTTCGCTCCTGTCAGTGTCTCGGCCTTAGGTGGCCTTATAGCTGTACATGTTTGTAGAAGCCTCCTCTGCTATACTTCTGTCAGTGTCTCAGCCCTAGCTGCCCTCATAGCTGTACATGTTTGTAGAAGGCTAATCTGCTATACTCCTGTCAATGTCTCGGCCCTAGCTGCCCTCATAGCTGTACATGTTTGTAGAAGCCTCCTCTGCTATACTCCTGTCAGTGTCTCGGCCTTAGGTGGCCTCGTAGCTGTACATGTATGTAGAAGCCTCCTCTGCTATACTCCTGTCAGTGTCTCGGCCCTAGCTGCCCTCATAGCTGTACATGTTTGTAGAAGCCTCCTCTGCTATACTCCTGTCAGTGTCTCGGCTTTAGGTGGCCTCGTAGCTGTACATGTATGTAGAAGCCTCCTCTGCTATACTCCTGTCAGTGTCTCGGCCTTAGGTGCCCTCATAGCTGTACATGTTTGTAGAAGCCTCCTCTGCTATACTCCTGTCAGTGTCTCGGCCTTAGGTGGCCTTATAGCTGTACATGTATGTAGAAGCCTCCTCTGCTATACTCCTGTCAGTGTCTCGGCCTTAGGTGGCCTCGTAGCTGTACATGTATGTAGAAGCCTCCTCTGTTATACTCCTGTCAGTGTCTCGGCCTTAGGAGGCCTCGTAGCTGTACATGTATGTAGAAGCCTCCTCTGCTATACTCCTGTCAGTGTCTCGGCCTTAGGTGGCCTCGTAGCTGTACATGTTTGTAGAAGCCTCCTCTGCTATACTCCTGTCAGTGTCTCGGCCTTAGGTGGCCTTATAGCTGTACATGTTTGTAGAAGCCTCCTCTGCTATACTCCTGTCAGTGTCTCGGCCTTAGGTGGCCTCGTAGCTGTACATGTATGTAGAAGCCTCCTCTGCTATACTCCTGTCAATGTCTCGGCCCTAGCTGCCCTCATAGCTGTACATGTTTGTAGAAGCCTCCTCTGCTATACTCCTGTCAATGTCTCGGCCCTAGCCCCCCTCATAGTATACATGTTTGTAGAAGATTCCTCTGCTATACTCCTGTCAGTGTCTCGGCCTTAGGTGGCCTCGTAGCTGTACATGTATGTAGAAGCCTCCTTTGCTATACTCCTGTCAGTGTCTCAGCCTTAGGTGGCCTCATAGCTGAACATGTATGTAGAAGCCTCCTCTGCTATACTCCTGTCAATGTCTCGGCCCTAGCTGCCCTCATAGCTGTACATGTTTGTAGAAGCCTATTCTGCTATACTCCTGTCAGTGTCTCGGCCTTAGGTGGCCTCGTAGCTGTACATGTATGTAGAAGCCTCCTCTGCTATACTCCTGTCAATGTCTCGGCCCTAGCTGCCCTCATAGCTGTACATGTTTGTAGAAGCCTCCTCTGCTATACTCCTGTCAGTGTCTCGGCCCTAGCTGCCCTCATAGCTGTACATGTTTGTAGAAACCTCCTCTGCTATACTCCTGTCAATGTCTCGGCCCTAGCTGCCCTCATAGCTGTACATGTTTGTAGAAGCCTCCTCTGCTATACTCCTGTCAGTGTCTCGGCCTTAGGTGGCCTCGTAGCTTTACATGTTTGTAGAAGCCTCCTCTGCTATACTCCTGTCAGTGTCTCGGCCTTAGGTGGCCTCGTAGCTGTACATGTATGTAGAAGCCTCCTCTGCTATACTCCTGTCAATGTCTCGGCCCTAGCTGCCCTCATAGCTGTACATGTTTGTAGAAGCCTATTCTGCTATACTCCTGTCAGTGTCTCGGCCTTAGGTGGCCTCGTAGCTGTACATGTATGTAGAAGCCTCCTCTGCTATACTCCTGTCAATGTCTCGGCCCTAGCTGCCCTCATAGCTGTACATGTTTGTAGAAGCCTCCTCTGCTATACTCCTGTCAGTGTCTCGGCCCTAGCTGCCCTCATAGCTGTACATGTTTGTAGAAACCTCCTCTGCTATACTCCTGTCAATGTCTCGGCCCTAGCTGCCCTCATAGCTGTACATGTTTGTAGAAGCCTCCTCTGCTATACTCCTTTCAGTGTCTCGGCCTTAGGTGGCCTCGTAGCTTTACATGTTTGTAGAAGCCTCCTCTGCTATACTCCTGTCAGTGTCTCGGCCTTAGGTGGCCTCGTAGCTGTACATGTATGTAGAAGCCTCCTCTGCTATACTCCTGTCAATGTCTCGGCCCTAGCTGCCCTCATAGCTGTACATGTTTGTAGAAGCCTCCTCTGCTATACTCCTGTCAGTGTCTCGGCCTTAGGTGGCCTCGTAACTGTACATGTTTGTAGAAGCCTCCTCTGCTATACTCCTGTCAGTGTCTCGGCCTTAGGTGGCCTTATAGCTGTACATGTTTGTAGAAGCCTCCTCTGCTATACTCCTGTCAGTGTGTCGGCCTTAGGTGGCCTTATAGCTGTACATGTTTGTAGAAGCCTCCTCTGCTATACTCCTGTCAGTGTCTCGGCCCTAGCTGCCCTCATAGCTGTACATGTTTGTAGAAACCTCCTCTGCTATACTCCTGTCAGTGTCTCGGCCCTAGGTGGCCTCATAGCTGTACATGTTTGTAAAAGCCTCCTCTGCTATACTCCTGTCAGTGTCTCGCCCTATCTCCCCTCATAGCTGTACATGTTTGTAGAAGCCTCCTCTGCTATACTCCTGTCAGTAACTCGGTCCAATCTGCCCTCATAGCTGTACATGTTTGTAGAAGCCTCCTCTGCTATACTCCTGTCAGTGTCTCGGCTCTAGCTCCCCTCACAGCTGTACATGTTTGTAGAAGCCTCTTGTGCTATACTCCTGTCATTGTCTCGGCCCTAGCCCCCCTCATAGCTGTACATGTTTGTAGAAGCCTCCTCTGCTATACTCCTGTCTGTACCTCGGCCCGATATTTATACAATTTAACATATCCAAGAGACACGCTTTGGGCATTACATTCAAAATATCTATTTTTGTATTATATTGTAAGATAGGACTGGGTAAATACCATGATGGTACCCTGTCTCAACCATGACACTAAATTACTAAATAGGATTAACATCACTACATCACATCTCTTATTTTTCCTTGCTATAATAACACCATATGTTTCTCACCCCTATATATTCCGACATTACAACACGAAGCGGAGCCGCCGTTTGATCACTGGATCGGAAACTCTCGCGATATATTTGCCTTTGACAGAGAAATTCCTCCATATCTTGCCTCACATCAAAGCAGAATTGTGACCTAGTTAATTATCATCCAAAATTTAATCACCTGATAAATATTATTTAGCACCAATATTGTACAAACACTGCACAAAACTTATTTTTGTAATAAATTGACGGGTTATCGTTGTACTTACTTAGCCCCATCATACAATATAAAACAAGCATACCCTCTAAATGTAAAAATTGTTTCTTGTGTCTTGTACTAAATGTTAAATTGTATTGGTAAATCAAGGTGTCTTATCCAGTAGGATAAGTTTGTTTTATCATTTTGTGACAAGTTTTCTGAACCTCGTAAGAGTGTATATCACAACATTCTGGGCGTTGATTAGATTAAGTTAGGTTAGGTTTGATTAAGTTAGGCTAGGTTTGGTTAGGTCAGGTTTTGTGAACCTCGTAAGAGTGTATATCACAACATTCTGGGAGTTGATTAGATTAAGTTAGGTTAGGTTTGATTAAGTTAGGCTAGGTTTGGTTAGGTCAGGTTTTCTGAACCTCGTAAGAGTGTATATCACAACATTCTGGGCGTTGATTAGATTAAGTTAGGTTAGGTTTGATTAAGTTAGGTTAGGTTAGGTTATGTTAGGTATTCTGAATCTCGTAATAGTGTATATCACTACATTCTTGGCGTTTATTAGGTTAGGTTAGGTTAGGTTTGGTTAGGTAACGTTTTCTGAACCTCGTAATAGTGTATATCACTACATTCTTGGCGTTGATTAGGTTAGGTTAGGTTAGGTTTGATTAGGTCAGATTTTCTGAATATCGTAATAGTGTATATCACTACATTCTTGGCGTTGATTAAGTTAGGTTAGGTTAGGTTAGGTTAGGTTTGGTTAGGTTAGGTTTTCTAATCCTTGTAATGGTGTATATCTCAACATTCTTGGCGTTGATTAGGTTAGGTTAGGTTAGGTTAGGTTAGGTTTGGTTAGATTAGGTATTCTGAACTTCGTAATAGTGTATATCATTACATTCTTGGCGTTGATTAGGTTAGGTAAGGTTAGGTTAAGTTTGGTTAGTTAGGTTTTCTGAACCTCGTAATAGTGTATATCACTACATTCTTGGCGTTTATTAGGTTATGTTAGATTAGGTTTGGTTAGGGCAGGTTTTCTGAATATCGTAATAGTGTATATCACTACATTCTTGGCGTTGATTAAGTTAGGTTAGGTTAGGTTAGGTTTGGTTAGGTTTGGTTAGGTTTGGTTAGGTTAGGTTTTCTAATCCTTGTAATGGTGTATATCTCAACATTCTTGGCGTTGATTAGGTTAGGTTAGGTTTGGTTAGATTAGGTATTCTGAACTTCGTAATAGTGTATATCACTACATTCTTGGAGTTGATTAGGTTAGGTTAGGTTAGGTTTGGTTAGTTCAGGTTTTCTGAACCTCGTAATAGGGTATATCACTACATTCTGGGCGTTGATTAGGTTAGGTTAGGTTAGGTTAGGTTTTCTGAACCTCGTAATAGTGTATATCACTACATTCTTGGTGTCGATTAGGTTAGGTTAGGTTAGGTTTGGTTAGGGCAGGTTTTCTGAATATCGTAATAGTGTATATCACTACATTCTTGGCGTTTATTAGGTTATGTTAGATTAGGTTTGGTTAGGTAAGGTTTTCTGAACCTCGTAATAGGGTATATCACTACATTCTGGGCGTTGATTAGGTTAGGTTAGGTTAGGTTAGGTTTTCTGAACCTCGTAATAGTGTATATCACTACATTCTTGGCGTTTATTAGGTTATGTTAGATTAGGTTTGGTTAGGTAAGGTTTTCTGAACCTCGTAATAGTGTATATCACTACATTCTTGGTGTTGATTAGGTTAGGTTTGGTTAGGGCAGGTTTTCTGAATATCGTAATAGTGTATATCACTACATTCTTGGCGTTGATTAAGTTAGGTTAGGTTAGGTTAGGTTTGGTTAGGTTAGGTTTTCTAAACCTTGTAATGGTGTATATCTCAACATTCTTGGCGTTGATTAGGTTAGGTTAGGTTTGGTTAGATTAGGTATTCTGAACTTCGTAATAGTGTATATCACTACATTCTTGGAGTTGATTAGGTTACGTTAGGTTTGGTTTGGTTAGTTCAGGTTTTCTGAATCTCGTAATAGTGTATATCACTACATTCTTGGCGTTGATTAGGTTAGGTTAAGTTAGGTTAGGTTTTCTGAATCTCGTAATAGTGCATATCACTACATTCTTGGTGTCGATTAAGTTAGGTTAGGTTAGGTTAGGTTAGGTTAGGTTAGGTTAGGTTTTCTAAACCTTGTAATGGTGTATATCTCAACATTCTTGGCGTTGATTAGGTTAGGTTAGGTTTGGTTAGATTAGGTATTCTGAACTTCGTAATAGTGTATATCACTACATTCTTGGAGTTGATTAGGTTACGTTAGGTTTGGTTTGGTTAGTTCAGGTTTTCTGAACTTCGTAATAGTGTATATCACTACATTCTTGGAGTTGATTAGGTTAGGTTAGGTTTGGTTAGTTCAGGTTTTCTGAATCTCGTAATAGTGTATATCACTACATTCTTGGCGTTGATTAGGTTAGGTTAAGTTAGGTTAGGTTTTCTGAATCTCGTAATAGTGCATATCACTACATTCTTGGTGTCGATTAGGCGGTAAAGGCCTTCATTTATAAGTATTTATTAAAACGTCTCCAATAGCTTCACTCATGTCGATGACTCTGCCCTAACAGATCTCTTAACTATACGAATATCACATATTTTGGGAAATGAGGAAGTGAAATTACGTTTCGCGTCTCCTTCTTCCTTCAATTTTCCAATAACATATTTGGCATTTTTCTTCGCACATATATTCCTCATCTCCCATCCATCCCAAACCTCACTGTGTCTTTCCCCTGGAGTTTATCCAATCTCTTTGTTTGTTCTTATCCTCCACCTTTCTTCCTCTCTTACAGAGTCATATATACTTGTCATAGTTTTTTCCTAAATATACATAAAGTATTCTCAACAACATATTACATAAATCGCGCTGCCGATGTAGAAATCACAACTGGTCAAATAAGGGTCTTGTACAGGTTCACTTAGGCAAAAGTGGTTATTTCAGAAGCTTAACATTGGGGAAATAACTTCTCTCTATTTCCAACCATGATCCTTTTATTAATTCCAACTGTGACCGTGCTATTACCCAGAAGACGACCCGGGTAACTCAAGCCCCTCAAGTTCTTCAAGTTTTATTCCCCACTTGTTCTTTTTTCATCACATCTCCTGAACTCCAACGCTGACATTTGTATGTACTTAGTCTTATAGTAAACTACTTTTAGTAAATTAGTAAACCTTATGATGCAGTAAACAGAGGTCAATTTATTGTCACGAATCCGAACGATGTCATAAGGACAGCCCCAAAGGGCTTGTCCAAAGAAATGTTGATAATTAAGAACAGGGCGTTACTTGACATACAGGGAAACCAACACCAGCTCTAATCATTGCAAAAAGCAAGACATCAAATCCTCGTTTACAGTACAGATAGCTCCACCTAACATCTGATATATCAATATCATTTAGGTGCAATTTATAACGCTCGTTAGCCCTACTTTACATTGTCAATTCTACAAACAAGATAGTCTAAAATGTGCAAATAAACCTTTTTATTAAGTTTAGAATTCTAAGTGTGAAAATGTAAATTTATTATCATAATTTTAATGAAAGGTATGACACGTAAATATAAAAAATATATAATGTATTTTTATATAAATTGTTCATGTTGTGTAAAGTCTAAAATTTTTTCGTTCATCGTAAACTTTTAAAAGGAACATAAAATAAAAGTTATAAAAGAGCATAAAATAATGACCACTAGCCCTTGAATAATTTAACCAAGTCTGAGTCGGAAAATAACAACAGTTGGTCAAGAGAGATATGATAGTAAAGATGAAAGAAAGGTATATAATCAAAGACAACACAACAATTATTCCAGTTAGGGCCCTCGGGATTGTCATGCACAATAGTTTAAAACATGAAGTAGTGTGGGGTTGGTGTAGAAGGATGAGCGTTCAGGGAGCGTGGAATTGGCCCTGAAGTAGTTCTACTCGGGCCGGGAGGAGACTGGTAGAGGATGAAGAGGAAGAATGATTGACTCGGGAGGGTCGAGGAGCTTTAGAGCGAGGAATGGTGAAAGGGGTTTCGGCCTACTGAGAACCAATCGTTGGCCCTGAAAAGGGCCAGTCGGTCTCAGGTGAGATTGAGGGGAGGTAGGATGCGATCTTAGCCGCTGTGATGAAGTGTTCACCCACTATCGCCGGCGCCAAAGCACCTACAATTTCCTTTTCAAGAGGCGACTAGTGAAGCAAGATCTGCCGTTGCCCAGATTTCTCCGTTTAATTTCCCTTACGAGAGGCCAAGGGTGGCCTTGGAGAGGCGACGATCTTGTAGGCGAGGAGCAGGAGTCGGGTGTTTCAAAAAACAAAACGTGTCTGTGAGGAACAACAGTTGGTAGGCGTCAGGTGGCTCAGCGTTAGCAACAGTGTGTGGTGTGAAATTAGTGTGTAACCAGTGAAGGCGACTGGTATCTAGAGAGTTGTCTACTGGGGTGAGAAGTGATGTGAGGTGGTCTTGCTCTCTCAGAAGAAAAGTGTTGGTCTTCACAGTAGGTCTCCCGGAGGAGAAGTGATTTTTTTGGCGAGACGAGGCGAGGCGAGATTAGCGAGGACTGAAGTCCTCTATAATTGACAGCTTCTGTAAAGACATTTGCTGCAACTGAATATAAAACATGACAATAAATTTAATTTTGTCTGGTAATGATTGAAGTTAATGATTAGAATAGTTTTTGTTTTTAAATTTGGAAAAAAGGGGAAACGAAGATAGCACTTCATTTCTCATACTGTCTTTAAAATTTAAAAAAATTTAAGATTTATATTTGTTTAGTGTGATGTAGCTTGGATTTTATTTTGGTGTGAATATGATTTTTAATTATGTTATGGGGGATCAACCACCAGACACAGGGGTTGTTTTCTCCTTTCTTGTGGGGGAGCGGGATCTGTCACGAGTGATGACAGATGCGCATGTTTGGAGCCTTCTGCTCTCGATGTAAGCTTTTTCGTCAGCTTGAGGACGAACTCCTCGAATGTGGGGATTTTCAATCCGTGGTAGATGGTAACATTTCTGGAATACCATGGGGAGTTGGTTATGCTTCTGAGCACTGAGTTTTGGAAAGAATCCAGCCGTATCTTCCCTGAGGAACTTATTATAGAATACCAAGCTGGTGCTGCGTAAGCAGTTATGGGCCGAATATACATTTTGTTTATGTACCCCTAAAGTTTAAAAAACCTTTGACGCCGTCTTTTAGATTGATTTATATATTTAAACAACGACTTAAGTTTACTTCTCTTGTACTTAAATTTATCGTCAACATAAATCGTATTCGATTAAAATCGAGTTACAATGAAGAGGTTCAGTATTGCTTATTATCCTTTATTTCTAAACTCTAACATTTTTTTTAACTTGCGACCTTTGCACACCGGTTTAAATCATTAATTCTCACATTTAGCTAAAATATGTACAAAATCGATAAAGCTGATTATTTGTTTTTTACCGATAACTTATTAACCGAAATGTTTAGACAGATGACGACCAATAAGTATTATTCAGTTCTTTAAGTAATAGGTCTCAGTAAAATTTTATTAAAATGGTGAGAACTACTCCGAATTTTTTAGTCATAAAAAAAAAAAATGAATAAAACATTCCAAAATATATCCAAAATACGCCACTCCAAATTTTATTAAAATCTAGAAACGCGTGTACGTTTAAATGGTGGAGCACTGTTCCTATAACAATCGATGTAGGCCTAATTAAAAAAACGATTTTTTTTTGGCTCAGTAGAACGCTAAAGAAATACATCCACAAAATTTTCCACGTTGATTTTTTGACTCATAACTCATAACTTAGTAGGCTATACCGGTATATGAGAATATAAAAATAAATATCATTTCTTAATAACTTTGCAATTACCAATCTCAGCGATGACAAATAGCAAAGTTATTGTCAAATAAGTAATTTAGAATTATGACCTCCAAACAAAATGTGATAATCGTGAAGTTACGAAATCCTGCAGAACCGAGGGTCCTTCACATGTGTACAGTATAGAAGTCAAGAAAGTATAGCAATTACCAGCTTCAAAAAACCTGTGTAACAACAGTTGTTAACATATTTACACTACTGAATAACCTACCCTAACCTAACCTTGATCTAAAAATTCAAATAACATTTTCTATAAGGAACCAACTTTTGAGCATTACATTTAAAGCACCTGCGTGTATTACATTGAACGATATGACTGGGTAAGTACCATGATGGCTGCTCCAGTTGTTACTCTCGTGTCTCAACTCAGTACCAATCCCACTTCTTTGCGATGACAAATAGCAACGTTATTGTAAAACAAGTAATTTAGAATTCTGACCTCCCAACAAAATGTGATATTTGTATAGTTTGAGATCCTGTAGAGCCGAGGCTCCTTCACATGTCTACAGTTTCAAAGTCAAGAAAGTATAGCAATTACCGGCTTCAAAAAATCTGTGTTAATAAAAGTTTATTCAAATTTAGCCTACTGGATAACCTAACCTAACCTAAACTTGATCTACAAATACAATTTAACGTTTTCTACAAGGGACCAACTTTTGAGCATTACATTGAACGACGGGACTGGGTAAGTACCATGATGGCGGCCATCAATATGTTAACATAATCATATAGAAATCTTATTTTGTTTGTCACTATATATTAATCAATAAATATTTCTTAATATGGCTGACACACATCAAAACCAAACCCTAACAGAAGCTTGTCTTCAGAATGAAATTGATAAGTCACGTATTGAGGTAAAGGTAATAGAGGAGTGCAAAGAGATATGAGAAGTTAATGCAAAGAGATATGGGATTTGAATGCATTATTCATAAAGTCATGTCAATATACGTGCTTCATATTATCTGCTAAACATAATATGGGATTCTCAAATATTTTTATATAATTTTTCAAAATAAAATAAGGTAGTACGATGTTCTCTGAGATCAAACCTGCCTGCTTTATTTATACCACTAAATAATAAGGTATGTAATATGATGGCGTCATAAAACATCGTTTTTACACATTTTTAAATCAGCAGCCATTTTGAAGTTAGAGATCTGGTTTCCGAGAAATCAATTTATCTTAATCTTATTTAAAGTAGAGAAATTTGATTTACAATTCAGTTTGTATTGATGGGGAAAAAACGGCCTTGAGTTTTATGCGTGACCTTGAAGTCACTCCTTACGGCGAATTAACCTGAAAATTCACTTGTATTAAAAATAGATGAATTTTTATTTATTTTTTACTAATTCAGCTTTTATTGGCGTAAGCTGGTACAAACTGGTTTGACTGATCAGTGCCTAAGGGTTTTATCGGTTTTCACAGTCTTTTATTCCCTCTATCAATAGTCTAAACCGTGACCTTTAGATTATGGTGACGCCTTGTGGTGAATTAACCGTTAAATATTCAATCTTATTTAAAGTAAAGGAATTTTTATGTTTTATTCATTTTTTATTAATTTAAGCCATATAGGCCTTCAGTTAACGCCTGACCTTGTAGCCACTCCTTGCGGTGAATTAACCGGAATATTCTATGTATTTAAAGTAGAGTAATTTTTATTTTGTTATTATTAATTCAGTTTTTATTGACGAAAGCTGGTACAAACTGGTTTGGCTGATAGGATTGTCCTTTACTTTATGTATGATCCTTCAATTATTTTTCTTTGGTATAAGTTTTATCCCCCCCAGTATTATCGGATTATAATAAATGAATGCTTATATCGGAATAAACAACATCAATAATATGAACAATCCATCACTATCCAATAACTTCAAAGCCAGTAGGTAACATAATATGATTACCATATGATTTTACTGAACAGCTGTTCTAAAAAAGATTATTAGTTTTATTTTAAGGTTATGTTTACATCAATGATATCAGCTAGTCAGTTGTATTCCATTAATAGATACAGTAATTAAGCAGATAAAATGGAATCATAAATTGACGTTTATAAATTAATTCCATAAGTTAATTTTGTTGTAATTATAACTGGCATAATAAAATCTGTAATATGTAATAGATAATGAAATGTATAACAATTATGCAGTAATGTGGACAATTATTAAACTTCAGTTATTGCTGTACAATAACTGGATGTAACTCATTAACGAACTCGATCTTGGTAACGATGCAAGCAGGACAACAAATTAAATGCTGCAAAAACATTGCACAAACTTTCTCACTCACCAAAACAAACAAAAATTAATCTTAACAATGTCGGTTCGGAAGTTGTCACTCAAAAAGTGAAAATACACCAAGGACGCCGAATGTTTTTATTTAGGGGCCTAAATTCCTTTTTGCCATGATCTCAGCGTAAATTGTAATTCATTAATATCTAGCTTTTTATGACAGCGTTCAAGGTCATTTACTTTTTTGCCAGTTATTCCCGAACCATAATATTTGTTAACTTGTAATTTTACAAACACCATTAAGTGATTAATCGTCACGTTTCACTAAAATTTGAAAGAAATCTGTTGATCGGATTTTGAGAAATTGCGTATTTTATACTAGAGCCGATGTTTTTTTTCGCCCATAACTTAAGATCAGGCATTTTTAGAGAGGTCACGACCAATTTTGATTGGTTCCTTAGAATCTACACTTGAGCGAAATTTGATCGTATTTTCTTTTCTTTTTTTTTTTTGGCAGTTACTCCCAAACATTGAATAATAAAAACGGTCAAAATATGCCCACATCAAATTTGATTAAAATTCTTTCAACGCCAGAGCTATAGAGCACCGAACATACGACAAACGTCAGACACCAGACAGATATTACAGGGGGGGGTCAAAAAACATATTATTTGCAATCAAACGACTTCGAAATTTGGAGCCATTGTGTAACTTTCTCTACACTAAGTAAAAATGAATGCGAAAAATATAAATAAATAAACAGTTATTTGTAAAACATACTCTTGCAAAATGGGGTATTGTATGATGTCTACATGTTTTGGAAATGCAATTTGTATTCTCTTCAACATCAGGTACAACCTTTATGTGTTGTAAGGCCTCCCTTTATTACTATAAAAGGAATAGTACCAACGTTGCTGAACCCTTTCCTCCTGTTGTACAGTCACTGACTGATAAAATATTCACAATATTATATATTTTGTTCCTTTAAAGTATTTTTATTTTGAACTCTGAGAGAAGCATATTTCGAACAATAAAATTCAAATACATAAATCTATGTATATAAACACAAACAACACTTTTGTTCTAGAGAAGAAGGGAAGGAGGACAACTTTCCTGCTTGAAATTTAGTATTAACATTTATTTACAATATTTAAGAATTCATATCTGTATTTTCCTAATTACTGTTTTAAGGGGGTGGGATAAAAAGTACCTCAGAGGCTCATTAGGTCCAAGAAGGAACTTGGCAATCCCGAGGGTACCTAGCTGGATCTAAACCTTTTGTCACGTAGTCTTGGGTTGTATCCCTCTCTTTCATCTTTCTTATCGAGTCTCTCTTGAACAACTCTTGTTCTCTTCTAAACCTGACGCTATTAGAGTATTGGAGTGCTAAGGGTCTTTATTTTATCTTACATGTAGTACAATTTTATCAAAATTGTTATAGTAACATAACAACTTTAAAGTACAATGTACATAAGCAAGATGTTGACCATTTACAAAAATAACATATTTTATGACATTGTTCGTTTTTATCCTTAGTTTTTCTATAATTAACTTTCTGGTGTATTTATAATACAGTAGAACCCCTCTTAACCGGTCTAGTCGTTTGATATCGCCGCCGCTTTAGTGTTTCAATTACAATTTATTTTCGGAAACTCTCATCCAACCAGTACACTACGATACAGGCCGGTTAATCCGAGGACCGGTTAATCCGAGGCCGGTTAACAGAGGTTCTACTGTACATACAAAAATATTTTTATACCATTATAACAAGTAACACACTTTTAGGAATCGAAGTAACCAAATTATACGAACTACAATAATATCAGTACATTTACAAAAGAGTTGTTTGAAGATATTTTACCAAACTAATTTATTACATTAAGTTTAAAATAGATTTTCTAAGTTTTAGGCTATACATATCAAAAAGGTAGATATTTTTCATGGCCCAAAATTGTTATTGTAAATTATGGGATAGTAGAAAATTTGAGTTGTGGAAGTACATTAGTTTAATTTGTATTTTGCTTTCGTATAACCTTATTAATGATACACCCTAACATGGGGATAATACAGCAGCACGGTGAGACACTCCAAGGTACAGTGTCTAGAAACTCACTTCCAACACTTACAAATCTTAATTTTCATTTTAGACACATGCAAGCAACAGAAACATGCAGCTTTTAAAAAACACCAATTAATCAGAAAATCTTTACAACTGTTTTCAACTACTTCAGCTTGAAGAAGTGTTTTCCCAGATCGGTTCTATTGAATAACACAAACTAGTCTAATAAATCACAAAAGAAAAGTATAGTTCTGAAATAATTGGAAGGAATCAAACAATCCTTGACCTGCTTTATTTAAAACTCGAATTTAGAAGCCTACATTTACTCTTAGATCGAATTTACAACACAAGCAAAATAAACTTAAACTCTATTTGAATATCTGTCAATAAAATAAAACGACACAATGCCAAACCAACCTTTTTAAGAAAAGTTTGAAACTCGCACTTCCTTATTATCGATTTCGTGACCCAACAGATAACTACGTATATGTGAAACTAAATATATCCAAAACCCTACTTCGAGTTGTATTACAACGTGACGCAGCTCCCGCGTGCAGTGGAAAATATGGAGTCAATTAAAACAGACGTTAAAATTAAGACGTCTTATTAATGTGACGAATTAATAAGAGCTCAGTATTTCCCCTGAAAATATCCTGGAGTAGCGCGACCTTAGAGTTAATAGAAAAGTAATTCTAAAGTGAAATTTTATTATCTATAGTTCTTGTAAAGAAAACAAAATGGTGTTAAAAGATAAGTGTTGTAATGCTGTGAACAACATTACTTCTGTTTTCATCTCTGAGGTAACACAGAGACTATACTGCAGCACGATATGACGTTCCAAGTGTCTTGTAACTCACTTGTAACATGACGCAGCTCCCGCGCGCAGTGGGAGACAGATGTATTAATAAGAGCTCCGTATTTCCCCTGAGATATGTCCTGGAGTAGCGCGACCGTAGAATCAGAGCAAAGTAATTCTAAAGTGAAATTTTATTATCTATAGTTCTTGTAAAGAAAACAAAATGGTGTTAAAAGATAAGTGTTGTAATGCTGTGAACAACATTACTTCTGTTTTCATCTCTGAGGTAACACAGAGACTATACTGCAGCACGATATGACGTTCCAAGTGTCTTGTAACTCACTTGTAACATGACGCAGCTCCCGCGCGCAGTGGGAGACAGATGTATTAATAAGAGCTCCGTATTTCCCCTGAGATATGTCCTGGAGTAGCGCGACCGTAGAATCAGAGCAAAGTAATTCTAAAGTGAAATTTTATTATCTATAGTTCTTGTAAAGAAAACAAAATGGTGTTAAAAGATAAGTGTTGTAATGCTGTGAACAACATTACTTCTGTTTTCATCTCTGAGGTAACACAGAGACTATACTGCAGCACGATATGACGTTCCAAGTGTCTTGTAACTCACTTGTAACATGACGCAGCTCCCGCGCGCAGTGGGAGACAGATGTATTAATAAGAGCTCCGTATTTCCCCTGAGATATGTCCTGGATTAGCGCGACCGTAGAATCAGAGCAAAGTAATTCTAAAGTGAAATTTTATTATCTATAGTTCTTGTAAAGAAAACAAAATGGTGTTAAAAGATAAGTGTTGTAATGCTGTGAACAACATTACTTCTGTTTTCATCTCTGAGGTAACACAGAGACTATACTGCAGCACGATATGACGTTCCAAGTGTCTTGTAACTCACTTGTAACATGACGCAGCTCCCGCGCGCAGTGGGAGACAGACGTATTAATAAGAGCTCTGTATTTCCCCTGAGATATGTCCTGGAGTAGCGCGACCTTAGAGTCATAGAATAGTAATTCTAAAGTGAAATTTTATTATCTATACTTCTTGTAAAGAAAACAAAATGGGGTTAAAAGATAAGTGTTGTAATGCTGTGAACAACATTACTTCTGTTTTCATCTCTGAGGTAACACAGAGACTATACTGCAGCACGATATGACGTTCCAAGTGTCTTGTAACTCACTTGTAACATGACGCAGCTCCCGCGCGCAGTGGGAGACAGACGTATTAATAAGAGCTCTGTATTTCCCCTGAGATATGTCCTGGAGTAGCGCGACCTTAGAGTCATAGAATAGTAATTCTAAAGTGAAATATTATTATTTATACTTCTTGTAAATAAAACAAAGTGTTGTAATGCTGTGAACAATATTACTTCTGTTTTCATCTCTGCAGTAACACAGAGACAATACAGCAGCCAGCACGATGTGACGCTGCAAGTTGCAGTGTCTTGTAACTCACTCTTGTAACATGACGCAGCTCCCGCGCGCAGTGGGAGACAGACGTATTAATAAGAGCTCTGTATTTCCCCTGAGATATGTCCTGGAGTAGCGCGACCTTAGAGTCATAGAATAGTAATTCTAAAGTGAAATTTTATTATCTATAGTTCTTGTAAAGAAAACAAAGTGTTGTAATGCTGTGAACAATATTACTTCTGTTTTCATCTCTGCAGTAACACAGAGACAATACAGCAGCCAGCACGATGTGACGCTGCAAGTTACAGTGTCTTGTAACTCACTTGTAACATGACGCAGCTCCCGCGCGCAGTGGGAGACAGATGTATTAATAAGAGCTCCGTATTTCCCCTGAGATATGTCCTGGAGTAGCGCGACCTTAGAGTCATAGAATAGTAATTCTAAAGTGAAATATTATTATTTATACTTCTTGTAAATAAAACAAAGTGTTGTAATGCTGTGAACAATATTACTTCTGTTTTCATCTCTGCAGTAACACAGAGACAATACAGCAGCCAGCACGATGTGACGCTGCAAGTTGCAGTGTCTTGTAACTCACTCTTGTAACATGACGCAGCTCCCGCGCGCAGTGGGAGACAGACGTATTAATAAGAGCTCTGTATTTCCCCTGAGATATGTCCTGGAGTAGCGCGACCTTAGAGTCATAGAATAGTAATTCTAAAGTGAAATTTTATTATCTATAGTTCTTGTAAAGAAAACAAAGTGTTGTAATGCTGTGAACAATATTACTTCTGTTTTCATCTCTGCAGTAACACAGAGACAATACAGCAGCCAGCACGATGTGACGCTGCAAGTTACAGTGTCTTGTAACTCACTTGTAACATGACGCAGCTCCCGCGCGCAGTGGGAGACAGATGTATTAATAAGAGCTCCGTATTTCCCCTGAGATATGTCCTGGAGTAGCGCGACCTTAGAGTCATAGAATAGTAATTCTAAAGTGAAATATTATTATTTATACTTCTTGTAAATAAAACAAAGTGTTGTAATGCTGTGAACAATATTACTTCTGTTTTCATCTCTGAGGTAACACAGAGACTATACTGCAGCACGATATGACGTTCCAAGTGTCTTGTAACTCACTTGTAACATGACGCAGCTCCCGCGCGCAGTGGGAGACAGATGTATTAATAAGAGCTCCGTATTTCCCCTGAGATATGTCCTGGAGTAGCGCGACCGTAGAATCAGAGCAAAGTAATTCTAAAGTGAAATTTTATTATCTATAGTTCTTGTAAAGAAAACAAAATGGTGTTAAAAGATAAGTGTTGTAATGCTGTGAACAACATTACTTCTGTTTTCATCTCTGAGGTAACACAGAGACTATACTGCAGCACGATATGACGTTCCAAGTGTCTTGTAACTCACTTGTAACATGACGCAGCTCCCGCGCGCAGTTAGAGACAGATGTATTAATAAGAGCTCCGTATTTCCCCTGAGATATGTCCTGGAGTAGCGCGACCGTAGAATCAGAGCAAAGTAATTCTAAAGTGAAATTTTATTATCTATAGTTCTTGTAAAGAAAACAAAATGGTGTTAAAAGATAAGTGTTGTAATGCTGTGAACAACATTACTTCTGTTTTCATCTCTGAGGTAACACAGAGACTATACTGCAGCACGATATGACGTTCCAAGTGTCTTGTAACTCACTCTTGTAACATGACGCAGCTCCCGCGCGCAGTGGGAGACAGATGTATTAATAAGAGCTCCGTATTTCCCCTGAGATATGTCCTGGAGTAGCGCGACCGTAGAATCAGAGCAAAGTAATTCTAAAGTGAAATTTTATTATCTATAGTTCTTGTAAAGAAAACAAAATGGTGTTAAAAGATAAGTGTTGTAATGCTGTGAACAACATTACTTCTGTTTTCATCTCTGAGGTAACACAGAGACTATACTGCAGCACGATATGACGTTCCAAGTGTCTTGTAACTCACTTGTAACATGACGCAGCTCCCGCGCGCAGTGGAAGACAGATGTATTAATAAGAGCTCCGTATTTCCCCTGAGATATGTCCTGGAGTAGCGCGACCGTAGAATCAGAGCAAAGTAATTCTAAAGTGAAATTTTATTATCTATAGTTCTTGTAAAGAAAACAAAATGGTGTTAAAAGATAAGTGTTGTAATGCTGTGAACAACATTACTTCTGTTTTCATCTCTGAGGTAACACAGAGACTATACTGCAGCACGATATGACGTTCCAAGTGTCTTGTAACTCACTCTTGTAACATGACGCAGCTCCCGCGCGCAGTGTAAGACAGATGTATTAATAAGAGCTCCGTATTTCCCCTGAGATATGTCCTGGAGTAGCGCGACCGTAGAATCAGAGCAAAGTAATTCTAAAGTGAAATTTTATTATCTATAGTTCTTGTAAAGAAAACAAAATGGTGTTAAAAGATAAGTGTTGTAATGCTGTGAACAACATTACTTCTGTTTTCATCTCTGAGGTAACACAGAGACTATACTGCAGCACGATATGACGTTCCAAGTGTCTTGTAACTCACTTGTAACATGACGCAGCTCCCGCGCGCAGTGGGAGACAGATGTATTAATAAGAGCTCCGTATTTCCCCTGAGATATGTCCTGGAGTAGCGCGACCGTAGAATCAGAGCAAAGTAATTCTAAAGTGAAATTTTATTATCTATAGTTCTTGTAAAGAAAACAAAATGGTGTTAAAAGATAAGTGTTGTAATGCTGTGAACAACATTACTTCTGTTTTCATCTCTGAGGTAACACAGAGACTATACTGCAGTACGATATGACGTTCCAAGTGTCTTGTAACTCACTTGTAACATGACGCAGCTCCCGCGCGCAGTGGGAGACAGACGTATTAATAAGAGCTCTGTATTTCCCCTGAGATATGTCCTGGAGTAGCGCGACCTTAGAGTCATAGAATAGTAATTCTAAAGTGAAATTTTATTATCTATACTTCTTGTAAAGAAAACAAAATGGGGTTAAAAGATAAGTGTTGTAATGCTGTGAACAACATTACTTCTGTTTTCATCTCTGAGGTAACACAGAGACTATACTGCAGCACGATATGACGTTCCAAGTGTCTTGTAACTCACTTGTAACATGACGCAGCTCCCGCGCGCAGTGGGAGACAGACGTATTAATAAGAGCTCTGTATTTCCCCTGAGATATGTCCTGGAGTAGCGCGACCGTAGAATCAGAGCAAAGTAATTCTAAAGTGAAATTTTATTATCTATACTTCTTGTAAAGAAAACAAAATGGGGTTAAAAGATAAGTGTTGTAATGCTGTGAACAACATTACTTCTGTTTTCATCTCTGAGGTAACACAGAGACTATACTGCAGCACGATATGACGTTCCAAGTGTCTTGTAACTCACTTGTAACATGACGCAGCTCCCGCGCGCAGTGGGAGACAGATGTATTAATAAGAGCTCCGTATTTCCCCTGAGATAT
Organism: Aphrophora alni; assembly: GCA_963513935.1. Taxonomy (NCBI): domain Eukaryota; kingdom Metazoa; phylum Arthropoda; class Insecta; order Hemiptera; family Aphrophoridae; genus Aphrophora; species Aphrophora alni. The sequence goes on from OY740777.1 coordinate 27,907,246, forward strand.
GTCCTGGAGTAGCGCGACCTTAGAGTCATAGAATAGTAATTCTAAAGTGAAATATTATTATTTATACTTCTTGTAAAGAAAACAAAGTGTTGTAATGCTGTGAACAATATTACTTCTGTTTTCATCTCTGCAGTAACACGGAGACAATACAGCAGCCAGCACGATGTGACGCTGCAAGTTACAGTATGCTGTAACTCACTTGTAACATGACGCAGCTCCCGCGCGCAGTGGGAAACAGATGTATTAATAAGAGCTCCGTATTTCCCCTGAGATATGTCCTGGAGTAGCGCGACCTTAGAGTCATAGAATAGTAATTCTAAAGTGAAATATTATTATTTATACTTCTTGTAAATAAAACAAAGTGTTGTAATGCTGTGAACAATATTACTTCTGTTTTCATCTCTGCAGTAACACAGAGACAATACAGCAGCCAGCACGATGTGACGCTGCAAGTTACAGTATGCTGTAACTCACTTGTAACATGACGCAGCTCCCGCGCGCAGTGGGAAACAGATGTATTAATAAGAGCTCCGTATTTCCCCTGAGATATGTCCTGGAGTAGCGCGACCTTAGAGTCATAGAATAGTAATTCTAAAGTGAAATATTATTATTTATACTTCTTGTAAATAAAACAAAGTGTTGTAATGCTGTGAACAATATTACTTCTGTTTTCATCTCTGCAGTAACACAGAGACAATACAGCAGCCAGCACGATGTGACGCTGCAAGTTACAGTATGCTGTAACTCACTTGTAACATGACGCAGCTCCCGCGCGCAGTGGGAAACAGATGTATTAATAAGAGCTCCGTATTTCCCCTGAGATATGTCCTGGAGTAGCGCGACCTTAGAGTCATAGAATAGTAATTCTAAAGTGAAATATTATTATTTATACTTCTTGTAAATAAAACAAAGTGTTGTAATGCTGTGAACAATATTACTTCTGTTTTCATCTCCGCAGTAACACAGAGACAATACAGCAGCCAGCACGATGTGACGCTGCAAGTTACAGTGTCTTGTAACTCACTTGTAACATGACGAAAGACCACTTTCTTTACTATTGATGGAAAATACTATTTTATGTAATCTTGAGTTAAATCCCTCTCTTTTGATCAACTCTTGATCTTTTCCAACCCTGACGCTATCAAAGTATTCGAGGACTAGAGGTCTTTATGTTCCTTTCTTCATAACTTGATTGATGAGTGAGAGGTTTCTCGGCTTTAAACAAAGATGAAAAACTCCCTCCTCTTCATGTACAAATATCATTGGGTAATATTGACAATTTAAAATCAGAGTTTTCAACAAATGACAGTTTGAAAATTTATCGACAAAATCCCACCTCATCAGTTTGTCTTTACATTTCGAAAAGAAAATGTTAAGCTGGCAGACATCTGCATTGTATTGAACTTTATGAAATAGATATTGATGATGTTAATGTGATAAAAACAGAATAATTATTTCAGTTATAATGGAGGATATAAACCTGTTATATTATCCTGATATATAACTACTTATAAACTTAATGATAATTGTAATAGACACATAATGTCTATAATTTCAAAATGGCGTTATCTTCTTGAGTGCGTTTGTATCCAGTATCAATAATTCGTGATAGTTTACTACTGCCAATAAACCGGAAGTAAATAAATAACGTCACTTACCCATTCCCAAAACGACATTTCTAATTTCATCTGAATTAGTTTGTAGCCAATATCACTAAATATATAAATAAATTTTCAAATTATACAAATTCCACCCCAGGTTGTATGCCTACATCAAGTTTTAATTACCTCGTCAGCATAGGACAATGCATGCAACATTAAGACAGTTTTTCAGAGGAGAAAATCTAACATGCCGGAAGCAAGAAGTCATGACGTCATCAATCAACTCCAATTCCTGTCTGAGTTGCAAGTTTAGTAAAGTTGACAACAAATATAACCCCCAAGTGACATTTCAATTACAGTAACTTTACTCTATAAACTGACCTGTAAGATTGGTAAGTAATAAGGACAATATTGTATCTACAATTTGATTTACTTCCACACATATATGTAAAGAAAGTATTTCATGGATTAAAAATCTATGGGTTTTTTTTTCAGATACGAGTCCAAAACATTTGTTAGAATAATGTCTACCTGACGTCTACTCTACCAACCTATAACACATACATGTGAACCGATTTTAATCAAGTTACGTATGTAGACACAAATTTCAGACCATTTTTTTTTTTTTTTTTATATAACCTAAATTTTGGAGTATCTACAAAACACAAAATTACATTTTTCCCGTACGATTTTTTAAACGATTTTGATCAATTTTTTTCGTTTACAGCCTCTATGGACGGCCAAAAAAACTTATTGGTTGCCATCCTTACACAATTGCTGGTTAAAATTTATCGGTTAAAAACTAAAAAATGCCACTTTGCTCACTAGTTGCACAAATAACGATTGTCTACAGTTGTTGACAAAGTGGCATTTTGTTCATTTAAATTAGTTTGCAAAAGAGCTGATTTTTCAACAGTTTCACTTTGCCCACTACTTTGCTCACTCCGAATGGCAACCGAACAAAACGAAATTTAGGTTAAGTTTATTTGAATTGATTTATAATACACAGGAAATGTCCCGTATGTAGGATAGATTAATTCTTACATGTAAAATAACATAAATAAACAACAAAACAACGTTTTAAAGTTTAAAAAGGAAGTATTTATTCATGAAGATGATTGACAGTGTATGTACACGAAGAGTATTTTTCGTTTGCCGAGTTTTGAAGTTGGCAATCCCGTTTCCTCAACAATACACCTAAGTTATTTGTAATATTCATAAATAATCTCAGTTTTGACTTGAGAACTTCTACTCTGTGTTGATGTGTTGTTTATCACTATTGCTATATTTTGTGTAGTTAGTTTTAAAATATGGACAGTTCAGAGGATGAAAACCTGTCAAATACCCCGCCTAAATTATCGGAAAAATCGAACAACGTGTACTAAATCTCCTTCCAGTCAAATCAAGGAAAAAGTGCGACCGCCAGTATGAACTGTTTTTATTGCCAAAATAACAACTGTAGACAAAATATAATGTGCAATTCGTGAGCAAAGTGACTTTTTTAAACTCGATAAAATTGACGCACGAGGCTGGCCGAGTGCGTCAACATTTCTCTCTCGTTTAAAAGTGCCACTTTGCTCACTAGTTGCACAAATAGCTATTTCATAATAAAACCTTTATTTGTTAGTTGACCCGTGTTTGCAACATGGTGTTTAATATTTCTTGTGTTGTGCAGTTTTAGGACTTTTGGCTTTTCCTGATTATTTTTGTAAACAGTCTTAGCTATTGTAACCTCCACTCTCGCCATGGGTTTCTTTCTTACATTACTAGTTTTACTTTTATTTTCCAAGATGTACCTAGATTACAAGGCTATGGTTGGGTGTTTTCACATTTCTCAGTTTCTAGATGAAAACGAAAATCAATCAATATTCTCAAAACCTCGTTTTGTTTATAGTTAGTTTTTACATACACACATTTGACGTCAAATATCCGAATAATTACATCAATAATATGAACAATCCAACATTATCAAATAACTTTAAAAACAGAAAACCCTTCTACACTTGTTTTAAAACCAATATATTTGTAATTCGGTAAAAGTCAAATAAAAATTACGACATCAAAGAGGACACGCTCGAGTTTCCCTCTTCTTTACTTTAAAATCCTTTTATCCTGTTATTTATTCTTATTATTTATAAATTGTACAACGTATCCTTTTATCCTTGAATTTCATTTTATCTTTTGTAATATCGTGTTTTACTGGAAGCTATGGACACAAACTCAGATAGCTACTTGTACACAGTGAAGACTGTAGGGTGTGTTCATTTATTAAGTTCTTTTTCATGGAACGTTACACAATCAACTCCAATGAATAGCCTTTTAATAATAAAGTAGTGCAGGAATAGTTTCCATTCAATCTTTAGAACCTTACAACAATGTTTGAAAACTGCTTTTATGTGTGTTGCTTCCAAATACACAATAGCCTATTGACATTCGATATGAATATTTTACATTATCTATACGTAATTAACTTACAACAATGGAGACCGATCATTGCTCGATAAAGGAGCTATCTTGCCATTACTAGAGTTGGTAGACGTTATGCGTTCACATAAACTGTTTGGAGGATGGGGGGGCTGTAGTGCACCGCGCAATGATACGACTGCCCCCAGACGCTTTTTGGCACCCAGAAGTTCTCAAAACTTATATATCAGAAAAACTTGACATCGATTTTTCAAAATATCACATAACTTTCACTATACAACGTAAGTATTAGTATATACAGGGTGTTCTAAAAGGCCGGATACCCCAGTATATTTTGTTTTCGACAATCTGTTCTACTAACTTTGAGAGATATTACTTTGAAGATTTTCGGACTTCCTCTGCGCGACCTCCCTCCTTAACGAAATATGACAGTAAAGTATATCTTAGCATATCTAAACATACACATCACAAAAACTTGCAGAATATCACAGTTATATCCACCTCAACGTTCAATTAATTTACAAACTTTTGTAATTGTGAAAATTACAATAAATAAATAAACAATATCAAACAAATAGCAGAATCCAACGACTGCAAGAGAGAATAATTACTCTACAACCACAAGAAACTCCAGACTATAATCCCACAGAACAAAAACCAAAAACCCTCTATGTGTGAATTGAATATGGAAATAAGTTTAAGTACAAGTTGAAAAAGAAATTTAATAAATATGATATCCATTGGCGTGTAGAACTTCAAACAGTTTGAAAAAAGCAATCTCCCAACCATGAAGAGTTGAAGATAAATATGAAAACTAAGGTGTGTACAAAATAAGTCATATGTGACTCGGCCAACGTTTAGTATTTTTACCTTGTGAAATTTTAAGTTGTGATCGTATCTAATTTTTTTATTATTTTATAGAGAGAGAGAGAGAGAGAGAGAGAGAGAGAGAGAGAGAGAGAGAGAGAGAGAGAGAGAGAGAGAGAGAGAGAGAGAGAGAGAGAGAGAGAGAGAGAGAGAGAGAGAGAGAGAGAGAGAGAGAGAGAGAGAGAGAGAGAGAGAGAGAGAGAGAGGTTTGGCAAAATGCGTATTTATGCACTCGTCCCTTATGGACTTATGAGTCGGACTCTCCCAAAGGCATACCGACTAAAACCTTCCTCTTTGCCAGGCGTTTTCCCCACTCCGGGACCGCTCTCGCATTACTTCGGAGTGGCGCCTGCTTTTAGCCTATCTGTGGCTCCTCTTCTCTGGCTACTATGGGTCTAGCCAGCCCTCATCCTTCTTGCACCTCAGTACCAATTCAATGTATTCTGCAATTGCCACCCAGCGCTCTCTGCACGTCAACATCTCTCCAACTATAGTCCCAGTGGCTAGTTCTCCCACCATGTCGCTAATGCCTCGTCGTTGTTCTACAAAGCGGTCGCATTTAAAGAACTTATGCTCTGCATCATCCCTGACATTCTTACACACTCTACAGTTAGTGGATGCTACCTTCCCCATCTTTCTCAGGTAAGACCGAAAGTACCCATGCCCCGTTAAGAACTGCGTGAGGAAGAAGTTCACTTCACCATGTCCTCGTTTCATCCAGTCCTCAGGGTTCGGCACTAGCGCAGCTGTCCATCGACCTCTAGTTTCACAGTTCCATCTCTCCTGTCATCTGATCATGGTATCCTCCCTAGCCCTTCTGCTAGCCTCCTGTCTATAGCATTCCTTCAAGGTCGTAGATTGTCTTCCGCTCCTGTGCTAATAAATCTATTGGAATGACACCAACAACCACAAGCACCGCTGGTTCAGACACGGTACGGTATGCGCTAGAAATTCTCAGCGCCCCAATTCGTTGAATTGAAGCCAGTCGAGATCGGTATCTTCGGGTTTTAACAGCGTCCGCCCAGATCTCCGCCCGATAAAGTAGGATGGACTGTACTGTTGTCAATATGAGTCGTCGCTTGCTCGCACTTGGTCCCCCAGTATTAGCGATTAACCTCCTCAGCGAAGAGGTCACCACCACTCCTTTGTCGCAGGTCTTCCACAGATGATTCCCGAAGTTCAACTTGCTGTCCAACATAACTCCCAAGTATCTGTTTTACCCTCAACTCTTTAATCTCAATAAATAATAATAATTTGAAGTAATAAAATAACAAATCCCACCTCATCAGTTTGTCTTTATTCTTCGAAAAGAAAATGTTAAGCTAGCAGACGTCTGCATTGTATTGAATGTCATGAAGTAGATATTGATGTTGTTAATGTGATAAAACAGAATAATTATTTCAGTTATAATGGAAGATATGAAGCTGTTATAATTATACTGATAAAACTACTTATAAACTTAGTGATAATTGTAATAGACAATTACCCTGCAAGTAATTACAATTACTCTCTAAATGCTAGACGTAATTGTCTACAATTTCAAAATGGCGACATTTTCCTGGGTGTTATAATCCAGTTATAATTAGATTATGTTAATATATTTGTCTTCATCATAGTTATACTAGTTAGGCCAATAAAGGAGGGGAAACTAAATGGCGTTTAAACATTGCACAACCTTTCTTTCACACCAAAAATATCAGTTTAGGGGTTGTTATGTAACTGTCAGAAGAGACGTAATTTCTCAAAACCTGTTTCTTACGCCGAGCGGCCAGTGGTTTGAGAGCTGCTTCTTCAGTTAACAAGGGTCAGAAAAGTTTGGCAGGTCTAGGGGCGTTCCGCTGAACGGCATATTTTCTGCTAAAAGATATTTCTATGATAGCCCATGATAGGTTTGTTTCAAAATTAACATGTTTTAGTCACCTTACTTTGGTTTCTAAAATTTACTTTGAAAATTCTACAAAATAACATGAATTCAAAGTTTAAAACAGATAGACTATTATTTTTACGTTTTTTTTTTTCGAAAAGATTTATTGGAACATGTTTTATTGTGTATTAATACTACCATAAATCTAAGAATGTTGGGATATGTACCATTGACAAACGTAATAAACCTTTAAGGTAGAGTATCAGCAACATGTATAAGAGTGTAGGGAGCGACAGAATGTATGTGCCGCTCAGCCGATAACCTCTAGACCTGTCAAACCCTTCTGACGTTGTCAACTGGAGATGCGGTGCTCAGGACACTGGCCGCTCGGCGGACATAACCTGTAAAACAGCAAGTAAGACATACTTCAGGATTAATTGTCAAAAAAACAAAAATGTACCTTGACCCTTGTCTTCAAAAGTTCAATTTAATTAAGCACGACTTACGATGAGAACGCGATTGTTGCAAAAGGGGAGATTTATATACAGTAAACAATCAAGACTATCGTGATTCATTTTCAAATTTCAACTGACATTTTGGTGACAATTAGTTTTCGTTCGTTTTTATTTGGTTTTGGAGATGCGTGATTGATATAAATTGTGGAATAATTTTCCAAAGTTATTTTGAATAAACACCCTGTACCAAAAACCAATGGTTTCGATTCACGAAATTTTCTAATATAGGCAAGAGTCAAATCCTTACAAAATTTTTAAAACCAAACACTTTGACTTAAAGGTGTTGTCATATATTCTGTATCGTTATTACATATCATTTAATAAACAGCCCTTAGTGGTTCACTTATAGTTTGGTAATCCCAAGGTATTATATCTAGATCGAAACCTCGTTTTGTTTAATATAGTTATTTTTTACATACACACATGTGACGTCACATATCCGAATAATTACATCAATAATATGAACAATCCAACATTATCAAATAACTTTAAAAACAGAAAACCCTTCTACAGTTCTTTTAAAACCAATATTTGTAATTCGGTAAAAGTCAAATAAAAATTACGACATCAAAGAGGACACGCTCGAGTTTCCCTCTTCTTTACTTTAAAATCCTTTTATCATGTTATTTATTCTTATTATTTATAAATTGTTCAACGTATCCTTTTATCCTTGAATTTCATTTTATCTTTTGTAATATCGTGTTTTACTGGAAGCTATGGACACAAACTCAGATAGCTACTTGTACACAGTGAAGACTGCAGGGTGTGTTCATTTATTAAGTTCCTTTTCATGGAACGTTACACAATCAACTCCAATGAATAGCCTTTTAATAATAAAGTAGTGCAGGAATAGTTTCCATTCAATCTTTAGAACCTTACAACAATGTTTGAAAACTGCTTTTATGTGTGTTTCTTCCAAATACACAATCCATATGAATATTTTACATTATCTAGTAACTGAAAAACCAACCTTTTGTTTTTGTAAAGGAGCCTTAGGGAATAACAAATGTTATATTTTGCTATTAGTACTGCCAGTTGGCAGACATTTTAAGTTCAAATTAAATTACTCGTAGAACATTAAAGTTTTTATTGTTTTTGTTTTGTCTCTGCCAATACGACTGCTGCCAGGCAGACATCATTCCGAAAACCTCTGTTTAGAACTTAGGAGGAACCACTTTTTTATACGTTTTTGTTTTTTAAAACGTATATATTCGAAATAAAAATCGATTTTTTGGCCCATCACCATACTACGTAATATGTGAGAAAATAGAATCATAACTATACCAATAGTATTCTGGTAGCTACGAGGTTTAAGTCGTTGCTTCTTTTTAATCAAGACCAGGATGGTAGTTGTCCATATTCTGAGTAGTAAGGGGGAAGGTTCACTGTAAATTAACTATGGTCGCCTTGAATGGTAGTTTACGGGAATGGTTAGATTACAATTACACATAAAACACACAATTTTCATCAAGTTTTCTTTTTTTATTAATGTAAACTAAAAAACACATTTTGTCTTATTAGGTTCGACCCGAAAACAATTATATAGACCCAAGTTATGGAATTGGGTAATCTAGCGATAGTAATGATAATAATATAGAACAGGGTTGTCCAACTGGCGGCCCGCGAGAGTTTATTAGATAAAAAAAAATAGAAAACTACTTTGAAACGTCTTCCTTTTGAAGGAGATTTTATAATGTAATATAAACAAACTTATACTAAATACGCTGGTTTGTAATTTAATTAAGAAATTAAAAGAAATGATTGGGGAGACCGCAACTACTTTCGATGTTTAATTTTAGCCCTTGAAGCTTTGTAAGTTGGACACCCCTGTTCTAGAAGGTATAATGAGGTTAGTCCTGAAGCAGTTTAAGCCAACCTTTGTAGCCATGTGGTTTAAATTGTCCATTTTTTATCAAGAGTAACATTAAGGGTTGTGGATTTGAATACAATCCAGATCTCGAAGATTTGTCTGTGCGATTTACTTCTTTTCAAACTAAATGATCATATGGAGGAAGCGCCATTTATAAATAAACAGTAGTTGGCTTAAGTGGAAGTTGACAGGGTTTATTAGAATTTACTTACAGAGTAAACATCCATTTTCCAAGTTTAATTTTTGTATTAGTCTTAACAAGATTAAATGTAACAGAAAATCAATGTAGGCCTATATAGTTTGTAACTCAAAATTTTGGGTTAGCGGTCGGAAAAAAAATCACAAACTTATGATTATCTCGAAATCAGCTGATTTTGATCAAATTGTGCTAAATTAGCCTCTACCAAATAAAACGTATTGGTCGCTAACTTTGTAAAGCTGTTTGTGAGTTATTGGTATAAAAAAAAAACAAGAAAATTTTGGGGATGTTAAAAAAATACGTAATTTTTTTAAATTGACTCTAGTGATTTCGTTCGATTTTATGAAGATTAATAACCCTAAACTATAATCACAAATAAAACAATTTGAATTCAACTGATTGATATTTAACGTCGAATATCTTTAAATCCGTTAAGTTTTCAAAATATTTATAAGAGACAAAATATTTGTCCTAACCTAACCTTACCTAACCTTTAACGTCGAATATCTCTAAATCCGTTAAGTTTTCAAAATATTTATAAGAGACAAAATATTTTTCCTAACCTAACCTAACCTAACCTTACCTAACCTAACCTAACCTTTAACGTCGAATATCTCTAAATCCGTTAAGTTTTCAAAATATTTATATGAGACAAAATATTTTTCCTAACCTAACCTAACCTAGCCTAACCTTACCTAACCTAACCTAACCTTTAACGTAGAATATCTCTAAATCCGTTAAGTTTTCAAAATATTTATGAGACAAAATAATTTTCCTAACCTAACCTTACCTAACCTATCCTAACCTTTAACGTCGAATATCTCTAAATCGGTTAATTTTTCAAAATATTTATGAGACAAAATATTTTTCCTAACCTAACCTAACATAACCTAACCTAACCTTACCTTACCTAACCTAACCTTTAACGTCGAATATCTCTAAATCCTTTAAGTTTTCAAAATATTTATAAGAGACAAAATATTTTTCCTAACCTAACCTAACCTATCCTACAACCAAATTTTTTGAATTCTGCAAATTTTTACCTCTATATCCATCAGTTAGTTCAACAAAAGATAGGTTAGGTTTTGTCTAAACTAGTGTCAAACATTTAAGAATGTGTTTTAAACTTTATTTTTACATACAAATTTAATTACCATAGCAACCAATTATTATAATACACATTTTAAAACAACGGATTAGATCCATCAGCTTTAATAACTCAACACAAAGATAGGTTAGGCCTAGCCTAGACCAATGAGTGACATTTTGAAAAGTTTTTACTTGATTTTTGCCAAAGTGTAGATGTATCATTATAATATTTCAACATAGATGTGTATAAATATTGTAAAAATTTAAAAAAATATATTATCAAAAACTATAATTGTCTTGAATTAATTTCGATTCTAATAATATTAGAAAGTAATTTAACGACCATTGTTGAATCTGAAATATTCCCGTACGAAGCCTCAAGTAACAGCTATATATATCTAATAGGGGACATTTATCACATGTCACGTAAAACTATCTTAAAACAATTTAAAGTAATCTATTGGGTAGTTTTTTAAGAAAATTATACAGTGGTTCATCTATAGTGAATATATGTGTTGCATTACCGAAGTACCATAACTGGATATACATCTTGTTTCTGATAGTCTTGTGTTAGAACCTCTCTTTCGCTTTTCCTATCAGATATTCCTTGACCGACTCTTACATTTTTCCGACTCAACACTATTAGACTATTCGAGAGTTATTTATTTTTGTGTTCTTTTCTCCTTTTATAAGGCGATGAAGATCGAGAAGGCCTTTAAACAAAACAAAAAACTTCTAAGACAGATTTCTTTACAGTATTAGGAACGCAAAAATGTGGTCCCTTAAGATAGGTTGTATTCAACAACCAAACCATTGATAGAGCGCCCTAAAATACAATAGAGGGTTGATGAGCAACCCCTTTAACAACAAGGATGAGAGATAAGCTCTCGCCTACTTGTGCGTACATTACTGTACAATGTTTTCCACTTCCATGGTATTATGGCCTTGTCACTCCAATACAACCTATTAAACAAACAGTTATTACATGTCTGTGTGTTTTATTTTTAGTAAATGGTGAATAAACTTCCACCAACTTTTTCATTAAAAGGCAAATAAAAACTGTCGTCACCTAAAGTGTCAGTACGGTAGTTTTGAGTCGAAAAATAAATGTCTTCTTTGGAAAACGTCAAACTTCTAAAAATATATTTAACGTCAAACTTGTTTTGTTTGTGTCTTAAACACATCATCGGAAAATATTGTATTTAATTAAAACCGAGCTTCTAATGACAGCGGCCATTTTGTTTTTGCCAGTAATGCTAGAACCGTACTCGGGTTTTACTTGTAATTCTACGCACTGATGTGGATCATTGATCTTTGACTGTGAACGAAATAGGTAGATCCAATTTTAATAAATTATATATTTTAAAACAGATTTGTGGACAATTTTTGAGGTTTTTGGTTCGTTCCTAAACTTACGAACTGGCATTTATGGAAAGATGGTAACCGATATGTTTTGTTTCGGCCCTTAGAACCTAGGACACAATTTCATCAAAAACGTTATAGCCGATTTAGATAAAATCGTAATTTTATGATTGTTTTTGTATGCCACCTACCCCTGAATGTTCAGTTATCAAACAAAATGAAAAAGTCATGAGATATGACCACGTCTCCACACCAAATTTCATTAAAATCGGTCCACGAGTTTGTGATGTAGAGCTAGACAAAATTAATATATCTGCAAAAAACTTGACTAAAGTGAATTTGTCTGTTGTATTTACAGTCCAAACTGTTGTAACAGCCGCCAAGTCTTTTGTATTTACAGCCCAAACTGTTGTAACAGTCGCCAAATCTTTTGTATTTACAGGCCAAACTGTTGTAAAAGCCGCCAAATCTGTTGTATTTACAGGCCAAACTGTTGTAACAGCCGCCAAGTGTGTTGTATTTACAGTCCATACTGTTGTAACAGCCGCCAAGTCTGTTGTATTTACAGCCCAAACTGTTGTAACAGCCGCCAAGTCTGTTGTATTTACAGGCCAAACTGTTGTAAAAGCCGCCAAGTCTGTTGTATTTACAGCCCAAACTGTTGTAACAGCCGCCAAGTCTGTTGTATTTACAGGCCAAACTGTTGTAAAAGCCGCCAAATCTGTTGTATTTACAGGCCAAACTGTTGTAACAGCCGCCAAGTCTGTTTATTTACAGCCCAAACTGTTGTAACAGCCGCCAAGTCTTTTGTATTTACAGCCCAAACTGTTGTAACAGCTGCCAAATCTGTTGTATTGACAGCCCAAACTATTGTAACAGCCGCCAAATCTGTTTTATTTACAGCCCAAACTGTTGTAACAGCCGCCAAGTGTGTTGTATTTACAGCCCAAACTGTTGTAACAGCCGCCAATTCTGTTGTATTTACAACCCAAACCGTTGTAACAGTCGACAAGTCTGTTGTATTTACAGTCCATACTGTTGTAACAGCCGCCAAATCTGTTGTATTTACAGCCCAAACTGTTGTAACAGCCGCCAAGTCTTTTGTATTTACAGCCCAAACTGTTGTAACAGCCGCCAAGTCTGTTGTATTTACAGCCCAAACTGTTGTAACAGCCGCCAAGTCTTTTGTATTTACAGTCCATACTGTTGTAACAGCCGCCAAATCTGTTGTATTTACAGCCCAAACTGTTGTAACAGCCGCCAAGTCTGTTGTATTTACAGTCCATACTGTTGTAACAGCCGCCAAATCTGTTGTATTTACAGCCCAAACTGTTGTAACAGCCGCCAAGTCTTTTGTATTTACAGCCCAAACTGTTGTAACAGCCGCCAAGTCTTTTGTATTTACAGCCCAAACAAGTGGATCGGTTTTAATAAAATTTGGTCCATATTTCAAGATTTTTAAAAATAATAACTCAAATTTTGGAGCTAACTAACATAAGAAAAATTAACGATTTTCTTAAAGCAGTTTTTGATCAAATTTCTCAAATATTATCTCTAATGACCCAAATCTTATGTCTATGAACCTTTTCTCTTTATTTTAAAACCAGAATAATTATTTTCAAAACCTAAAACCCTATTTTTTTCAACATCCCGTATATACATGAACACTAATATAATTTGTTAAAGTAGTCCAAAAATAAATCAGACATGTAATGTAAGTGTCTAAATGACTCTGTCTAAATCAGAAAGTTCCTGCAGTATTTATATCACATAATTATGATGCACGGATATGCCTCAAAGTAAAGTACTTAAGCAATACAACAGAAGCAATCTGTACCGAGAGGGGGTTGTATAGAAAAACTTTTCTTTTCAAGTCTTTTCATCAAACAAAACTAAATGAAATTTTATTCAGAAATAACTGAAAGACTGATGAAAAACAAAATATTTATACTTATCTTCTAAAATGCTGACCAGTTGTTCCTTAGATTCATAACATACAGTATTTTTAGAAAACAAGTTGATTGGGGGCCATCTTGGTATTTAATCAGCCCTATTATACACTAAATATAACGCCCACGAGTTGGTTTCTTGGGACTAACAGGAAATGGTAAACTGTATTTTATTTTTCTTGTTTTTTAAGGTGAAAAACATTTCGGTCATCATCGCCTTAAAAAAGAAGAAAAGAACATAAGATAAAAACCCCTAGCCCTCGAATACTCAAATATGGTCCGAGTCGGAAGAGAACAAGAGTTGGTCAAGAAAGAGAGAGATCTAAACCAAGATTACATGAAGAAAGGTGTAGGATCCAGCTAGGGTCTTCCTGTCCGCACACAAGCACACACTCTGAAGGTTGTTAAACTGTATTGATAGATTAAGGAGTGCTAGAGTAAGGGACAGCCAAGTTGGCGGAGAGAGCTACTACTCATTTCGCCCGCCTACTGCGTACTATCATGCCTAAAAACATTTATTTATCACAACCACTGTCTCTGTCATATTCTCATAACTTTCTGAAAATAAGCGTATGAGAATCTAAGATTGATATTTAATTAATTCTTTTTGTCTACTACAATCATGTTTATATCAAAAACAAAATGTGTGTATTATTAACATCTATAAATTATTTACCTTTATAAAGAAAAACACTTACAATTCTTCTGTTACAACAAAAAGTCAATATCTTTAAATTTTATTTGATCAGTTACAAGATAATCTGGATTAATTATAAAAGAAAAATTTTACGTAAGGTTTTGTCATTTTCAATGTCTAAGTTTGAGCAAAATTTAAAAACAAAAGTTACAAGATCGTAGTGTGTTCTCATTTGTTTCTGTATACATAAATTTATACTATATAATAGGCTAAGGCAATAAAATTCACAATACTACTTTATAAGTTTCATAGATTATAAATATCTAGGAGAGAGGAACTCGTGGAGGCTTGAGTAATATCTTTTTACGTAACATTATAAAATAAATAAATGTCATTAATAATTCATCAAGTCCCTTTTAAAAAATTTACTGCTTGTTTTAGTTTATAACTCTGGCTTCTATGGACGATGTATATTATTATTTATTGTATTTAATTATTTATTTAAGTTAAGTTACTATTTGAAAGTATATTGCCAACTTGAAACCTTCATTCTATCACACAATTATACAAAACTATTAAAATGCTAGTAAACTTGTTTCTTCTTGAGTACGATAAGAAATTCGTTCAAAAATAGTTATCCTTTCTGAGTTGCTGGTGGCTTTCTAATCCATTTGTCTAGGACCAATTAATTGGAAGGCTCCTCGATTTTTACACTTTTCTTGTAAACACTTGGGATTATTTAGGGTTACCTCATTACTTTTAAAAAAATTTAAGACAAGTTTTTAAAATTATTTTGTTTGTAGCCTATGGAACTAAAATTTATTTCAATAGTAATCGAAATTCCTATTGGTTTTCCGTACTCGCCGTCTAATTGATTAAAACCAGTATTTAGTCTTTATCAAGTTATCAACTGTGACAAAGATGTCATTAATTTATTTCACTTATGAATAATATAACCGTTTCATACCTATGTACATTTTAAAGAGTTTTAATAACGTTCCTTAATATTTTAAACGGAGTTGATTTCTGTTTACATTATTTACAGTCTCTAGTCCGAGCTACGAGTCAAGTCCGTTGAAGGAGGAGCCAGTGGACAGTCTGACCTTGAAGAAACCAATAGGGACCGTGCGGGTTTGCCAACTCGTTGTCTAGCTGAGACAGCGCTTGATAACACGATCTTCTGCAGTTACGTTAGTTTAAGGCAATAGTAAAAAGTCAAAGATACTACATTTCATTTTGTATCACAGTTAGTTGCAAAGAGCATCAATTAACAAATCTTTTTTTTTTAATACATCGTTAGTTGCTTTCCTTCCTTGTAAAACAAATCATCAGAAATTACTCAACAAAAACAATATTTTTCCGACTAAATAAATAAATTTAATAGAAATTTTCCCCCTTAAATTGCAAAAACTTCAATTAAAAACTAATATTCATTTTTTTACTGGGTCATTACTATTATTACGAGGGAATAATTATTAGGTACCTTTGAAGCAAAAAATTTGTGAATAGGCTATATCATTATCGCTGACGTAATGATAATTATCAGTTGGACTAGAAATGTTTAAAATATTAAAACTATTGTTTAACTAATAAATAATTATTCAAACGTAATAAAACTATTTATTTAAGCAACTCCATTAGCTTGTACAACGTCGGTAGCCTCGCTCGGGGTTAGCCTCGTTCAGGGAGCTGTTCAAACTGACTCTTGCTCTCCTATTGGCTATTAGCCAACAGACATTATTCATGGTGCATAGTATAGACGTATAAATGGACAGGTTTCATCTGAGCTGTGAGTTGCGCGTGGAAGGGAGGTATAAGTTTGTAGTTCGAGGCCGCGTGGGGACAAAGGCATTGTAGGGGAAACAGTCGGCGCCGACTACTGTCCACGATCCTGCGGTCTTGCAGACATCGTTGTTAGTACCAACACCCAACACAGACTGAAGCGGCCGCTTCCCCCACCACCTTACTACTGCTTAGACCACGTCTAGACCCACTGCGCACCCAAACTCCACAGCTCAGATGAAAGCTGTCCATTTATACACAGTTGGTCTTATAATTTCCATGACGTCATTCCCACTCTATTCTTTCAATTTACCAGTTTTCCCTTTTACAAAACAATATTATAATGTTATAATTATACTTGGAAATAGACTTGTGTTCTAGTGATTAATTCAGGTGTTTTCCTTCTTTCTCACAATGCAAGTTTGACACCGTATTGGTCTACTCTTTTCGTTATCGTGTTAATAATGATTTTTATACTTTACTTCCTCTGTGTTTGTTATTTTTGTGGATTCCATACTGCATCGATTTACAATTTAGACCTACTTTCCAAGGTTAGGCTGTTTATTTTGGTTTACAAATTGCAATGTATATTAATCTGTGTTGTGTTAAAATTTCTGTTATGTTATAACTATTAAATACCTTCTTATTGATAAGGATTTGAAATTGTAGGTAGGTTTTGGGCTTTAATTGATGCATTAAAAAATCATGAGTATATTTGAATATTAATATTGTGTTTAGTTTCATATTAGGTAAGTTGTTATCTTTAACAATAATACTTTCAATATAAGTACAGTATCAATATAATATAGCATTGATTAATGTGTAATCTGTATTAATTAAACATTGAGTAATTATGTTTTAATAAAGTATTCATTACTGTTATGTGTGCAATTACACTGAATTGCATCTGTTTCATTAGCAATATTACTGCACCATCTATACCTCATAAATGATTGGGAAAGTGATTATACATCATTTTATGGTATATGATCAACAAAACTCTAACACAAGATCTCAAAAAATTACGTTTATTTAATCAAACGCGTTTCAACGACAAAGTCGCCATCAACAGTGATACATGAGCTACAATAAAAAAAAACTATAAATACTGCGCCAACCCAAGATATACGCGTATCAACAAAACCGTATATATATTTATAAAATATACAACAAAATAATATTATTCAATTACAGATTTGTAATGTAACCAAATACTTACTAAGCGGTATTTAGATTTTCAAACAAAGTTTTTATTTTTCAATTTAAATGGGTGCCTAGCAACGCAATTTCTTCCAAAAATAAAAATGCTTCTCTTGTTATAACTTTACAATTCCATTCTGTACTAGGTGACAATGAGAACGTTCTATATTATACTTTTCATCTTCTTGCTTCTCACATATAAAAGTACTATTGAAAATGATTGGAAAAATTCTTATCGAATTTTTTGTGAATATATCCGTTTTGAGCTAAAATAATTTTTAGAATGATACATTGTCTATAGCCCAAAAACGTAGACCGATTTGGATAAAATTTGGTATTGGATTATGGCCATATTATCGATATCTCCTCATGTTGTAGCCTCTAGGGATGTATTGGTTGCTACATCTTCAAAAATCCCGGTTCTAGAGTTATCGGTTACAAACAGAAAATGTGGCAGATAAAAGACACACTTTCCTCAAATTCGGCTATACCGATTTTGTTCAAATTTTAATGAAATGTTCAATTTAATTACATAAATCTGCAAATGAAAATATATAATGGTTTAGGAACAAGCGTTCTGCTCGTTAATCTTCATCTGTATTAAAATTTCAACTAAATAGGTTAAGACAACAAAGGTATTTTATCTAACATTCTATAAAACGAAAGCCAGATTTTAAGATTTCTAACTATGACTTACTATCTGTCATTTTTCAGTAATGGGAACTGTATTGTTTTGGCCTTTTAAAGTTCATTCATAACAAAAATTTGATCCAAATAGTTAAGAGTTAATTTTGAAAAAAAATTATCTTTTTTTTCTGGTGACAGCTACCCCCAGTTTGACTTTATAAATAAATATCCCCACATAGCAAATTGGATTCGATTAGTTAATGTTTTGAGCTGTAGAGTGCGTGTCAGGCACACGGACTAAAGGGACATTAGAACGGATATATTCTCACAAAACTCGCTATTTTCACATATCACATCACTTTTATAATATGCGGTGAACTAAAATTAATCAAACGTTATCAAAATTTGTTAAAAAATTATGTACAAAGAACGTATAAGAACATTTACGTAATCATACTTGGCCTATATTTTTTTCAATATACAGATTATAATAATATTTAAACTTATAAAATTGTGTTACCTGATAGAAATCCCTTTTAAAACGGCAATGGGTGTGTAGCATTTAAATCCAAAAAAGCACTTCCGCAATAACTTAACTCATTTCGTAAATATACATTCCACTTTCCGTCGCTTGACAGATGCTGGCATCTAGCGGCCCGCTCCTAAACCAAGCATCACCTGATACTTGAAACCAAAGTACATTTTCGCCGGTCAAGCTAGCTTCTCGATTACCGGTCCACAGTCTACATGCGATAACAACATGGTCTACACTCTTCATAACTCCGTTAGCTAAAAGTTTTCTTTCTTCTCTCAAAATTACCGTCTTTCTAAAACATCATGTTAAATTACTAATTGTGCGCCTTAGTCTAATAATCTGGTTCAAAAAAGTTAAAATTAACCATCATTTTCTCGGTACTACCTCACGTGATCTGCGACAGGATTTACCAGGTACTTCAACCTTACAGATTTTGTCATATTATAAATTTTGTTAATTTTTAAAATAATTTGTTAATTATCATGTATTCTTTAAAATATGTATTTCATGTTTTATTCAATATTCTATTTCCTTTTGAAACTAAATGATTATAAAAATTTTCTTTTCTTAAAACATCATTTACAAAATCTTGCAAAGGCACATTTTACGTTTTGAACATTTTTGTGAAATAAGTGCAAACTAGTGTTGAACATTAAATGATCAGAATATGAACATGTCAAATATAAAACAATTGAGGAAATTTCTTCTAAATCAGAAAATTTCGTTTTACAAGCTTTTGCAAAATCTTACAAGTCTTATACAAGCTTTCTTTTAAACAAAATTAAAATATATATAAATAGATTTATAATAATCTAAGAAGCTTTTAAGTACCATCTTAACGAATTTCTGTTATACAATCAATTTTCTTTAATTTTGGCAAATAATCAGATATTTCTTTAATGATGAACATTAATGCTAAAACATGTCTGATTTTGTACAGACACTAAAAGAACATGTTTTTTGCTCACAGCTAATATGCTGGTAGGACAAATAGGAGAAATTGGAGAAATAAAGAAATTCTTGTCTCACATTGCGCAAACCAACGAAACATCCTAACAAGTTTCGTCCTGTTGGCAAAACACGTTTTTTTTTATATAACGTAACTTCACATTTTCGAGTGCATAAAAGTGATGTCTTTTTCTACAGCTGACTTTACAGAACTTTAACTAACTCATTTTGTATATGTGCCTAAATTTACTTTCGCAAATATGTGTTCCTTAAGACTATTTTCTAAATGTAGACCTGTGTAGTTAATTATAAAATATATATAAAAAACAATTATTGGGTGGAGCCTGCATGCAATTTTCGGTCCTAACAACCTCCAAGAGGTTAATTTCCAAATTAAAATAATTGACGTCAATTAACAAAATTTCAAAATTCTAAATTCCTTTTTTTTGTTTGTTTAAAATATATAAATTTATTTGGCCAATATAGTTTTTAAGAAATTTTTCAAACCAGTTATATTATGTATCTTTAGTTTAGTGATAAACATGTTAACTATAGATATGATTTTTGAACTTAAAATATCAAACTCTTTTATATTTTGTTAAATTCTGTAATTGTTTAAAAAGAAACTATCATCTTATAAACTAAAA
This sequence comes from Aphrophora alni, assembly GCA_963513935.1. Classification (NCBI taxonomy): domain Eukaryota; kingdom Metazoa; phylum Arthropoda; class Insecta; order Hemiptera; family Aphrophoridae; genus Aphrophora; species Aphrophora alni. The sequence continues at coordinate 27,927,362 of OY740777.1, forward strand.
AGGGGGGGGATAAGTTTTTTTCTTTTTTTTGAATCTTTTGATTAAATTTTTTTTTTATTATTATACTTTTACATTAAGGGCGTATAATCTTTTTTTTTTTTTGATTAATTATAATTCTGTGAATTATTAAGCTGTGCTCATTGTTTTTTTTGTTAAATTTTTGTAACTATAAATATACATATTAAAAGGGGGGATAAATTTTTAGAATCTGTTGATTAAATTTTTTTTTCTAAATTATTATATGTTACAATTAAGGGCTTATAACTTTTACAATTTATGATATTGTTAATCATAAGTTTTTTTTATTGATGATTTGTGTCAGGATGTCTTTTGTTGTAAATGACAAAGTCTGAAGCGCCGAAATTTCCTTCTGCTTTCAATAAACTTGAGCCTTGTTAATTACCAAATTTGTCTTTGTCTTTTTTTATTTTTCTTTTCAAACATTGTTACCATTTTGGTTCCGCCTTTATTAAATTTAAGTCCCCTGGTAACATGTTTTTGGTAGCAGAGCGTGGTTAATTTTAAATTCTGGAACCGTAGTTAATTTTCAAAATTTTGCATTGGAACTATCTAAATTTAAATTCAAAATTATCTTTGTAAACAAGGCTCTTTTTTATGTTTTGCAGCTTTTTCAAATACTGCACAACTGTTGCTGATGAAATTTTTTTTTTATTATTTAGTTTAAATATTTAAATCTCTATAAATCTATAGTCTCTTTTTTTTTATTATTTAGTTATTTTTATAAACACTTACACAAAAACTTCTAAACCAATTTCGATAAAATTTTTTTTTATTATTTTGTCTGCTTAAATATTTTTTTTTATATATATATATATTTACATACACTGCACCCTAGTCATTCACTGAATTTGATCCAGACAGCGGGCTCATTCGGGAATCCAAAAAAAAAATTTAAATAAATAATAAAATCCAAAAATAGTTAAAAACAAAAAAAAAAACAAAAAAAATTTCAAAATCTCCTTCAAAAAATTTTCTCGAGTTTTCTTTCGCTTGTCTGTATCAATTCATACTTACACACACACATATATACACAACAACTACACTACATATAATTCTTGAGTCTTTCTCTGGCTCTTTCACCTTTTTTACATCATCTTAAAAGAAATTTTTTTTATTTAAAAACACTTGATTAAATTTTTTTTTAATTATCTGCAACAGTTAAAATGGCAGTGGATTTGCTGCGATTAGTGGACCCGTTAAAGAACACGGAGCTTGTCTTTGAATTTTTTTGTTTTCGTCATCTTGAAAGGAAAATTATTTTTATTTATTTTTTTTAATTTTATCATCATGGCGGTGGACTGGTTGATGCATATGGTGGCATCTGTTTGATAGTAAATTGAAATGTTGAACACCTTTTAATAATATATCCTTGTGAGCTAAATTTTCTTTTCCAAATCATGTTTCCAAATCATGCAAAAAAATTTTTTTTCTTTTCCAAATTATAGGGGCCCAGTTTTTGTATATAGGACGACATGGTTGGCCTGTTTGTTTTGATTAATTTGTTTGTTTGTTAGTTAGCAGGTCAACATGTTTGTTTCCTGATTTAGTTTTTTGTTAGGGTTGAGAAAACCGGAGTTGGGTTTTCCCTCACCATGGGTCACCTTTTATTTACATATTTACTTTGCTACACCTTTTCTTAATACATCTTTCTTTGTACATCTTTTTTTTTTTTTTTTTTTTGAACACTTATCTTATTTTGATGAAATTTTTTTTTTTTTTTTACATAATTTTTTTTGATTAATTTAAATTCCTTTTTTTTTGGGGCACATGATACACATACATAAGACCTTAAGTCAAACATCACATGCCCTGCCTTGCGCAGTAAAACCATTTTGACTCCCCAACGTTTCATACTGCTTCTTTGTTTATTTTCAAAATGTATTATTTGTTTAGACCCTTCAAAATTCTTTTTTCTCACGGAAATTGTTAAGAGCCGTGAATAGTTTAAATTTCTCTTCGTATGGGAGAAGAGGAATTTAAAAATAACGACGCTGAGCATGATCTGACCTAATTGGCTTCAGGAGTTTTTCATTTATTTTTATTTATTTTTATAATTTAATGTTAAGGTCGGCTCAGAGGATACTCCCCCCGTCTGAGTCCGACCTTTCCTGCAATGCCATGTGCTATGCACATTCCCTCCCCTGGTCCCCGGAGTGGTCACCTCCTCTTGGCTTCCCGAGGTGCCACTCCACCCCTTTCCCCACGTACCTTAGAGTACAAAGTCAGTTCATGCACAGCAATGTCGACCTTTGCGTCACCCTTCAGCTCTTTCTGTCGGGGGCTTGTCCTAATGATAGATGGGAAGAGCTGAGACGCTATAGAAATTTCAAAATTTAATAAGTAAATGCCGAAGGAGGCTACACCCTAGAGTGGTGATTATAAAAGCATTATGAAGCGTTGTTTCTATCAGGTGCCCCGTTTCAAAATTTTGCGGGAGGCCCTTCTGGCCCCTTCTTTAGAATCTTCTGGAGGCCCTTCTGGCCCTTTGCACCTTTTTCAAAATTTTGCGGGAGGCCCTTCTGGCCCCTTTTCTTTTCTACCCTAACTCCGTCTTTCGGGGGGGGAGAGCTGTAGCATTTAAATCCAAAAAAGCACTTCCGCAATAACTTAACTCATTTCGTAAATATACATTCCACTTTCCGTCGCTTGACAGATGCTGGCATCTAGCGGCCCGCTCCTAAACCAAGCATCACCTGATACTTGAAACCAAAGTACATTTTCGCCGGTCAAGCTAGCTTCTCGATTACCGGTCCACAGTCTACATGCGATAACAACATGGTCTACACTCTTCATAACTCCGTTAGCTAAAAGTTTTCTTTCTTCTCTCAAAATTACCGTCTTTCTAAAACATCATGTTAAATTACTAATTGTGCGCCTTAGTCTAATAATCTGGTTCAAAAAAGTTAAAATTAACCATCATTTTCTCGGTACTACCTCACGTGATCTGCGACAGGATTTACCAGGTACTTCAACCTTACAGATTTTGTCATATTATAAATTTTGTTAATTTTTAAAATAATTTGTTAATTATCATGTATTCTTTAAAATATGTATTTCATGTTTTATTCAATATTCTATTTCCTTTTGAAACTAAATGATTATAAAAATTTTCTTTTCTTAAAACATCATTTACAAAATCTTGCAAAGGCACATTTTACGTTTTGAACATTTTTGTGAAATAAGTGCAAACTAGTGTTGAACATTAAATGATCAGAATATGAACATGTCAAATATAAAACAATTGAGGAAATTTCTTCTAAATCAGAAAATTTCGTTTTACAAGCTTTTGCAAAATCTTACAAGTCTTATACAAGCTTTCTTTTAAACAAAATTAAAATATATATAAATAGATTTATAATAATCTAAGAAGCTTTTAAGTACCATCTTAACGAATTTCTGTTATACAATCAATTTTCTTTAATTTTGGCAAATAATCAGATATTTCTTTAATGATGAACATTAATGCTAAAACATGTCTGATTTTGTACAGACACTAAAAGAACATGTTTTTTGCTCACAGCTAATATGCTGGTAGGACAAATAGGAGAAATTGGAGAAATAAAGAAATTCTTGTCTCACATTGCGCAAACCAACGAAACATCCTAACAAGTTTCGTCCTGTTGGCAAAACACGTTTTTTTTTATATAACGTAACTTCACATTTTCGAGTGCATAAAAGTGATGTCTTTTTCTACAGCTGACTTTACAGAACTTTAACTAACTCATTTTGTATATGTGCCTAAATTTACTTTCGCAAATATGTGTTCCTTAAGACTATTTTCTAAATGTAGACCTGTGTAGTTAATTATAAAATATATATAAAAAACAATTATTGGGTGGAGCCTGCATGCAATTTTCGGTCCTAACAACCTCCAAGAGGTTAATTTCCAAATTAAAATAATTGACGTCAATTAACAAAATTTCAAAATTCTAAATTCCTTTTTTTTGTTTGTTTAAAATATATAAATTTATTTGGCCAATATAGTTTTTAAGAAATTTTTCAAACCAGTTATATTATGTATCTTTAGTTTAGTGATAAACATGTTAACTATAGATATGATTTTTGAACTTAAAATATCAAACTCTTTTATATTTTGTTAAATTCTGTAATTGTTTAAAAAGAAACTATCATCTTATAAACTAAAAAGGGGGGGGATAAGTTTTTTTCTTTTTTTTGAATCTTTTGATTAAATTTTTTTTTTATTATTATACTTTTACATTAAGGGCGTATAATCTTTTTTTTTTTTTGATTAATTATAATTCTGTGAATTATTAAGCTGTGCTCATTGTTTTTTTTGTTAAATTTTTGTAACTATAAATATACATATTAAAAGGGGGGATAAATTTTTAGAATCTGTTGATTAAATTTTTTTTTCTAAATTATTATATGTTACAATTAAGGGCTTATAACTTTTACAATTTATGATATTGTTAATCATAAGTTTTTTTTATTGATGATTTGTGTCAGGATGTCTTTTGTTGTAAATGACAAAGTCTGAAGCGCCGAAATTTCCTTCTGCTTTCAATAAACTTGAGCCTTGTTAATTACCAAATTTGTCTTTGTCTTTTTTTATTTTTCTTTTCAAACATTGTTACCATTTTGGTTCCGCCTTTATTAAATTTAAGTCCCCTGGTAACAGGTGAATGAAGATTACCTGATGGAAATCCCTTTAAAACGCCAATGGGTGAATGAAGATTACCTGATGGAAATCCCTTTAAAACGTCAATTGGTGAATGAAGATTACCTGATGGAAATCCCTTTAAAACGCCAATGGGTGAATGAAGATTACCTGATGGAAATTCCTTATAAAACGTCAATGGGTGAATGAAGATTACCTGATGGTAATCCCTTTAAAACGCTAATGGGTGAATGAGGATTACCTGATGGAACTCTCTTTAAAACGCCAATGGGTGAATGAAGATTACCTGATGGAAATCCCTTTAAAACGTCAATGGGTGAATGAAGATTACCTGATGGAAATCCCTTTAAAACGCCATTAGTGAATGAAGATTACCTGATGGAAATCCCTTTAAAACGCCAATGGGTGAATGAAGATTAGGCTACCTGATGGAAATCCCTTTAAAACGCAAATGGGAGAATGAGGATTATCTGATGGAAATCCCTTTAAAACGCCAATGGGTGAATGAGGATTACGTGTTGGAAATCCCTTTAAAACGCCAATGGGTGAATGAGGATTACCTGATGGAAATCCCTTTAAAACACCAATGAGTGAATGAAGAGCGTTGTGCACTGACGAATGGAGGTCCTCTCTAATGGATACTGTTTCTTTAAAAAACTTTCTAAGAACAAATGAAAGTCCTTTTTATCTAATAAACTTATACGATGAGTCAAAAAAGCGACGTCAAGTTTTCAGCGAATATATCTGTTTTGAGGACCAGTGAGTCCAAAAAGGCGTTTGGAATGACGTCTTATGTGCAGTGTTCAATCCCAAACGAGGGGGCTGATATTTTGATCATATCTGTTGATAATTCTCATATTTCGGGGAAGCTGTTATAATAAAAAAACACAAAATTGCGATATTATTAAAATTAGCTCTAACGATTTTGATCAAATTTTACTCAACTGTAGCAGCCAAGGACATAAACAAAATGAATTGGACGCCATCTATAAAAAAAACAATACTGGTTCGTGCGTTATCGGTAACAAAAACGAATTAAAAATTCCTAAATGGCGCCCACTTTAAACAATTTTTTGTTTATATGTCGTGTTTTATTCAACTTATAAAGCATTAAATTAAAACAATTTGTAGATTTTCAATTCTTATACCAATCCCAACTTTCTACGATGATAAATGGGGAAGGTATTGTCCACAATGCATTTTATACCCGGACCATCCAAGAAAAGTGTGATACGAAATTCAACATTTATATAAAAGTAGGACCTAATACAGGACGTTTTGCGAATATGAGACAACTCTCGTAATCAAGTGACAAACATGAAAAGGACTTAGACAGTATCTCTAGACTTTAAAAAGAAACTCGACCTAAACATGTAAAACTAGGTCAAGAAATGTCAAACGACAAGTTGAAACAAGAATCCTGCACTTGTTAATTTAAAAAAGTCTTCAATGACAACGGGGTGCCAACTTATTGGTTTTATCAGGGGGTAAAAACATTTAGACATCACTCTCAAAAGTTTAGAGCGTGACCTTGTATTCACGCCTTGAGATGAATTAACCGGACAAAATGCAATCGTCTTTATAGGAGAACTATTGTTTTTGTTTTAAATTAAGTTTTTTAATGTTCTTATTTCAATTCGTAATAGTTCCCCACAGAGAATAGCAAAGTCATTGTCAAAAATGTAATATTGAATCCTAACCTTACAAAAAAATGTGATATTCGTGTAGTTAAGTGACACTGAGTCGAGCGAAGCGATTCTAAACCGTTACGCCCTAGCCGGCGTCCAGAAAGTTGTGATATACACAATTACGAGGTTCAGAAAACCTGTAATCAACTGTTTTAAAGGAACTTACCCTACTGGATAAGATCCCTTGATTTACCAATACAATTTAATATTTTTATCGGGCCTAAGAGACCAACTTTTGGGTATTATATTTAGAATATTTGCTACCGTATAGTGAATACGGGCTTGGCAATCTCGGGGGGGGGGGTATCCACATTTTCTATGTAGTCTTGGGTTAGGTTAGGTTAGGTTAGGTTAGTTTACTCTTTCGTGTTTCCTAATTAATATTTTTGATGATCGCTCGTTCTCTTCCGATGCTTATTAGAGTATTCGAGGTCAAAGGGTATTTATTGTATTCTTTTCTTTTATAACGCAATGATAACCTAGATGCTTTGACATGACGCTGGGTGTGCACCATGATGGCGCCCACCAACTTGTTATTTTCGGTAATTTAAAATCTCCTGTTTGCTACTCAGTTGTTCTAATTGATCCGTTTGTTTTTTAAATTGTAAAATTGGTTGTTATGGTAACGAAAGCTGAAATGATCTAAAATTACAAGAAAACAGCTGATTTGTAAATTCCAAACCATCTTGGTTACAACATCGTGGATTTATAAATATCTACGAACATTCATGTAGTGTTTGAGATACAGCTTTAGTTGCTACATACACCCTCGGTCAGTGTCCAATATTTGTAACCGTTACTTAATTCTTAAAAGCTTAATATTATAAATTTACCACTCATGTAAAGTAGATAAAGGGGTGTCAAGGGGTAAAATACTCCCTCAGGATGTCCCACCCTCCTGCGGTAAGCCACAACTACTAACGAACGCTCCTAATTGATTCACCCCCTACCTTCATTTAAACTTCACTTGCAATAAACACTTTGCATCCACCTTCATCCCCTATGCTTGAAAAGTGTTTTAACACTTGAATATCCGAGATCAGGATTCATTTTAATATGTTCCAATTTTCTTTGGAACGTTGATTTTGTGTAGAAACCTTTAAATTTGTCAGTTTTGCCGGAATCGTTTGAGACAATTTTGGGATATTAGGGTGTTTTAAGACGGCGTTCGTGTTTTCAATGTTTACTTTATCAAATAACAAAAAGTTAGATCAAAATATCAGCATATCGAATTTCCGCCATAGTAATTCTAGCTTTTATAACCGTGATTTGTAACAAATTGTACCCTCAGATAAGTGTCAAATTGTACCCTCAGATAAGTGTCAAATTGTACCCTCAGATGAGTGGCAAATTGTACCCTCAGATGAGTGTCAAATTGTACCCTCAGATAAGTGTTAAATTGTACCCTCAGATGAGTGGCAAATTGTACCCTCAGATGAGTGTCAAATTGTACCCTCAGATAAGTGTCAAATTGTACCCTCAGATGAGTGGCAAATTGTACCCTCAGATGAGTGTCAAATTGTACCCTCAGATGAGTGGCAAATTGTACCCTCAGATGAGTGTCAAATTGTACCCTCAGATAAGTGTCAAATTGTACCCTCAGATGAGTGGCAAATTGTACCCTCAGATGAGTGTCAAATTGTACCCTCAGATAAGTGTCAAATTGTACCCTCAGATGAGTGGCAAATTGTACCCTCAGATGAGTGTCAAATTGTACCCTCAGATAAGTGTCAAATTGTACCCTCAGATGAGTGGCAAATTGTACCCTCAGATGAGTGGCAAATTGTACCCTCAGATAAGTGTCAAATTGTACCCTCAGATAAGTGTCAAATTGTACCCTCAGATGAGTGGCAAATTGTACCCTCAGATGAGTGTCAAATTGACTACGGGAGAAGCAACTAGCTGGATTTACACGTAGCCTTTGATTAGATCCTTTGCTTTCATCAATGCTATCGGGTCTCTCTTGACCAGTTGTTGTTCTCTTCCGATCCTAACGCTAAGGGCTAGGGATACTTTCATAGACTTTTTCTTTTATGAAGTTTTTCGTTTACCAAGGAAAAATACCAAATATACACCATTATTTTGAAGCCTCCACAGTAGGATAAATTCACAAGACCAACGAAACTAAATATCACTAATATTCTAATCAGTTCATGGTTAGGTTTTATACATGGCCTACTCAGAATGTCGCGAGTTATGTAATAAAAAAAAACTCTTTCACAGAACTGTTATAAAATACCTAATTTATTAAAATCAGGATTACCAAGTTGATAAGGTAAAGAATAATGACCTAAACTATTGTACGATGTCATAAATAAAATGAATGAAAGATTGAGAAATAAATAAAAACATCAGTGGCCTAATAGGTGTTTCTACTTTGTGTACAGTAGCCTCAGACTAGGAGTGTGTCTGGTGTAATGGACGTGTCCTCCCTTCTACTTGTTTCCTTAACCTGGCTTGACGGTACAACCCGTTCAAAGAAAACTAGGTACACAAATTAACGCTTAGCTACATTTAATTCTTAAAGTTTAAGTAAAAGTTAATTCTTAAAAGTTTAATTTTGTAAACGATTTATTCTTATTTACACCGATAAAAGAAACGAAAGTAGGGTAGGCGTTTACACAGACGCATTTGAGGTCTATATATTTTTTTTTATTGGGGTTGTACCGCTGAAAGCAAACGCAACAAACGAAGTGTGAAGGGCTCTCTTTTCCTCTCCACCCCAGACATATTCCCACTTTGAGGATACTGTACTTTGGGCAGTCCGCGGAATTTAGGTGTTGTAGGATTAATCGTTGTGAACCATTTTGCATCCTGTTCTGGATACAAATGTGTGCATGAATTTATACATTGGTTAAGTTCATTGCTATATTTCTTGGTTGGATCATTGTGGAGTTTCGCACAAGTGTTACTTGTTGTCAAAATCAGACTTATTTGTTATTACAACGGTATTACATTTGTTAGTTTTATTTATAAAGCCATTTATCGTCATCAATTTTATACTTAATTCTTCCAGCAACTGATTTCTCATATTTAATGTTATTAATGTAGGAATTATGGTGAGACTATTTGATTTTTGCAATTTATTATTTACCAGGACTCTTGCGGGATTTCTATCGTCAATTTTATAAATACCCTTACTTCCAGTTTCATCTTGAATGGTATCATGGTTTATTATTATCATCAAAACTCTACATATAGAGGTATCTTCCTGCTTATATATTGCAATCTTTGTATAGTTGATAATTCGAGGATAAAATGTATGGTTTATTTGTTGGAATATTTCCAAGTGATTTCTGTGTTGAGGCAATATTATGTGATTACTTACTGTGTAAATATTTCTTATTTCGGATAAATGAATTTATTTAGTTATTTATACGACCAATGACATTATCAAGTTGGGATGGGTGATTTGTATAGATTACAGTACAGTAGTTCCATATGCTTTTTGTAGAGCTTTTACATCAAACTTAATAGTTTTGTCGTTTAGCATATACTGTTGAGTGGTGTAGGTAAGGAGCGGGTCCGGGGGTCTGGCTCTCTGGACCCTCCCCGAAATGTATAAAAAACTAAAAACATTAAAAATGCAACAACATACAAATGCAAATAGGAGCTAAGCAATAGCATGAAAACCGGGTTGCTATGCACACTGCATTACTTTCTTTTGGTTCGGATGTGCTCTCTCTCTCTCTCTCTCTCTCTCTCTCTCTCTCTCTCTCTCTCTCTCTCTCTCTCTCTCTCTCTCTCTCTCTCTCTCTCTCTCTCTCTCTCTCTTTCAAAGTTTCATAAACCTTCGCCTGAGGTGGCACACTGTAAACACTTCACAATCTTCAGTTTCAGTTCAACATTATAACCAAACAACGACAATGGCTGATCGATAACTATAGAATGTATAAATGGACAGGTTTCATCTGAGCTGTGGAGTTTGGGTGCGCAATGGGTCTAGGCGTCAGTAAGGTGGTAGGGGAAGCGGCCGCCTCAGTCTGTGTCGGGTGTTGGTACTAACAATGATGTCTGCATGACCGCTGGATCGGTGACAGTAGCCGGCGCTGACTGTTTCCCCTACAATGCCTCTATCCCCACGCGGCCTCGAACTACTAACTTTACCTCCCCTCCATGCGCTGGTCACAGCTCAGATGAAACCTCTCCATTTATACAATAGTCTTGTCCACCGCCTTATCAACAACACATCGCTAAGTTCAGTGAATTATAATAAAGAATACAACATTAATTACATCCCCACAGCTAAAGCCAGAAATAATATACAAAATAATAAACAAAAACAAAAAACAAAAATGCATCAAGACTTGCACCTCTTCTCAAAGAAAATAAAGACAAACAAACATACATATCGATTATATTTGGCAAAAGACTTGAGTTCCAACTCTGGAAAGAACTTAAAAACATAATGTCATCTTATCTTACATAACCTCAAATAAATTACCTAACATTTTGAAACCGAAAATAACGTCCAAGTAAACAAAAGCTTTTTATTTTATTTGCATAAAATCACTTCTACCGGTCGTGAGAGATTTTACGTTCTTTTGTCACTCGTTTTAAGGAACATCTTCAATAATCGAACAAAAGTGTCTCATTTCGACCAACATCTCATGGATTATTATCACAAATACACCTCCATTGACCATAATCAGGAATTAATCCACATCTGCAAAAAAAAAAGAAAAAAAGCCGTTTACTATCAGCATTAGAAGAGTTTGAAATGTAATACGAAATTCAACATTTATATAGGAAACGGGCCTCAAGAGAGGACGTTTTGCGAGTATGAGCCAACTCTCGTAATCAAGTGACTAACATGAAAAAGGCTAAGAGAGTATCTTTAGGTTTTAATAAGAAACTCAGAGCTAAATAAGTAAAACAAAGTCAAAAAATGTCAAACACAAATTGTGTTGTGAAAATAACCATATATAGGTTAGATTGTTTGTTTCATGGATTTCAGGAGAATGCTAATTTAGTTTTCTACATAGAAAAACTATCTAAGTGTAAATTAGAATTACAATATTTTTTCAGAACTACAATAAGGAATTCAATCACACGAATGCCCCAATTTTAGACAGAGAAATCAATCAAGCTCATGGAGTGCAGACGAAGCCAAAGCGTAGACAGGAAGTCCAAGACACCTTAAACATGGCCGGAGGCACTAATTTTCAAGATAACTACAATTTCACTATCGCTATTAGGTACAGTACGGGTACAATAATATAAACACACAACGTACATATTGCCAACCAATTAAACAAAAAACCCCCCGTCAACTTATTTTTTAAAAAAATTCTGTTAAAATATTAAAATAACGAAGTAGGCTACTTATTGCCAACCTATTACAAAATAAAACAAAATTACCGTGATAAAATATTGACCGTATTAATTTTGTACTTGTTAGGGTAAAAAACCTCTCGGTCACCGTCCCCTTAGAAGAAAATAACAGAATAAAGACTCCTAGCTCCTAGTCCTCGAATACTCTAATAGCTTTAAGGTCGGAAAATAATAATAGTTAGTTAAGAAAGACCGGTTAGGGAATAGAATAACCCAGAACTATTATGAAACAATATTTAGATCCAACTATAATCCCTCCCAGCCAAACCTAGTGAGCTAACGCATAAGCTACTTATTTCCAACCTGTGTTTAAAATAAAACGAAATTTACCTACTAACATATTAAACGAACTAAACATATTGCCAACCCATTTACGTTAAATTTCCCTGCTAATATATTGAATGATTAACATAGATACACAATCAAACTATTTTAACTAAAACAATTTCATGCAAATCTGTCGATACAGTCACTTTAATTAAGCTATAGGGGTAATAAACCCTTTGTGCGTAGTACATGCTTAATAACATCCCTTGTTGACAATAGGGGTGGCATTTAAATCTGTTTAGACTGGATGTCGGGGAAAAGGTTAAAAAAACTGGGTTTAAAACAAATAAAATACAGCCCAGAGCAATAACAACGCTCCTCCAAAGTGTGGATGTTAAATAATTGTAATATTACTTATCCAGCTATGAAGTATAGGTTATTGTCTCAGTTCCTCCACTCTGTCATTGTAATCATAGTTACTACAGCGGTCACAAACATTAAAATAGGATAATGTGCACTATAATGTGCTCATGCGGAATCCTATGTTACAATGGCGGCATTTTTTAAACAGTTATATCTTCATATCTTGTGAGTTATTCAGCTTATAACAAACTAAAATAAATACGAATTTGGTTTCGGTACCAACGCCACTACACAGCGATGAAAAAAAGGAACTTATTGAGAAAAATGTTGTTTCAAAACCTAACCTCAAAATAAAGCGAAGCGAGTGGCGGGTTTTTCACATATGTACAGCTTTGAGCACCATTAAAGCTAAGACGCTGGTGCGAGAAAAACTACCCTAGATACAAAACAATTTAACATTGTCTACTAGTCCCAAGAAATCAATTTTTTGACATTACATTTAGAAGATCTGCTTGTATTACATTATATGACTTGGCTGGGTAAGTACCATGATGGCGCCTCATCAACTTGATTAAAAAAAGGAAGAAAATAACATAAAATACAAATGTCGTAGTCCTGTAATAACGTCAGGGTAGAAGGATCTAACCCAAGACTACATAAATAAAGGTGTAGATGCAGCTAGGCCTTGAGTTTGTTAAGCTCATTCGTAACCCTCTGAGGGTAATAGTTAAATTCACTTTTAGATGGACAACAACAAATATTTAGCGTCTTTCTTGGTCTCTCCGAGGTTTTTGATGGGACCATTTACTATAGTGCCTCAAGTCAAACATGAAAGACACTAAAATAAGCAATGTAAAAGTATCGGACAAACTTTTTCAGTCACCCATTTTCAAAACCAAAATAAAAACCTACCAAAAATATCTGTTTGTCAGGCATAAAGTGAAAACAACCTCATTGACATATTATTTAAATAGGGCATTAAACTTGCTTCATTTGTGCCTTAAACACTCTGCATTTCTACAGTGATGATGACCAATACTTTTTTATAGGCCCTGAGAGGCCCTTCAGGAAAATTTGACCAAAATTTCTCGATATACTGTATAGCCAAAATATGTCTGTAACGCACTACACATTGACATACACCGGACAAACTACTTTGCGGAAATAATATCTAATAAAAATTCAACACACTCTTTCTTTACACTTAATATCAAACTGAACCTTTACGCTACCTACTGGTGAATTGAGCAACTACGTACAATATTATTCTATTAGCAAATCTGTATAGTCCGTAAATTTATAAAATTGTAGAATATTAAAACTACTGAATGTTATGCTTTATATATAATTATTATAACAATATTCTATTTGTCTGTCATTATGTGTATATTATTCACAAGATAACAAAATGTCCGACTAAGACTAACTACAAATTTAACTGTGTTCCTCATATTATAAAAGAAACCTATTCTTTATTATCAACAAATAGTAATCATGAGACAGAAATTGTTGGTGCAACAACATCAACTAACTTTCTCACAGAATCGTCATAAATAATAAACAAAAAATATTCGTTGTTATTTACTCAAAAATGTATCTAACTACTAATATGCGAAGAGACAAAATTATATACTTAAGTAGATATTTAATACAACAGCAGAAATTTGTTGTTGAAACTCTATATTATAGGATTAAATAAAGCAATGAAGTTAAAGATTCAAAAAAATTGTTTACTTTAGTTTTAGTCCTTTATTTAATCCTATACTTTTAAGTAGAGCCTAGTTTGCTTTGTGTTAAATCGAATAAAATTGACATTTATAATTAAAGTTTTTTCCCAATTATACCTGAACATAATTTTCTTTTATTTTAAATTTGACTCAATGGTTTTAGTCATTATCAATAACATTTCACCAAAATTTAACCAACTTATGTATAAGACAATATTGAGAGACCAGTAAAGCCATAGTCCTCACTGAAGTCAATAAAAAGAGACTAAATTCTTAGGAGAGGAAAATTTTGAGAAGGATTTTTAGACACAAAAAAAGAAGATATATAACAGATAAAGACAAATAAGAAAATTATAAGGAACCGGATATTATGTTTAAATAAGAAAGGGAATATTAGATGGTTGGGACATATCCAGCGGATGGAGGAAAGTAGAAGACCAAAGAAGACTGGGTAGAGAGAAGAATTAAGGGCAAACCTTGGAAAAGATGGCTGGAGGATGTAGTAAAAAATTTCAGGATGTTGGGTAGTAGAAGTTGGAGGATAGTTGCATAGGGTCAGACATATGTGGATGACTGTGATCAATGTGGTCCAGGTTGTCCATGAAACATAGCACTAAAGAGTAAGGACATATCATTATCTAAACAATGGAATTCTTCTTTAGGGAAACTTGTCATTTCAAAATGTGCAAACTGTGTCTTTATCCTTCTATCAGACACGTAGCAGGTAAAAATTGTAAAAATGCTTTTAATAAACTCAGAGTGCTTACTTCCATGTAATTATATACTTGAGCAGTGGTGGCTCATGGAGTACATCTATAGGAAGTTCACAATTAATAATTTGCAGTTTATGAGATAAACTGTGTCAAACACTTGTGTGTTGCTTGCAATATTCATATAATTTAGGTGCTTCTATACCTTAATGTAATGCATTAATTTGAAATGAAATGTTATTACAGATCTTATTGTACTTTAACTGTTTCCCATCTTAATAATAAGGGTACTTTATTGATAATACAGTACTTGTTATAATGTGCTAATTGTTCTTTTTTACTGAAACAATTATTTTCATTTAATTTTAAAGTAGTAAAATAAACACAAAACAGAAAGCTTGTTTAATATTTAGTCGTAAGGCCTCATGCTCTCAATTATTAGATTAGATTAGATTATTAGACACATAAAAAGTAACATGCATGTAAAGATTAGGAGCATCCCTTGTGCAACAACTGAGCTGTGCTGTGTCACAGGCAACCATACTAAAGTTCAACCTTTAGTGATGCGGAACCAGTCGACCGAACTAACAGGATCTACCCCTGGGCCTTTTGTGTGAGCCCGGAGGTGTGCACACCCCCCCGAGCCTACCGCGGTCTACGTCACTGAGTCGTACCTACTGGCTCCAGTACAATTATGCAAACTTTTTTGTTTAAAGGAAAAATTAATAATAAACCATGTAGCGTTACTTATCGCGATTTTCTATTAATTTTATTGAAACTTATTATAGTAAGTTTGAAGTGAATCGGGAAGTTTTTACCAATGCTACTGAAAATCAATTACCACGTCAGTGTAGCTTAAAATGAAATTAAATCTACAAGTCTGAATATGAAACCTAATTTACATGAAAATAAGTAGACATAATACTGTATCACATTTAGGAACATCTTTGCACAAATCTTAAAAGGTTTTATTAAATAAAACTACACATTATACTTACAAGTAGTACTTAGATTTAATTTATAAAACATAACTATTGCTTTCCGTTAGTATTTGTTGTAATTAACTTGTAGTTTTCCATATATTATATATATTGGTCATATTCATTCTATAACAACAAAATACTAAAGTTACGCTGTTATGAAGCGTTTAACAAACAATGTGTCACTGGAGCCAGTAGGTGCGACTCAGTGACGTAGACCACGCTAGGCTCGGGGTGTGCCCACCTCTGGGCTCACACAAGAGGCCCAGGGGTAGATCCTATTAGTTTGGTCGACTGGTTCCGCATCACTAAAGGTTGAACTTTAGTATAATCAGTATACTCCATTAAGCAGCATCTTTCCCCACCCCCTAATGCAATCAAATGGACTCGCCCGTCTCTTGTGTCCCGTGGATGGATATTATCCCGTGTGTCCAGTATCGAGAGTGACACATTCAGTCCGCTCCTAACCACTGGTGCATCATTACACTTAACCTCACTTTGAATGCTCTACGCTGTTTTTCATTGTCCACTTTCTTAAACTTACTAAAGATAAGTTAAGCCATTTAGTATTGCATCACTAAAGCTGTATTATTTATATTGTATAATAATTTTTTTTTATATAGGAGTGCTCTTGGGCTCTTATGGATGAGCCACTACTGACTTGAAGTTGCTGTGAAATACTAATTATATTGAATTGATCGTAGTTTTAAAGTGGTATTTTGGGAAGTGAGGGTACCGTGGATCTTTTGGGATAGTTGATCTGGAACAGCCTATCCCAGCCCAAACCTGCGACCAACAACTCAACGCATCTCAGTCAGCCAGCTCACATAAGCGATTAAAACTAAATGATTAAATAATAATTTTATAATTAATGTTATCTTAAATATAAACTTATCTTAATACGCGTGTAAGGGATTGACTAATAAATTAGTGATTCTAATCATAAACGCTGGGCCAATGGCCGACTACGATTTCATTTAATCGCGGTTATTTTATTTAGCGCATCATTTTCGGTTGTAAAAAAAAAATATTATTTTACCTCGAAAGCTAAGAAAAATATCAACCACGCTTTATTAAACTTCCGAATTTTTAATAACAAATATTGATAAATGCATTTAGTTCAGAAGATTAAACTCATTACTTTAATGGCTGTGAGATATTTTGGTTTTAATTGAAAATTAAAATTATAGGTAGTGATCGTTGCTAAACATCAGATATCCATCATTTGTAGGCCTAACCGCCTAAATAAAAAACAAATTAATATATTTTTCGTCATACTGCTTCAAAAACAGCTGTTTTCAATCCATGCATTGAGATGCTAAAGTTTTTTTTTAGTCCTGGGACCAAAAAACAACAGCTGAGATCGAGGTCATCTCGACAATTTAATTACAACTAATTAATTATTGTAAAGCATCTATAAAAACAACCGATACTTTCGATTGTAAATAACATTTAAAACAGCTTTTACCATCGATTTGAAGGTAAATAGGTTATAACATTTTAGTTTTTGTGAAATTGTTTTCTTATATTATTTTCAGTATAATGAAAAATATAGTTCATCACTTGTACCAAAAGAAACTTTTTCGATCCACGTTCATTTTTCGGCCTCCGCCATTAAACATGAGTTTGTATTTCACAGCTTCACTTTTGGTCCTAGTGATGAAATATACTATTTTTATATTATTAATATATATTTCCACATATTCGGTTTCAAAATACAACTACCTTTAGGATTTAAACTATGTTAACGTCACCACCTAGGGAACTAGTTCACCCGACTAGATTCCCACAACATATACGGCAAACCCTGCCAACACTCACAGGCATCGATTCCCCGGCCTTAAACGGCTCTACATCGGCCAATCTCACAATACAAGACCCGCACGCGTACTTATCTCTGATTGGCCGACAGCTCACGTTGAGCACCTAAAAATTCCGCGGCCACTACAATGGCAATCTCACACGTTGAGATTGGTTCACTTCTCGGGAAACTTAACAATGGATGGCTCATTGTCTAGGATCGACCAATCCTAGGTAAGCTAAGCTACAAGCTAGCAGGGCCAAAATTGTATAAGTACCCATTTTTAACTAACAAAATCATCACTTCATAACCTAGACACCTGCCACCACCATCTTCAAGTTAACATTTCACACCATCTTGACTCTCTCAATCACGCCTCACTTGCTGCCAATCTTAAGCCACCTGCCCATACCAACCTGTTGTTCAACCCAATACAAGTTTTGGATCATTTCTCACACCACCCGACTCCTGCACTTCACTCCTCCACAGATCAACATCTCTTTAAGACTCACCCCGTGGCCTCCCGTATCGGAAATTAAACGGAGAAATCCGGGCAATGGCAGCACTTGCTTCACCCTAGTCGCCTCCTGAAAAGGAAATTGTAGGTGCTTTGGCGCCGGCGATAGTGGGTGAAATTCCATCTCCAAGACCAGATCACGTCCTATCTCTCCTCACTTAACCTGAGACTGACTGGCCCTTTTCAGGGCCAGAGACACTTCTAGGTTCCTTTCGGCTACCAAGAGTGCCATATCACATTCACTATTCCACGCACCAAGCCCTCGAAACCTTCCTCAGGAATCAGGAGTCCCTCTTCCATCATCTACCAGTCGCCTCCCGGCTCGACTCGACCTACTTCAGGGCCAACTCCACGTTCCCTGCACCTCTCTTCCTTTCCCTCTAACCTGACCCTACGTCAACATTATTAGACAGTTTTTTACAATTAGTTCAGTTGGTTGTTCTCGAAAGTGTTGACAATTATTAATGTCTTGCTAACCTATAGCTACGGACAACTTTACAATAGGACTCATTTAGACAGGAACGAAAGATGATGAATGTCCCATCTGTTGAAAACGTTCGAAATTATTTTTTGTGTTACATTTTTCTTCTATTTTAAAATTTATTAAGAGTGGTGAAAAATCTTCAAAAGACAAAAGGTGACATCCGATGTTCCCAATAGTGTGAGAATTCTTACTCATTAAAAACTACCTCCCTTCCTGTTAGGTACCCCTATCGCATAGGACAAGGACTCAGTAATGGTTTTTCATGTTCCAGCTGGTAAACAATTTCCATAGATATGTCGAAAAGATATAGTGAAAAAGAACAAAACGTTATGTACCGCATAGAGCGAGGTAAATCCCTATATGGAACAGAGTCCAGACATGGAAACCTCATGACAGATACAGATTCCTGGTTGGAGTGTTGTGTAGGTAAAAAAGGGGATTACCTTACTAATGTCTTACACTTTTGGGAAGAGTGGATTTCTCCCTTTGTCTTTTTGGAATTTTCCATCTATCTTGCAAAGTTAAGAAAAAATGTTTTTTAAATAATAATTTTTAAAAATATATAAATACCTTCTAACAGCATTTAAACCTTAAAACATTTGATCACTAACTTGTGAAATGTATTTTAAGTTTAGATTTCAACTTTCTGTTCAATTTGTCATAGAATTGTAACAGAAGACAAAGTGTTATAATGTCTACAATGTAGTAAACAAGGTAATATATATATATATATATATATATATATATATATATATATATATATATATATATATATATATATATATAATATATTACATTTTTTATTTATGATCTAAGGACTAAAAAGATAATATTAATTTAAAATGAAATATATTATATAAAATTAAATGTCTTTTAGGTATTGTTTTGTTTCAAATAATTTTAGAATTTGAAATGAATATTTTTATAATGAAATGGCTGTGCTACGATCTGATTGGCTGATAGAAGAGACATCTCATGGACTATGGTTCAATTCAATTTGTACTTGATAACCTCGATGTATTTGTGTTATTTGTTTATGTTTATATTCTACCAAAATGGTTATGATGGCAAGTTTTGTTGTCGAATATGATTTCATTTTTAAAATTGTGTCAAGAACAATAAATTGGTATGTTATTGCTGATCGAGAACATCGATATACAGTATTATCTTGGGTTGTATGACAAAGTAAGACTATTACATAGCAGAGTGTAAGGAAGTACATGTAGTCATCAATTTGGAAACTATGCAGACTTTAACAACAATTACCGGTAAAACTAGGCTTTGCCATTATTTACATTTTGAATATTAAAAAAGAAAATTTTGTGTATAATATATGTATAGTAGGCAAATGATTCTCAAATTGTATTTAATATTATGATCGTTAAAAAAAGGGTAAATATGTACTGTTCCTATCATTGCGATTTACTACTGAAATTTATGTAATTCGTGTTCCATTATGCAATCAATTATTTCTGTGGAAAACTAGCTATTTAAAAGGACATTATCCTGGGCTTTTGAGGTTAGTTCGGCTGTTTACCTTACTACATATGACTCAATGTTTATGTTCATCAGCATGAACTACCTAACCAGACCTAGGTTAACTACAGGTCTGGGAAGGATGTGCATGTGGCCTATGAGTCATTTCACTATTCGTAATCTATGAAACCTAGATGAATAGCACGATTGGGTGCTTAAAAATGTCATGATATCTTGAATATTGCTTATTTTTAGCTGAAATAATGTATTGTGAAACATAAAAAGTGTACGGCATAATAAAGGATGATCTAATTGTTCCAACAGAAGGTTTGTAAAACATTAATTGTATAAATTTTGCTAGTAAATCGCAACAACAGGAACACTACATATTTACCCAAATATGACTAGGCAATCAAATGCATTATTTTTATTTGGTAAATGTCCCATGTAGATACTGTAGCAATTTAGTTGATTGGCGTCGGAAAAGTGGGAAAAATATATTTAAACTAATTAGAAAAATGTTCACTCTAAAATTAACTAGTCGATTAATTTTAAAATATTCAAATTAGTTCATGATAAATTTTAAGCTCGGAGGACCATCCACAGAAAAGCTGTGGAACTTTAATGTTTATAAAATATGTAATACACACAATGTACAATGAGATTTAGACCAATTAATAATAATGTTATTTGTACTGAAAGATGTCACAGTTACCTTGAATAAAATGGCGAGTTTCCTCTGCACTTGTCCGATGCTGAAGAGAAGATCTGCGTTGATAGCTAGCTAGGTGTGTAATAAGCACAGAGTATACAGTACAATTAATTACTAATTGGTCTTGTAATTAATAATAAAAGAAAAACACAAAATAAGTTCACTTTCACGAAATAACACGTTCACTGAGTTCGCACACGCGTAGAGTCCAGAGTAGAGTTCATAACTAGTTACTAACTAAAGAGTCTTTTGAGCGAACGCTAATTAAGGTTAATTAGCGCATATTTCAAATAAAGTTGAAATACGAGAGAGAGAGAGGAGATCATAGTTCATAAAACACTTTGAACTAGTTCGTAACCGGCGTCACCACACACGTAAGCTTACGCACATCGAGGTATATGTGTTCCCTTTTGAGCTGAAAACCAGACTACCCTTAGCGCTTGTAAAGCGTCGCGTTGGCTGAATAATTAGCCCTTTCGTTCTCGATGTGGGAACCAATAGGAGATCGGTTTACAGCGATTGACCAATGGTGAAATATTTTAGAGGGACTTTGAGGAATGATGTATTGTGGGCTGACGTCATTGACTTTGCAACAAATTCCCATCGCATGGTTTTCACACGGGAAGTATCGAGATCATATTGAAGGGGCACGAAGAAAATCAATAAATTATCAATTCTGCACTTAACATTAGTAGTGAAATTTAATGAAATCGTATTGTACATACTTACCTAATTTTTAAACAATTGGATCATCCTTTAACTGTGAAAACCCTTATGAAGTATCAAAATCCATTATAAAGTTAGAACATCTGTCTACATTAATTTGTATGGAAACAATGGTGAGTGTCTCATCGCTCGATGTCTCATCACCTCTGACGGCACTCTGTCTGGACCCGGTGACCTTCCGTCCTTTAGTGACGCTACAGCTCTAAGGAGTTCCTGTTCAGTGAATAATCCTGGCATCTTCTGTCCCCTCTCTCTGACGGTTCACACACGGGTGATTGGGAAAAAGAGCATCCACTATTTTCCTCACCATACCTGCTTCCATTGATTTATTGGCTCCCGCGCCTCATAGTTTCTTCATGACTAACTTGTATCCCAATCCCCATGGGTTTTCGTTAACCTTCTCGCAAAGAGATTTCCAGCACCGTTCTTTACTTTCTTGAATTGCCTGTGATAGTTCTTTCTTGGCTACCCTCTGCTCTTGTGCCAGTATGGTCGCCCCAGCCCTGCCCCGAGTTTGCTGTGCCCTTCTTCTGAGCTGAAGACACCTCCGCCTGCGCTCGGCTATATCCTCAGTCCACCAATAAGCTTGTTGCCTCTGCCTGTTCACTCTTTGGCGTGGCGCAGCCAGGTCGCAAACCCGCCACATTGTGCGAGAGCGAATCCCTCTACCATGGACTCTGCCTCTGCCACAGTTGGCGACTCCGGGTATTCAATAGGCCGACATTGTACAATGAACTTAAATGCCTCAACCAGCAGTTCCTTATCCATTTTGTTTAGATTCTATCTAAGGTGGCACCGGTCTTATGGAGAACACGCTCTTCTGTTCGCCCCCAAAAGAAAGGTTATATAATTATAATTTATTAAATTACTCACCGTCCAGTAGTTTTTTGCGTTTTTTCTCAACGACGGCCGTTTCGGCTATTCAGCCATTTTCAAGTGTTCAGTTTCAGGACATTTACTATTCCTCGTTATAACATAAAAGTTCACAACACACAGTTATACACGCAATACACATACACATAGAAGACACAATAAAACACATCTTGTAGGTACACTATCTGTATCTGGACTAGTTCCTCAAGTGAATCTTGGAAGCTTATCAGTTGTGTCTTAACATTCTATTATTGTGTCAAATAATGAGTTTGCATCAAAGTTCAATTTCTCGTTAAGTAGTGTTCCAGGTTCTGTTTTGAATGCTTTGTATATTTCAAACTGTTCCAAAGCATTCATGAGTTTTCCTTTTTTGCATCTATGTAAAATGTCCATTGATTTATTTATATTACTGTACTTGTGATTCGTTTGAATTATATGTTCAGCAAATTTTGATTCTGTTTTTAGGGGGTGTGTGTGACGTATAGCAGGTGGAATATGTTCCTTAAATCTTTTTTGAAATGTTCGGCCCGTTTGTCCAATGTATTTTTTAGGGCAGTCATCACATGATATTTGGTAAATTCCTGTTTGTTGAAATTTGTCAATAGTAATGGTATTTCTGTTTATTATGGTTGATATATTATTATTTGTTTTATATGTGATCGTGTACCCTTGTTTCTTGAAGATGTTTCTTATAATATGCTGCAGGTCTTTATTGTACTGCATTGTTAAGTATTTATTGTCCTTGGTTAAATTCATTTTCTCATTCTTTTGCTCTTGTTTTTTGAACAAATTGTCAACTATTGTTGGTTTGTAACCATTTTGGACTGCAATATATTTGATGGTGTTATATTCCTCTTCAAAGTCGTCTTGAGACATCGGTACTGTCCGTAGTCTGTGGATAAAGCTGTTAAATGCTGCCATCTTATGAGAATGGGGATGGTTAGAACATATATAACAATTATATATGGATGGTGTGGTCTGTGTTGGTGGGCTTTCTGTATATTTTAAATTTAAGTGTTCCTGCTATTTTTGATATGGTGAGGTCAAGGTAATTGATGCTGTTATTCACTTCTATTTCTGTTTTAAATTCTAAGGACGGGTGGATATTGTTTAAATAAATGGCAAAATTTTTGATTTGTCTTGGTGTGCCCTGATATAAGACCAATATGTCATCGACATACCTGTGGTAATGAATTATATTTCTGGTATGGTCTGTTATATAATTGTGATCACTCCCAGTATAGTCTTCTATCACTTGCCAGCCTTCTATTTTAAGTAACAATCCCTCCGAGGCCATTGTGATGTCCGGGATGGAGTATCCATATCCAGGCCAAGAGTAGGTTGGTGTACTCCCTTCGTTAAGAACCGAGAGTCCAATCCTTGCCGCCATTTCCAGCAACAACTTTCCCCTGCTATCTGTATGAGGCATTCCCCACTCCACAGCTCTTGCATTGAAGTCTCCTGTAATTAATATATTTTGGCGGAGATCTCCACAAACATCCTCGATGGCGTTCAACCTCTCCTGATAAACCTGAATACCCTCTTTTGGGGACAAGTAACAGCTAACGTAGGTCACAGATCTACTCCTTATCCACACTTGAATGTCGCCTGATCCAACATCGCTCACAGGGACCACTTGCTGATCTACGATCCAAATCACAGCTCTGCCCGAGACATCTGAAAACCAATTCTGGCTATCTCTATTTCGGTAGGCCCCCTACTGCTCGCTGATGATGGCAATTTGTGCTTCCTTTTCTCGTGCTAGCTGCTCCATCAGTCCATCGGCTGCTCTGCACCTGTTTAAGTTCCCCTGTATCAGCTTCACCATCTCTGAACTTTTCTTTTCTTGGACTCCAAAGCGTCCCGAAACACCTTACAAGCTCCGCTTCCTGGTATATGGTTCAATGGTACCTTGTGTTCACTTTCCGTGCAGAGAATACAGTGTGGCTCTCTTCCACATTGTGCTGCCTTGTGATAATTTTTCCCGCATCTCCAGCATAGACCGCTCCTATCCGGGCCCTTACACTCGCTCCTCGTATGGCCATATCATAGACATCTGAAACATCGTCTGAGCTCTATTCGGCGCCCCATTCTGGCAACTACCCATCCGATTTTAATCTTGTTCATTTCTAGCAACCAACATCCCGGCGCCTCCTCCAGATCGACTATTCCCACACGCTACTCTCTAGCATTGGGTCTCAACATAGAGACCTTCATTTCTCCTGTCAGGTCCTTATCTAATGCCCGTCGGACAACCTCCCCAACCTCCTCTTATGATATACATAAATCAAGGTCCAGAATTTCCAGTTTCACACGGGGTACCAGGCATTGGACATCTCCTCCTTCTCCGACTGCGGTCTTTAGAGACGCTTGTAGTGTTGTAGTGCTTCCTGATCTCGGCAGCCTCCTAACTCCAGAAGCAGACCGCCTTCCCTTGTTTTCTCTGTACCGTAGTCCTCGGGACGGATGCTTTTCCAAATAGTTCCCAGTACATCCGTATAACTCTTGCCTTCGGCTGGTCTGATGATCATAGCCTTCTGTCTAACTTTCCCCCCTTCTCCTCTCAATCCTCCTCTTGCCAATCTGCCCATCCCTGTCCTGCATGCCTAAACCATCACTTGTAGATGTAGATGATATTCAACACATAATGTCCTCAAATACAAATAATAATAATAATAATAAAAAATAATATTGTACATAAAATATCACAACAAGGTAGTAATCTAAAATTGACTTCTTACCTTAAAATACTTAATTCTATAAATTTAAGCTCATAGTATTTGTGCAACTACTAAAGGAAACAAACTGAAACATTTTACTTATTGTAATTGACTTCTTAATAAAATCGCTGATGGTGAGTTTGACATTTTGTTGTATTTTATAACTGGCTAAGCATAATTCCATTTTTTAAGATCATGTCAATTTGAAGGTCTACAGAGAACACTCGCCGATAAATGATTCCATATTTTTTGTTGGAAAGTATAGGTCTTAGTATATAGAAAGAATAAAAATTTTTAATGTTTACATGTGTATGTTGTATAAAAATTTAAAAAACACAATTTTTTATATTTTTAATAATCTTATCTACCCACTTTGTGTAGCAAATTTTATATTTAACTTACCCTCTAATTATTTTGAATATCAGAGACAAGTTTATATTTACAATATTTTATTCATTTATAATCATACAATATATTAAAATTACAAATTATCTCTTGTCTTGAGATCTCTTTCTCCTCGGGATTACTATGGGTCAAATTATTCCAATATACTTTGCATATAGTTTAATTGAATTATTATATTACTTCCCTCATACTTTAAAAAAAAATTAACTTGTCTATTAACAAGCTATGTTATGAAATTAAAAATTATATTGTCCTTATTTAGTTCCAATTTTCTTTGTGCCATATATAAACCTTATACGGTATGCGCCAAAATAAACAGTACTGAAACTGAATCAGCTGTAGCTGCCTTCTCGATCAGCTGTGTCAACTTTTCATTGTTGCCATGTCTCCGTGAATATTATTTCTTTCTTATTTAAGGTTAGTTTTTGCTGATATGGTTTTAACTACTGCTGAGAAAGCTTTTATCGTAGAGCATTATTTTGGCTCATATGGAATTGGACGTACGGGTGGGCCAAGTTTGTCACACACTGCATTACATTTTCAGGAACATTTTCACAAAAACCCGCCTAGTAATGCTGTGATTATTAATGTTGTTCAAACATTTTGAAGAACAGATAGTGTTTTGAGACAGCGGAAGGGCTATTCAGGTCGCCCAACTACTGTCTGTACAAATGAAAACCACGGAAAAGTGTTGTAGCAAGTGTTACAGTCACCGAAAAGAAGTCTAAACCAAACATCTTTGAAACTGAATATAAGCAATACGTCGTTGAGAAATCTTCTTACTGTAAATCAGGACCGATATAGGGTCATTCTTGATCGTTTTATAAGAGACCTCAGGAGATTTTGTGTTCCCAAAACCTGTCTTTTCGTTCACAATGGTTCCAGCAAGATGGCGCAACCAGCCACACTGCCTTAACCAACATTGCTTTCCTTCAAAAAAACTTTTGGCAAACGCCTCTCATCTCCCTTAGAACAAAACCACTCCCCCGATCTTACACCACCTGAAAACTATTTCTAAAGAATGTTGAAGGAGAAGATTTTCTATGAAGACCCACCAGCTACCATTGTCCAACACCAGGAAAAAATAACTCTGTGTATAAGGAGCATGAAACAACTCTTCTTCACCAAAATGATGCAAAACCTTCAAAAACAGTACGAGTGTTGCCTAAAACTGAACGTAGGTCATATTGTACATGTTATTACCCGAGTCTAATCGATTTTGCTTCCTTTTACTTGTATATGTTGGTAAAACTATGTAAATAAAATCTTGAATTTCAGTACTGTTTATTTTGGCGC
This sequence comes from Aphrophora alni, assembly GCA_963513935.1. NCBI lineage: Eukaryota > Metazoa > Arthropoda > Insecta > Hemiptera > Aphrophoridae > Aphrophora > Aphrophora alni. The sequence goes on from OY740777.1 coordinate 27,954,101, forward strand.
ATACTGTATTATAGGCTAGGTTAAGGTTTAGTCCTTCTACAAATTTTAAATAATTTATAATAATTAAAAACTTTTTGTATTTCTTCCAAAAGATATAATGAAAATTTTGAGTCTTAACTATTTTCTTCTTGAATGAGTTTTGAAATTTATATAATTTTTATTATAAAATGTTACTTAGTATTTCGATAATGGTTTGAATATACCCCTAACCACAATCATTAGGAACAATAGGCTAAATAAAACACAATTATTGTACTTTATTTTGTTTATTCCTTTAAATGCCCTAATGTACATTTCGATAACATGGTTATCATCATCAGAGGGTCTTGCTTCTAAACTATAACTACATCTAAACTTACACTTCTACTTGTGAAATAAACTGTAACCTAGCATTTCGGTTCAAGTCTGTTCTTAATATATACAATGTTTCTGTCTTCTTTCCTTTTAATAATTATCAATTTTCACTGCATAAGTTGCATTTACTGTACTTTTATTTTCCATGCAGAAGGTATAATCAAATAAAATCTTGAATACATGGTGAGAACAACCCAATTTGTTAAAATGCTAATTTTCATGTTTGAAACATTTCATGATTTCATATTGACATTATCCAAGCCTAAGACACCTTAATTAATATAAACATTTATTTCAATTGAATATCTATACAATCTGAGTCATTAATCTTTAACTCTATAATAACAAATCTACATAATAACACACTTTCACAGTTCATTATACATACAATCTGATTTGATGATTTTAGATTTTATAATCTTGTTAAGGACACAATCCAAATATTTCAATTGTTTTAACTTAGGAAGAGCAGGCACAAATCCCACACCGAGATAGGACTCTGAATATTATTAGTTATATGTCTGTTAGTTTAAGAAATATTATTATGTTAATTCATTGAATCAAAGATTAACCATAATTACTATGTATATATCAATTTAATATTCAATTACTTTACTCAAAAGAATGTTAGCCTGAGGCATATTACGATAAGAAAGATGGCATATCTCAATAGCCGATGGACTGATTGTGACGAAATTGGACTTGAAGGAGATATGATTGATCAAATGAACAATTCTTTTCTAATAATTTATTGAGACAATAATTGATAGACTAGAGTAAATAATAATTCAATCTCTAAATGAAAACTTATTAATTTTGTGTTGTTGAGTGATACGACACACCAACAGTAAAGACTTTGTATAATTATTTTATTTAAATTCATAATATATGAATCGCTCTATTTAATGTGCTTTCTATGATGAACTTTTAAATAGCTTAATTTGAATATTTCCAATTTCTGTTATTGTAATAATTGAATCTTTACAGTTCTTCAGATTTCATTCCTGTAAATTTAGTTTTTAATTTTGAATTAACCAGAAATAAATAAACTATTGTTAATTGTATAACTCATATAATATCTTTAAAAGTATTTCAATTTGACATTTCAATTTGAAAAAGTATGTGCGGCTTTTTACATTTTTTATAAAAATACAAAAAAAAAGCGTGTGAAATATCATCATAATTATATATCCATTGCACTGTTAATTTCTTTGTGTTGGTTCAACTATGGCTTCTTCAATAGAGCATAAAATAATATTCATTCACGGGCAATCGTATTTAATAAGATCAAAGTTACAATTGATTTCAATAAAAAACAAATTATTTATCTCAACACCATAAATCTTTTTGAAATAGATAACAGTGATATATGTATATATAAATATTAATTTATTTAATGTAAACACTCTAGTTACAAGGGTCTGTATCTCTGATTTCTGACAGTTATGACATTAATTTAAAAGATTTATAAATTTATTTTCATATTTCATCTGCTTCAAGTTAGAGATTGTCATTGCATATGGTGAACTGTCAGGCTGTTAAACAAAAAATATATAACATTTACTAAAATGTTGTTAAACGTACTAAAATTTTTAAATATATAATACTGGTATTTAACAACACGACAAAAAAGTTATGGTTGTTGGGGATTTAAAATTGAAACTGAATTAATGATTTTATTGCACCTGTTGACAACACTATATAAGAAAATTCTCAAATGCTCACTATAATGAGTACGACTTTGGCAATCCCGAGGGCCTAGCTGGATCTGCACCTTTTTTCATTTAGTCTTGAGTTAAACACACTCTTTCAACATTCCTATCAGGTCTCTCTTGACCAACTCTTGTTCTCTTCTGACCCTGATGTTATTAGAATATTCAAGTATTAGGAGTCTTTATTTTATGTTCTTTTCTTCCTTTTTTTAATAACTTGATAATGACCAAGAGGCTTTTTGGCTTTTTTTTTATCCGAGAGCAAAATTTTATCCAAATAGGTTGACAACATCTCTTCCATGACAAGTGAAACATTGGAATGCCTTCATAGGGCAACTGTATATCAGGTTCCTTGTTTTTATAATATTTTACCAAATTATATGAAGTTGATAGAATAAAACTTGAACACAAGTTCTCACAAAAATTAAGTTTACCTAATCAAACGTGTTTCAACGATAAAGTCGCCATCCTCCACTGAGGACATGGGCTAAAATAACTCAACTATTACAGTTTAAACAAGATAGCGACTTTGTCGTTGAAACACATTTAATTAAGTAAACATATTTTTTGTGAGAACTTGTATTCGAATTTTATTCTATCTAATCACACAAGTCAAGCTCATCATTTATTTATTGAAGTTGCTTGATAGAATTGAACATTTCCTAAGAGACAAATGAAAGAAAACAGTACCTTCTGCAATAAACACTTTATTTGTTCAAGACAATGTTTCAATGACTAAGTCATCCGTCTTCAGTTGTTACATGTACACAAACCTTCCCGGTAAAACTTCCAAGAGAAATAAACAAGTGGTTATTTGAAATTGAAAGATGTTAAAGAACTTTTTTATCTTGTCAGTTGGTGCTAGAAACAATTTTATTTTAAACTGATAAAAAAAACAATCTTAAATGTCAGAGGTGAGTGCTAGCCTAATCTGAGATTACAATTATTTTTATGATAAAAACACAGATCTGCCTTCACATACAGAGTGTCTAGAAAATATTGTCCCAAATTTCACCAAGCGAAAAATTCTAAAGGTGAAAATAAGAAGGAAAAATCCAATAAACATAACTTTGGAAAAATGCTTTTTTCTAAATATCTGCCTTTTTTTTCTCAAAAGATAATCGAGTTATCGGCTAAAAACTAAAAACCTAATTTCTTAGTAGTTGTCTATAATACACAATTTTACTGTAGAACCAACTTATTTAACCAATGATTAATTAAAGTCATTAGAATTGTTCTAAAACGCTTAATTTTACAAGAAATTCTTAAGACTTAAAAAAGTTGTAGAATGTAATAACAAATCTAACTAGCCCTTGATTACTAAAATCCGTTTATAAATGATGGAGAAACACCTATTTTACCAATATTAGACATGCTCTGTTAATAATTTAACTTAATCAGCGCCTATTCAAAATGAGAGTTCAACACCATTGTTGAGTTGTTCGATATCAGTTGATGAAGTAAAGGACTAAACAGCTGATTTTATGTCAATATTGCATTATTGTATTATTTTTAGTTGATGGCTAATTATACGATTTACACTATTGACCGAAGGTACTTGGTAGAACTCCATTTTAATGAAAAAACAAACACAATATTTAGTAAATTCTACAATTTTATTGAGTCTTGCCGACCATGGTTTCGCCAGCAACGGCATTTACAAGGCAGCTTAACAAATACTGAGAAGACATATTTCATATCTTTGTTAAGCTGCCTTGTAAATGCTGTTGCTAGCGAAACCATGGTCGGCAAGACTCAATAAAATTGTAGAATTTACTAAATATTGTGTTTGTTTTTTCATTGATGGCTAATTGTTGACAATTCAGTTTACCTTAAACCATTTTAGAGAGCGCAAGTTAAATTTTTTCATAAGTGATTTTTAAACAGTATAAGTGCGTAATTGTATTTATTTCACATTGTGGCATTATTTCACTGTTATAAACATTGTGGCAGGTAATATAACGATATTGAATTTTAACTTATAAATAGACATAAGAAAATCACTTCAAGACTCGTATCATAAATTTCAAACGCTGATCTCATTCAAAATAGCCATGATCAAAAGAAATCCATTACATTGCAATTTCATAAAACACCTGCCATTTCAATCATTTGGTAAATAAAAGTGCAGTGAAGTTAAAATTAAAAGAAGAAGAAGAAAAGAGTAAGAGGACTTAAGCAGGCGTAGGAGCCCCAACAATCAAGAATCACTTGGGCTGAGGACACGTTTAAAAGCAATTTCATAAAATTTGTGCTCAAATATTTCAAGATTATTATAATAATTTTTTAAAAAGGCCTCTATATTAAAAGATAAAAAGAGAAAACTTCAATAAATGGTAATTATAAAATAGAAGAAACCAATTGGTGAGTGAACTACTTAATAATAAATTTATCATCAGACACTTTGGATGCTTAATACATCCTCTAAATTACAACATCTTATGAATTCACAATATTGTATATAGCAAAGATAAAGAACTAATTAAAACAAATCAATCATTAAATACTTTCATCATATAATCATCCGTTTTATTCAGTAAGCATAACAATTATATAATTTGTTTTTTTTTAAATGTATTTTAGAACTATTTTTTATTAATTGAATACCTGTTTGGTGTAGAATAATTGGGGATCACTTAATAGGACCATACATCTTATCACCTCATCTCAATGGTGATAATTATAGGCATTTTTGGAACAAGAATTGTCAGATTTACTAGAAGAGGTTCCCTTATAACAAGAATGGACATATGATTTTACAATGATGGCACTCCCTTCCACTTTAGTATCAAGTAAGAGAATATCTTGACACTAATTATCCCTTAAGATGTGTTGGTCTTGGAGGTGCAGTTCGTTTACCAGCAAGATCCCCAGACCTAAACCCATTGGATTATTTCTGTGGGGTCATCTAAAAACATTGATCTATCAAACCGAAGTTTCTGATCTACATGAGCTCCAGCGCAGAGTGGAGGAGGGATATAAGCCGCGTCCAGACATGCAACAAACTATCGTTACAATACATCGTCTTGTGTCAGATTAATGGTGAATTTGTATGACTCATCGGGATAGCATATCGTGACATCGTATCGTCGGAGCCGTTCCATCGCTTGTCAGTTTTCCAGTGTCACATCAAAGTAATGTCACACAATGATCTCATGAGTCCCTCTCTACCTGTCTGGATGGCAGTCGCACAACCGCAGTATGCAACATGGAGTGGACCGAACAACTCATGTTGCAATTTATTGAATTTTATCACAGTAAAGAAATATTGTGGTATCCTAGATATCCCAGTTACTATAGTAAAATTAAGAGAAATGATCCTTGGAATAAAGTCATAGAAATCTTTTAGACTACGGCCGATGATTGCAAACGAAAAGTTGGTAATCATTTATCAGCATTGAGACAAGAAAAGGCAAAAATGAAAAAGACTCGTGGTACAGGATCAGGTGATTCTTTTATATAAATTAAGTTCTTATTACTTTCTATATTTTTATAATCATTTAGATTCATAAAATACATATTTATATGTAAGTACACATTTTTTAACAGGTCTAAAATGTTTAGTTCGAAAATACAATAAACAAGCACACATTTTTACGTACATATGTAAAAATCTATCCATAAGTCTACATGTACTTAGATATATTAATCAGTAGTCGGAATGGCGAAAACAAATATGTATGAAGCATCTAAATGTACACTAGATTTAATGTCATTTAACATTTAATGTCAACAATGTTATGGTTTTCTCGTTTTATTGCAGGGCGTTCTGACATATATGAAAGCAATTGGTTTGCATTAAAAAGTTTACTTTTTCTCTGGGATAAAAATGATGTTGTGGAAACCCAAAGCAGTGTAAATAGTATTTTTAAGTTTTTTTTTTTTTTTAGTAAAGAATTTTTCCTTTCATTTTGAAAAAAAAAAAATCTGCCAATTCATCTCTAATTGCTTTGGCGTTTGTACATGACTGTTTGGGCGTGTTTTTCAAAGGAAATTGAGACCACATTGGATCATTAGTTATAGATCTGTAAGTATACCTTCAATGTCTGTATCGAAGGTTCCATTTGGTGTATATAAAGTATGGGAAATAGAACTGTTTCTTAAGAATTTATGTAAATGAACTACCGTCATTACAATGATTTGAGCTTTCTCAGGTTCCAGCAACATTGGCTTACAGAGCACTCTGAAAATGGCGGAGGCTATGCCAAATGCATTTTCAACAGTCCTTCGTGCACTACATAATCTATAATTAAAAACCTTTGTGATGAACCTTTTGGGAAATATCCCTGAAAATACTTTCATTTATGGTATCACTTAAAGCGAACGCATTGTCTCCAATAAAAAAATATGAATCTTCCTGGTGTCTACTATTTATCAATGGTTCTGCTTGAGGAAAATTAAAATTATTTGCGTCTTATTTCTTATTTTTTATATATGCCACCATCAGAAATCCGTCCTTGGGCACCAACATCGACGTACAAGAAATTGCAATTAGCATCTACTAATGCAAAGAGAACGATGCTAAATGTGGATTTATAATTGAAAAACTCGCTTCCTGTATTGATAGGTGCTTGCAAAATGACGTGTTTATCATCTAATGCTCTTAGGCAGTGTGGAAAGTTCCAAATATCTTCAAATTGTTGTGCTACTTGCAACCACTCATCAGACGTTTTTGGCATCTGAAACAATATGTGATAATCAGAAATATCTGATAATGAGAAATATAATAGAAATATTTTACCTAAAACTCATAGACAATTAACAGCATTATGTTATTGAAATTACAACTAAAACACAACGTTTAGCCTTTGATTAAAAGCTTTCTCAATTCAACAAATTGACTAAAAATAATAGGCCTTATTATCCAATAACTGACCAAATTTTATCATGTGTTACATCTCATCATGGTTAAAATTCATATGGATGCATTCTTTTTGTACATGAATTTAAGTGTGTGACGTATTACATGATATATATATATATATATATATATATATATATATAACAATTATTGTTTTTAATCCAATTTTTTACTCAAAACAGCTTTTAATCAAAGGCAAAACGTTGTGTTTTTTGTTGTAATTTTAATAAAATAATGCTGTTAATTACCTACGAGTTTTATTAAAATAGCCTATTACAAAAAAAAACTACGAAAACGCCAAGGAAATAATAGAAATATATATATATGTGTGTGTGTGTGTGTGTGTGTGTGTGTGTGTGTTAATCAGAAATTATCATAAATTATATAAAAAATAATACTATTTGATTTTAATGATATACAGACTTTTGACATTTTTTTACTATTTTCTACTTGCAGATGACTGATAACGAGGTATAAGAAGAGCTCTCTGATACCGCAACTACGATTTCGAATTCTTTCAACGAAGTATCTGGAACTGTGGAAGTTGAAAATACTGACACTGGGGAAAAAGAAAAGAAACAACCTCGTGGGGCAAAGCGCAAAGGAAATGAAGATGACGCCAGATTAGAGAAAGCTTTTGAAATATTAACGAAAGCATCACAACCCGTTGAGCGAGAAGAAAATGAATGAGATATTTTTGGTAGGTTTGTAGCAAAGAAACTTTTCAAATATTCCACTGAATTACAAAGTATAGTGCAGCAGGACATAATGAACATTTTATTTTGTGCGACAGAATCAATGCAAATCCAGCAGATTCTTATAATCAGTATCCACACACACACATCCCTCTAATCCTATACTATACTATACCATCAATCGTCACTTTCATCCGTATCGTGTCGAACATCTCAAAGATCTTCACACCCATCCCCATCTTCACCATTTTTACATCTTATCAATGAAGTATTAGCCCATGTCCTGTCTATTCCACCAACACTCTTCAAGACAACAATAGTACATCGCAATCTATCACTCTCGACATGCCAGATTTTAATTATGTAATTTAAAAGACAAAATTTAAATGTGACCCTTTTCTTATTTTTTAAAAAACAAAAAAATAAAATTGTAAATATTTACTATTTCTTAAAAATGTTTCTTACCTGTATTTGTTCTTTCAATCCTTCCACAAATAGCCTTCCACACTGCTGATACGATAACGGTTATCAATTGTTTAGAAACTTTGAAGAGGTATTGAAGACTTGCAAAAGAATCGCCACTAGCTAAAAACTGAATTATTACTGCTAGTCGCTCTTGGATGAAAATGGCTTTTATCCACTTTGTATTCTGCCTTTCAACTTTTGACCCAATTAAATTAATCAGATACTCAAAGTCTGTCGGTGAAATTTTTGTAAAGGCTGCTTACTGATTTAAACTTCAAATCTAAACGTAATTGATTACCACTGTACATCCTTCTATTAAACAATTGGGTATGCCACCATAATCTTTCTCAACATTACTTCTTTTTCACTATGTAGTCTATGAGTATATAGGCTGCAGCAGCAATATCCATATTTTGTCCTATACACTTGTACACGTACTACGCGCATTTTCATCAAGAACTGATGTGTGGTGTAGCAGGCATCTGTTACAAGACAATGTCCTGTTACAACCATGTACTGTTCTGTGTCACCCTTATACTGTTGCATGTCGGTGTCACACCACAGCGTTTTGAATGATACTATATTACATGTCTGGGCGCACCTTAACAATATTGAGCTACTCCTGGTATTTTTGAAAGAGTAAGAAATTCTCTGCATCACCGTACTGCTCCGCGCGTTCAAGTAAGAGTCTCTGCCACTTCAACTAGTTATTGTAAATTATAAACATAGATCTAGTACTTTTACAACAAAAATGTTTGAGTTTTCCAAAAAGTTACTTTTATTTTAAAAGCTGTGCGTGCACAGTTGTCAATTTTTGTAAAAGTCTGTAATAACAAAATTTTTAAGTTTTAAACAAGTTAAAGTCTACTTTTTGAGTATCTTATGATCAAAAATATTGCTTTTTACCATAAGTTATTGATAGTGTATAATAAGAACTGAAATAACTAGTAGCCAATCATAACAGCTTATCATGTTTTGTGTATTATTGAGAATTACCAATTTTTTTCGGTTTAGTTTAGGTTTTTTGACGATAACTTGGTTATTTTTCAAGATACAGAATTTATTTATTTTTTATAGTGTTTGTATAGCGGTATCCTTGTACACCGGGTGTAAAAAATAGTCCTTGGACGGTTAAACAATTTTTAAATGGTAGAAAGCTGAAACTTTAGAAATGTTTTTTGGTGTACAAAAAAACTATTGTTTGGCCATTATAAGGTAAATTCACCCCCGCCCCTGATCTAATTTTATTTCACAAAATTATAAGTTAATATGAACATCTTTTCTTTATAAACGCAAGAATAGTATAAAGTTGGTCAAGAGAGACCTGATACAACAACCGAATTTATTTAGATCCAGCAAGGCTTCCTCTGGATTGCCATCCCCGGACTTACTATATTTACATTTGAGGGTGAATAAAAAATATATATATATATCCATCAGTTGTTATAGTGGTAACGGAGAAAGTGGTGGAGAGTAACGGAGAGGTGGCAATGGAGAAAGTTTACGATTATCCGCAGATATTCAGTAATAGAATTCAGTAAATAGGAACATTTCAATCCCGTGGTAACCTTAACTGGATCTATTTATTTTTTTCATTTAGAGTTGAGTTAGATCCCTCTCTTTCCTATCAAGTCTTTCTTGACCAACTTTTGTTGTTTTCCAACTTTGACACTATTAAAATATTTGAGGGTTTCATTTTATGTTCTTTTTTTTATAAGTCTGTGATGGCCGAAAAGTTTTTTACTTTTAAACAAGGGAGAAAGTATGAATATTTTTCAGTTATCTGATACTTTTAACAATCTTGTGGTTATCAGAAACTGACACATCGAAGTGTGACTGATAATTGAAGTTTTACTGTATAAGATTTCTAATAATTTTTCTAGTGGGCTTTGTTTGTCTAAAATATTCTTTTTGATTGCTTTTGAAAATGGTGTGGCATAATCATGTCTTGGTTATTGTAACTTAGATTTGGTACCACCAGATGTATAGTTTTGAATTTTTCTATACAATACCTAACTTTCCCATCTTCATTACTCCAATAATCTTAAAGAAAGACATTAGGAAAAAGTTGAAAGACATTAACCCTCCAAGTGCTGATTATTTTAGTCCTCAGTGCTATGCTAGTTCAACGCTCTGCGCCAGGCTTTTATTATTACAGGAAATAATACACTTTTATTGGCTGAAATATGACACATTATACATCAATATTTTCTGGAAAACCCATAGAACAAAATGAAATAAAATTTAAACTAACCACTTTAAAACTGAGATCTGCTTCAACTCATATCCGCAAAAAAAAAAAATTCATTTGTCCATTTAGTGACAATGTAGGTAATAACTAAATTATCATAATCTAATTTCCAATATATTCAAAATGTAGCAAATTTTGTTACAAAACTAGAAATGTACCATAAGTAACACTTTATTTTCTTCATAATGTCAACATCGTTGTAAACATACACAAACTTCAAATTCAGTAATTCCGCGCACTGTGTGACACTACATCCAACTTTTGCAAATTAGTGTGCTCTATTACTGTGTCTTTAGAAAGTATTGGCATTTAACCTTTGAATATCATGTATTTACTAAAATTAGTTATTATAAAATATGTTATACACACAAAAAAAAAGAAGAAGAAAAAAGAAACAAACATTTTGATTCCTACATCGGAGTTACCGCTTTCATCACTAGCGGTATCACTTTCACACAAACAGTTATGAATATCACTTGAATTGCCAAGTTCACTCATTATTATATGTGTAATACTACACTAAAAACAGTACTGATACACTAAATAATCATAAAATAAATTGTATTTTACAAAATAATATAGACAAAACCACTAAACAACAATTCACTGCCGGGGCGCAGCAGTAAACATCAACAGTAAACATCAAATTGTCTTTTACAGGCTTACTAACATTGATTTTACTTATAACCATTGATAAAATTGTGCAAAATGAATAGAGGGCCTTTTACTCAGAGTTACTGTATAAAATACACGTAGCCTATTAGTTTGGATTAAAGTTATCGTTGATATATTGATTTTAGCAAACCTTGTTTAATTAGATTGCGATCATGACTTTAGCACTGTGGCCGCGGCAAAATAGATCGCGATCGCGACTTATAGCACTTGGAGGGTTAAGAAAATCAATTTGGTAAATGTCAAACTGGTAACTGATAAAAAAATGAATTGGCGATTAACTTGTTACCTAAAATATATTATAGTTTTTCAGCAATTTATCTGCCTCCACTGGTTCTTTTATAGAAAAAAAAATGAGAGCATTATTTTTAATGAAAAAATAAAATTTTATTAAAATCCATAACCTCAAAATAAAAACAATATAAAATAAGTAAGAATAAAACAAGATGCTGTTTGGAGTGCACTAATCTTGTTTATGCATCAAGTAGTTGTACTCATGTTATTATCAAATGAAAACAGTGTTTGACCTTCACAAAATAAAAATCATACTTTGATTAATAAATATATATATACAAGTCCCATCAAGACAGACCTGATATGAAAGAGAGGTGTTTAACTCAAGGTGTGAAAAACTAAAAATCTTTTTTACCATGATTATATAACTTCCTCTGTACTATATATGTGTGGGAAAATAATAGAAATATGATTTTCTTAAGGAGACGAAATACCAGGCCGAAAGTGTTCCATGTAGCCCTCTGCAATCTTACTATTACCTTATTGAAAATGTAATTGGCAGAAATTTGTTCATAAACCTCCAAACAATTATGTGTAGAAAACATATATTTAATTTTTAATCTTCATTGTTGAACAGCTTTAGAACTACATATATTTCATTTTATACATACTTTTGTGTCAGTCAAATGTAGTCCTTGTTTGTTATTTCCTTTTATGTGGCTACATGTTTTCTACATATTTTCTACATGGCTACAGAAAATGTATAAAAATAATTGTTATAAGTGTTGTGTAAGTGTAAGTGTTTTGTGGACGTAATAGTTGGCCTGAAGATGCTGCCTGTGGTAGCGAAACATGTAGCCACATAAAAGGAAATAACAAACAAGGACTACATTTGACTGACACAAAAGTATGTATAAAATTTTTAATCATCAATTATATTAATTTATATATGAGCAGGAGGAAAAACACTACCTACTTTAAGCTGAAGTTGTTGTAAACAGACAATCGTAATGATTTTCTAATGTATAAACGTGTCTAAAATTTAAATATAATATTTTCAAAGTGATTTTCTAGACATTGTAACATCGTTCTGCTGTTTTACGCCAACGTTAGCTACCCCCTCAGGTCAGTACAGGCTTTGTAATTCCGAGAGACCCTACCTTTGTTGATATAACCTTGATCATCTCTCTTTCATCTTTCCTATCAGGTCTCTCTTCCCCAACTCTTATTCTCTTTTGATTCTAATAAATATTCAATGTCTAGGGGGTCTCTATTTTATATATTTTTTAAGGTGATTACAAACCGCGAGTTTTTCACCATTAAACAAATAAACAAACTAAAATTAGCTTGAAGAAATTTTCCTGAAATATAGCCTTGTACACTCCTAAGAAAATATTATTTTTAGTCACTGTCCTTAAATCACTATCACCTCGAAAATTTTGATTTGCTGAAAAAAGTCTTTAATGACTTGTTTATTCAAGGCTAGTGAAGTAATTTAAATTCAATTACAAACTTCACTGTCTACAAGTGTACAAATAATGATAGTTGTAGACATAGAAGATGTAAAATTAGGTAAAATTTTATCATTAATTTTGTGCACACAATTTGTCCTATTGTTCTTTTGTCTTTGGAAATAATTGCATGTCAAAGTTTAATATAAATAATTTGATTTAGGTTTGAGAGACAGTTCTTGGTGGAAGTCTACAAGAAACGGAGGTGAGTTGAGTTGAATATAGTTCTTTTATAACAATCTGACTAGAATTGCTGGTGATAATAATTAAGAAATATGTTTTTATATTCTTATATTAAAGATAAGGGGAAAATATATGAAACTGATCTTGAGATTAAATTTTTTTAATATACCAAATTCATTTATTAGGTATCTTGTATTAAATAGGAAAAATAGTATTTTTTTAATGGAATTCACTTTTCACTGTACTCATTAAAAATTAAAATTACCCTGTATATCACAATGGGAATATGGAAGTTCCATATTCACTTCTAAAATGGTCACTTTGAAAGCCTATTTTAAAAGAAACTAATTTTCATCCGTGAAGTTTCGACATAAATTTTATGTAACAATCTAATTTTTAACCTTTAAATTCAAACATCACATTACACGACTGTATTAATCAACGAGACTTTAACTATATTTTAACCATCGAAGTAAACAACGCCCAAATAGACAACAACTAATATCAAGGTCAACATGTCATATGATGCATTGATGCATATGATGCATGACTATTTTGAATGAGGTCAGTGAAATTTATGATACAAGTCCTGAATTGATTTTCATGTGTCTATTTACATAGCTGAAATTCAATATCATTATAACAGTATTTCATATAAATAACAGTTGAATTTTATTGATATTTAGTAGAATCCCTCTAATCCGCCCTCGGGTGGTCCGTTACTCCGGTTAATCCGACCGTGCTCGAGCTCGCGATATTGTGCCGACTTGTCGATGACTCACGGCCCGTCTGGCGCCATTCTTTCCAGTTTGTTATCGCATTCGCTCTTCAGTGCTGTGTCATCTCTCGTGTTGTTTCTATTGATTTGCTATAGTACTTGCAAAGATTATATAAAGACTTTTAAAAGTTTATATATCACTTATTTCACTTTTTAAAAAATCTCTTTATATAATATGTAATAAATAAATATTGACTTTTTTCTGATAATCCAACCTTTTTTGCGTTCCGACCATACCCCCAGTCCCGAAGGTGACGGATTAGAGGGGTTCTACTGTAATAGATTCTTAATCTATCTGAAGTAAAAAAAGTTAAGTAAGGATAAATGATCTTATATTTATTTCATATGAAACAAACTCCTCTTGCTGTTATATTATTCCTATTTCATACAGTAAAATTATTTCCAAACGTAATATGCATGAACAATTTTAGTTTGGTCGATACTCAATACTAATCTATACTCATTTTATTGTGTAATATCTAGTAGATCATCATCTCTAAATACTTTAGTGAGAGCAATTCACTAGATTTTACACAACCTATATGTATGTGAATTTGGTATTTTTCATTTAAAATTTTTACAATGAAAAAGTGTATTCCGTGTAAAAATACTATTTTTCCTTTTCAAAGTAAGATTTTTACTAAAAAATTTTGGCAAAAAAAAAAATTTCATCTCTTGATTGATAAGGTAAACTGGTACCAGATAAAGCTTTGTGGTGTTTTTTTTTTTTTTTTTTTTTTTTTTTTTTTTTTTTTTTATATTATTTAAGGAAATGTTTGTGTAGTCCCAATTCATTATGTTTGGAGTAGTCACTGTTTTGGTGCAATTAAATCAATGCATTTCTAAGAATTATGGAACAAAACTAATCCAGATAAGGAACTGATTTCATTTCCTGAACTTACCAAGTTTATGTTATTAACAAGATAAAACTGATTTGCTTGGCCTAATACTTATTGACTTTGATTAATTTCTGTAGGTTGAAATTAATCTCAAGTGTTTGATAATAGAGTTGTAAACATTAATGAGGATTGCGTACACACAAGAGCTGTGTGACTTGGACTCATTTGTAATATATCGAGGAAAGCAAGGATCTATTTTAGCTCAACATTCTATATGTTTGCGAGGCAGTTGCAGCTATTTTTTTTTCAGAGGTTTAAAGGTGAAAAACCATGTTGGTTATCATCAACTCAACAAAACAATAGAGAACAAAATAAAGACCCTTAGCTCTTGAATACTTTAATAATGGATCAGAGGAGAACAAGAGTTGATCAAGAAAGACCTGGTGGGAAAGATGAAGAAAGGTGTAGAACAAGCTAGGATATTGTGGGATTACCACACTTGCACTCACTATAAGTGAACCCAAATATGTGTACCAATAGGTTCTTTACAAGTAGACCTATGGACGTATATACAAGATTCTTTTAAAATTACAGCCATTCAAAACAGTAAATGCAGTACCAAAGTTATTATAGTCCATTGTGGAAGTATTCATCCCATTTTCTCTCCAGGTTTATAAAACTCATGGGATCAACACTTCTAAAAATCAGGGCCCCCTACCACTTCACGCTTGCACAGAATGTGTTCTACCGACTTCTTTCCATTGAAACAGAAACAATATGTATCCCCCCACTTTCTTGAGATGCTAACAGATCTATCTGTCGTAGGTCCCCAGAGCAGTATATAATTATTTTCAGCATCCTATCATATAACATTAGTTCTACGTGTCCAGTCCAGCTGATTCTTGCTGCTTTAATGAAAAGCGCAGTATTTTGTATTTCATTGTCATTCCTAATCTGCCATACATCTCATCTCCATATTTTATTGGTCTTCATATTTTATTAAATATTTTTCTTTCTAATCTTCTGAGGGCATTTATATCATTGACAATAAATGTCCATACATGCTCCTTAAATTATCACAGACCTCATAAGGGACTTGTTAAATGTGACTTTAATAGCTCATAATAGGAGTCTTGACTTAAACACCTATAAAATATGTAAAAATTTTCTCGGTTTCCAACTAATATTTTACTTGATATTTTATTGATTTATACAGTATATATGCAGCCATTAAATATGACATGAGATGGAATAGGTATTATCAAAAAATACAATTACAATTTTTCCTTTATTCTGTTTTAAACAGGAAAAAACAAGTACATTCGTTAATTCACTACATTCTTAAGCATATACTTGGCGTGAGGTTGTATTACAAATTGTAATGATTAATAATATCAAACGACAATCACAAATTAGGAGACACAAAGACTAAAAAAACATTCATCATTAAATCTGTCCATATATTCACTGATATTGACATTTCTGCCATTGAATTCAGTTACATTGGATTTTCAAGAAGCCATTTATTTATATAGTTTAACATTAAACATTTTCATTGACAAGTCCTTTACTGAAATTAGTAAGTTGTTAAAAGCTGGTAACACTATGAAAAAATAATCTTTCCTATATTTATTCTATCTACAGTTCAGAATAAGGGAACCATTTCTTGTATTGCATTTATGTTGATGTGACCTGTAATGTACAATACATTAAGTTCATATTAAGCCTTTGGAGATATACTTCCAACATATCAGATGTTCATATTTATGTGAGACATACGAACTTCCGATATATCGGAAGTCTAGAAAATAATGAATTTTGTATTGTTTTTATTCATTTCTATCTGATATTTTATATTTCTGACACTTGTTAATGTAAGTTAACAAATCAAATAGATAAAGGTTAACCACCATCCTAATTTACATATGTAATTTAGATATCTTTTTTTTTTATTCAGTGTGGTTTAAATTTACTTATCACCTCAAAACAGCATATCCCAATTTTAACATCTTAACTTGCTCTTCTGACTTCCCCAGATATTATCTTCATTTTACTACTATTAATTTGGAGACCATTTTTAGGCAATTTCTTTCTATTTAATATTGATGATGTTATATGATAATGTTTTACAAAACTTTGGATGTTATGTCTTGGGAGTTAGATTTTGGATTTGTCAAGATTTCGTATTGCACAAGTTGGTTTTGATAACTTAATACTAGAATAGTTTTCCTAATCTCTGTGTATCACAAAATGGATTATGAAATCAAAGATGTTAAGCTCACATCATTCATTTTGAATGAGATTATATGTAACAATATTTATGTGGGAGCTAATTAAATGTGTTGTACAAGATGTGTAAGAAAATAAGTACCGTTAGATTCTTAAAAATAATAACAAAATATTTTAATCAGTTTTATTATTAAATGAATTGTTATTATGATTAAACGTCTTTTCCATGTAATTTCCAAATATTAACCCTTTAAACGGTGTCTACAGAATATTCTGTCAGCCTTAATTTGTGTGAAACACGAAATATGAAATATTCCGCTGGTACATATCTAAAAGCATAGCAATAAATATAGTTTGTAAATTGGCCTGTAGGGGGGTAGCACAACACAGAAATGGTATATAGGCAGAGGACTAGGAATCATTTTGTGAATCTAGTCGTAGCACAATTGATCAAAATTGTGTTTCCTTGTTATCTGCTCTTTGCAATATCTCCCAAACGTTCTAAATGGAACATTCTCCAGACACATTAGTAGCATAAGGGGCTTTACCTGTTTGTAATTACTTAAAAAACTGATGTGGCTCTAACAATAATGTAATAATATTCCAATTTTATTTTTCAATAAATATTGGCAAATAATCAATCTAAAAAAACTTTACAATTTTCCATAATGATAAATTAAATAAAATTTAATCTTATGGGCAAGTTAGCTGTAACAGAAGCCCTATGTTAAGCACTATGAATTAATACATTTGTCAAAGTGTGAAACCAATTTTAGAATAACCTCTTCAAATTAATAATGTCACTTTGAAGACAACCAATGTTGCACAGATTTTTTTACATCTTTGTAGCGCTGAGTAGCAAGGAATCACTTCAAATTTAGAAACAAGTGAAAGTTAAATGTCACTATGTCTGGACCAGAGTGGTGGGTGATCCATTTGTTTCTAACCAAATGAAGTGATGAGCTTTGATGAGTTCTTTGATTTGAGCAACAGAGCATAGCCGAGCAATATAGTAAAGCATTACAATACTTCGACTAAGCACACCTTGTCTTTTGTTTTGGATTTCATGATGGATTTTGTTTAAAATTTCACAATAAGTTGCAGAGTTTATTGTTGTATCCCTTGGCAAGAATTTGACGAGCAAAATCCTTATTGTCCCAAAAACAGTGTACAAGATACTTATTCAGGTAAAAATTGTTTTCTAAAATTTCTGCTGTATCAGAAATCTTGTCTACCTTCACTCCATGGAGTTTTGTTTTGATTCCAGTACTATATTACACACTCGGTGATGGTGTGTGGCTTAAAAAACCCACCACCTTCATCTCTACGTGTGAGAAAAGTGAAAAGAATTGTGCCAATATTTTTAGCATCCCGTGTGAACATAACTTCCACGATTGATTTTACATCCTAAATCCATTGCCTATTTCCATGATATGGTATGAAGTCTAGTGCTGCTATCCACTTCAAATATCCTCAAGGATGGCATGTCATTACATGCTCCGAATCCTCTAACAGTAGTTCATTTTGAACCTAAACCCACAAAACTACAACTTTTCAACCCACGTGTTGAATGTCACATTTATGCATGCTATGGTACTTCTTTTAAGACTGAAGTTCAATTCATGCTTTCGTTTAACGATGTGACAACAGTTTCATACGAAACATTTCTTGAAATTTGTGGAAATTCATAAGAAAGCAATGAAATTATAAACTTTTTTTTTTTCACTAAGTTTTTGTTTGTTTATAAGCTGCTGTAAATCATCATTAACGACAGATAGCTGACCTCTCCTTTCCTCATCATTACATACTCTATGCTGAACTGTCTACCCCATTTATTCTTTGCATTTTCATTTCATAAATTTAACGATAAATCTCTACTGATTTCAGATTTCTTGTAATCAAAAAATGGATAACAGTTTTTACATCACAGTGAGCATTTCTTTCGATTATCATAAACATTTAAAGTGTATAAAACAAACTGTAAACAACAACTCCTTCTCCAGTAATGGTGTCTGAAGTGAGCTATTGGCTCTAACTATTTTGTTGTGAATTTAATGAACCAAACCCTTGTGCAAAATTACAACTAAATGAATGTAGGGTTCAAGAATAATTGGCAAAAAACAAAAATGAATCTTAAAAGCAGTCATTAGAAGCTCGATTTTAATCAAATACAACTCAAGTTTAAGCTCTTATTTAAATATATTTCAAAGACTGTGTCCATGGTTTATTTGATTGACAGTTGTCAATTAGCTAATTGACATTTTTGGTAACGATTAATTTTGTTTTGGGAATTGGTGAGCGAGAAAGTGTTTGACCCGCATATTTTAATTAATTTTATACAATAATTGTCATTTTCCGACCATTGGTTGCATTTCATTTCAAATATTACATCACAACTCTTCATAAACATGTATAATAAGATGCTCGTGGCAAAGTACTTGAAGGAAATTCCCATTATTTTGCTTATCTGTGTGCATTGAATTTGTAATAATGTGTTAATAATTGTGTTACCTTATTATGGAACATTAAGTGCCAATGTTTCAAGTGATATTTTATGATATCTAATCAGGTTGTACTTTCTCACATGTGTGTAGTATAGAGAAAGTATTTTAACTGTCTAAAAAAATTAATATATCATAATTACCTTTAGTTAAAGAAAGTAAGTTTTAGAAAAACATTGTTATCAAAGTAAACTAATTTATTCTATCATTTTACTTTCTTATATCAGAGTGTATAGTAAATAACGTGTCAAACGTTGTGAAATGGTTCATGGTACTTACCCAGCCCTGACATACCATGTAACATAAAAAGATCCTCTAAATGTAATACCCAAAAGTAAATTTCTTGGGCCTTGTAGGAATTGGTAAATTGGTGTATCAAAGGGTTTTATGAAGTAGAGTATGTTTGTTTAAAACAGTTGTTACAGAGGTTTTCTGAACTTTGTAATTTTGTATATCACTACTCTATTAACGTCGACTAGCCACTTTATGAGCCTCGTAAATGTGGATTTATTATATAATCTCCTCTTGTGTTTCGACCCTTTCGGGTCTCATAATGATATAAATATCACATTTTCTTGGGAGTTCTGGGTTTGAAATTGAATCTTTGAATATAATGATGTGGGTTTGAGATCATTACATGCAGAATGGAAGTCTGGAAATTTGTAGAAATTTAGTGCTCTGGTTTTATAATGTTATTTGATAATGATGGATTGTTCATATTATTAATTAGACATTTGCCATCATTTGTGTGTATAAAAAATTTAGTCTGTTATAAGTCGAATAACATAAGATATATACTGGGTGAATAAAAAGTCAAGACCCCCCCCCCTCTAATATTTTTCTAAGTAAATATACAGAGATATCGTTTTGGTGGTCGTGCAATCTTAGCAGGAAGTTTCATTTTATGATTTTGAAAATTTTGAGTGTCCCCCAAAAATGGGGGATTTTGGGGGCAACTCAAAATTTTTAAATGTAAACCCCCTTCAAGTGACACCTCATTTTGAAGTGTTTACAAAAACTTAAAGAATGGTGAAAACCAGAGTTCGCTATCTCTTCTCTATCAAAAATGGTAGCCCGTCAAATGTTATTGAAGTCTACACTTACATTAGTTTTCAAGGTAAAGTTACTTTCTCTGAAACAACTGGGTTATTATTGAAAACTAATGTAAGTGTAGACTTCAATAACATTTGACGGGCTACCATTTTTGATAGAGAAGAGATAGCGAACTCTGGTTTTCACCATTCTTTAAGTTTTTGTAAACACTTCAAAATGAGGTGTCACTTGAAGGGGGTTTACATTTAAAATTTTTGAGTTGCCCCCAAAATCCCCCATTTTTGGGAGACACTCAAAATTTTCAAAATCATAAAATGAAACTTCCTGCTAAGATTGCACGACCACCAAAAGGATATCTCTGTATATTTACTTAGAAAAATATTAGAGGGGGGGTCTTGATTTTTTATTCAACCAGTATATTTCAATTTGTTTTAGTTTATTATTCTTATACTTAATAATTCCTTCTTACTCATCCACAAGGTCAAAGTTTATTAATACGAGTTCTGAACAAAAAACATTTTTCAAATGATAATCATTTTGAATTTTTCTATTTTAATTTTCTTAGTTTCAATGCGGTTCTATATGAGCACACTATAGTCACCTATACCAAAGTTTGTGTTCCTATCATAATTGTGGCCACTATTATGCTTCCCATACAGTTGACAATGATTGATGATGGATGGACAGTATCACTTTCCTGACACTATGAAACATAAATATCAGTCAAATTTTTGACGATTACCAAGCTTACCCTATACTGGGTAATTAAAAACTTCTTATAAACATGTCCAAAAATAATTTGTTTTCATCCATGTCTGAAGTAGAAGGTATTTTAAAATTTAAATGGAGTATAAACTTGTCTTGAGCATAAATGGTGGTATTTCATTGAAATAGTGTTTTATAAAATGCACAAAGTTCATTTATATTTTTTACCAGTTATTCTTGTACTCCAATTTTCTTTCACTGGTTAATTTTCCACACTGTCATTAGCCTAATCTTCATCAAAATTTAAATGAAATGAGTTCAGGTGAGTTTGAGAAATTATGTCTTTTATAACAGCTCTTTAGACGATTTTATGTTTTTTAACAATAATTAATTAACGAAACAATATTTGAGGAGATGTTTTTTGAGATTTTAGAGGCTACATTTGATTCAATTTTTATTAAAGTTGTTATTACTGATCTTTAGAAATGACTTTTGTTTTGTTGTTAAAACAGCTATTCCCAAATTTTTAGTTATTAAACAGCAAATTTGATTAAAATGGTCCACCTGTTTAGGCTTAGAATAACAGACATATTTTCAAAAACACAGTGTTTCGGATTCAGGGGAACCTTCTTATATACAAGGCGTCCAATATATAAGGAAGGAGATAACAAATATTTGTACTTATCCAGTATATGAAGTTTAGGGTCAATTTTGTAATCAGCACATTTCATAGCCTCCGGAAACCGAAAAAATGATTTTCGGCTAGTCATCCCTCCGTCGTTTTGTAAGTAAGCATGATAGCAGCCGAAAAATTAAGATCATATCATGAAATTTGGTATAGGGGGCATAGTGTGCTCATATAGAACTTTGTTGAAATTCATGGCAACATTTTAAACAATTTTTTGTTCTTATGTTTTATTCAACTTATAACACCCTAAATTAGATAAAAATGTCCAGATTTTAATTCTGCAAGTAATTGTGCCACACTGACATATTTACGATGACAATAATGAAGCTATTGTCAAAAATGTCATCTCATACTCCAGTCTCCCAAGAAAAAGTGATATTCGTATAGTTACAGATATTTAGCAGGGTCACTGACTGGAGGCTCCTTGCCCCACTTTTAATATATACACATCTACAAGGCTCTATTAGGATTGGGTTCTTTGCAATCAGTGGTTCAGTTTATGAGTTAATAAATACTTTTCTTTATATTCTTTTACATTTATAGCATACAATGTAAGTTTAAACTATATAACATGTTTCCCTGTTCCATTCAAATATTAAGATAACAATTAAAATCTATATTGCATATATTTAAAAGATGAACCCAGAATAGTTCCAGCTATTTAAAGAAAATGAATTTAATATATATATATTGATGACTACAAGCTTTGATAAGTTGTCTATTCGCTCACCCTTTCTGTAATTTGTAAAGCCGCTACTACAGCTTGACACTCTTGAGTTTTTGGTAGCTCCAACTCGCCAATTGAACCTTCGCCCCCTTGTCTGACCGCTTCGACGGCTGATCCTCGCTCCGGCCTCGAACGTTCCCTCTGACGTGCTCGCTCCCGCAGTTGATCGATTGATCCCCCCTTCTCTTGACTCGCCGCTTATATCTCTTTGACCTGCCTTGCGAAGTAGGTTGCCCATGCAAGGCAAGCATTTCATCATTTTCTTATTTCTTTCACAATACTTGTCACTATTCTGGGTTTCATGTATAGCTTCTACTTAAATATTTTCCTAACAGCTCACTAGGGCTTAGCCAATGTCAAGAGATCAGTAATATACACAATTACAAAGTACAGAAAATCTGTGTATCAACTGTTTTAAACAAACACTTTACCAATAAGGTGTAGATTTAAAACTGTTGTTACACAGATAAGACCATATGATCTACCAATATAATTTAACATTTCCTACAAGGCCCAAGAAACCCACTTTTGTGCATTACATTTAGATGTTATGTTGTATGATCACGATGGACCCATCAAGTTGTTTTCAATTAGTTTTTAGTTTTTTTACGTTAGTGGATTGTTTTTGCACTGTTAAAGTTAATTATAAGTTTGTTATCTTTATTTTAACATTAATTTGATAGCATAACATCAAGTGGCTATATTATATTTCCTTACTTGACATCATTTTTATGTTTTTATCAGGTAGGTTAAGCTATATATATATATATCAGCGGATTGCTTCAGTTTTGTTATTGATATCAAGTTAATATGGGGCTTCTCACACATTTATTCATTCTTGGTAAGTAATGTTTTAGTAAAATAGCATAATACAGTATAAATTACAACAGTTTTTCATAATACAGTAAAGCAAATTTCCAACAGCTGGTTAATGTATTTCAAGTTAGGAGTATGTCTCATAAAAATTTAAGCTTACAATTAGGTAAAAGTTCAACATGCGTCAAGTCTGTCTAAAACTTACCTTCATTTCATTTTCTAACCTTAATGTAAAATTGAAAAATAATATTTTATGTATCATTCACTTTAAAAATTTAAAGTGAATATTACCATTATATTATATATATTGAACTAATTAGAGTTTATAATCCCTCAGGGCTCACATACATAGTAGGTGCAGGAGTGGTAATCTTGGGGGATCCTAACTAGGTCTACTCCTTTTTTTTCATGTGGGTATGTATTCGAGGGCAGGAGTCATTATTTTATATTGTTTTTTCCCCTTTTTTTTATAAGACAATGATGTTGGAGACTTTTCCCACTTTTAAACACAGACAAATAAAACAGCTAACCAGCTTTTATGTATTCCAGAATAAATACAGTATCGATTATCAATTAAAATAATTGGGCAATGCAAGTTTTTTTTGACAAGTTTTTCTGTTTCATAAAATAGAAATATTATGATGATTTGAATTTGTAAGGAATATTTGTTAAATAATAAATATAGATAAAAATTATTAACTATTATCTTCAAATTGTTATTATTATTATATTATTTGAAATGAAATAAATATTAACTTCATTTTTCCTAACTTTTCTTCCTTGATCTTTAAAGGCGAAAAACCTCTCTGTCATCATTGCATTATAAAAAAAAAACTGTATAAATAAAGAGCTCTAGTCCTAGAATACTTTAATAGTGTTAGATTCGGAAGAGAACAACAGTTTATCAAGGCTATGTGAAAAAGGTGTAAATTCATCTGAGTTCCTCAGGATTGCCAATCCTGTATTCACTAAATTGAGCTCCTGAAGGTCTTACCTGTGGCCCAACCAAGGAGCCCACTAAATAAAAATTAGATATTATAAGAATATTATTCCAAATTATAAAATATCAATTGGTATTCAAGATTTTGCTGACCAGTGGGAGACCACGTGGAAGGGGGGGAGAGATGAAGAGTGGACTGGTTAAAAAGTGAGGTCAAGCGACAGTCAGCTTTGAGAGCGTAAGTAGAACGAGCATAAAGCAAACACCTCCACGATGGAACGGGGTCATTTTTCCATTTTTCGGCCATCTTATATCTAAATTCGGCCAACAGGTTTCTCGGTTTTTATTTAAAGCTTTTATACAGCTGTTATGTCTTTGTAGGTTTTAGAATTGTGTAAAAAATTGGTGCCAGAGTTATAATAATGGTATAATTCATGTGTTTCTTAACCATAGAACTGCCAAATGTTTTTAGAATACTTTCTTAGTGTTTTTTTTTTTTTTTTCCAAAATCAATCAAACATGATTCATTTCATCCATTCATTTATTTCTTTAGTTGTTGACAAAATCTTTTTGTATAACAAGTGTCCAAACAATTTATTATTAGGTACTAAAATATCATTAAATCAGCTAAAATATCATTAATAATACATATACATTTACACTCAGTAAAACACATAAATACAATCATAACAAATTTCAATAGAATAACTACTATAAACAGCACCAATTACAAATAACATACAACAAATAACATAGCCACAATAACAATGTCCCCCCAAGAGTAGCTGAAAATGTCTTTAGCTACACACACTCCTTATGGCAGAAAAAATCCTCAACAGAGTAAAATGATCAACAGAGCTGTCTTAGGCTTTTCTTAAACTCATTATAATATTGAATGTTTTAGTCTTTCTATGAGTTTATTATACAAAGAAAGTCCAGCTTCTGATGATAACTATTTAAACGTATTTAGTCTGTATTGGCCGAAACGTAAGTGTTTTCTAAATCGGGTACCATATTCGTGTACATCCTTATTCAGAATGGAGTGACATTTAAATATAACGTACAGTATTACTTCCAGTATTACTTGGACTTGTCAATAACACCAACTCCCACAAAGCGTATTTGCATGTTTCTCTTTTATTTATTTTTGCCATCAGTTGTACTGTTCTTTTTTGTAAAATAAAAAACCTTTCCACCATCCGAATTGATGAATCACCCCATAGCTCAGATGTGAATATATAAGGCATAATAGGCTGTTATCAATGTGGAATGGTTACAATAATGTCAGAGCTTCATTGTTATGAATTTACTAGTACATAGTTTTTTTGCATACCTCATCTATGTGGAATTTCCAGTTAAGTCTGTTTTCAATAACCAAACCTAGAAATATTACAAAACTGACCACCTCTGTTATGTATTATCTAACACTACCTTAGGTCGATACTGTATTTTTATGACCTCAATTAAAATTCATATAATTTGTTGTTAAAATTAAAAAATTTAATTATTTTCTGTGAAATACTGACCTACACAGTTAATTTATTGGAAAACTTTCAGTTCTAATATTTTAGCTATACTTGCCGAAAGGCTGATGGTTGTCATCCGCATACTGAACTAAACTATCAACACAGACTAATGCAAATAAATCATTTACATACAAAAGATTACTGATGAACACAAGAAAATTGTATACAATTTACACTATTGACCGAAGGTACTTGGTAGAACTCCATTTTAATGAAAACACAAACACAATATTTAGTAAATTCTACAATTTCATTGAGTCTTTGCCGACCATGGTTTTGCCAGCAATGGCATTTACAAGGCAGCTTAACACAGACTGGCGAAACCATGGTCGGCAAGACTCAATAAAATTGTAGAATTTACTAAATATTGTATTTGTTTTTTCATTACAAGAAAGTTGCTTGGAATAAGGTCTGTTCTATAGAATGATGATCAAATTATTCCTAGCGGATGGTTGTAAAAAAATTACATTGTAGTGTGTGGTTGAACATTGTTGTAAATCATACAAAACCTCCTGGTAAGCCTGTGTTATCATTTATTCTGAGACACACACACACAATTTCTTGAGCATTTCACAATAGAAAACTGCATTAATTGTGGAGTATTGAGATAAGAAGTTCAAAAAGAAAACTTGTCTGTCCCAAAATAATGTGTATTTGATCTGCCGAATGGAAAATGTTTGCTTAAATTTTGTTATTGAAAATAATGAAAAGTACCTCTGTTTCAAAGACTCTCCTTTCAATTTAAGCAGTTGTATGACACTTTCATTTATACGGCTTAAGAAGTCTTTACTCAGTGTATCATTTCAGAAATGCTAATGCATTGCAAATTTTGTATGTGGTATATTTTGCCATATCTCAAAATATGTTTTTCTGTAACTAAAAATTTGAAGATATCTTCTTTAAGACCAAAACATAAAACTTTATCAAAATCCTGTTTAACTATTTTAATCAAATTTTATTGAAATGTAGCTTTGAATAAATATATTGTTTGCTATATCGCTAAAAATCTATATATATTTTTTTTGTTATGTTGGCAGCTCCTTTGCTACTTCTTCCAAGCATTGAAGCTTCAGGACACAAATTCGAGAGATCTCTTCAGTTAGAAAACTTGCACATCACTCATGCAAACGGTGGGCTGAAATTCGTACTTTCTAAAAAAAAAACAGGTACAGAAATTATTTTATAATGTGTTGGTTAAAGTTTATAATGTAGAAACTAGAATAATCATTATAGTATAGAAACTAGTAAATCATTTCGACAAATAATACTAACACCCATATTAGCCAAGATTCAAGAACAGAATGAACTGTTACCTGGAAACAAAAAACTGATTGAAGAACAAGCGGGGTTTAGACAAAAAAGATCCACTACATACAAAGGTTAACACTTACAGGAACCGTTAAAGAAGCATTTAACCAAAACAAAAATGTACTTGCAGTCATTGTGAATTTCGACAAGAACCTCCGACACGGTGTGGAGAAATAAACTCGCCCACAGTATGTATGGATGAATGTTACAAACAAATGTTACAAAGATACAAACAAATTAAACTTGGACTCCACCAATGTGTTTTGTATATATATATTTTATTTAGTTTTATACCGGAGGTGAAAATATTCAAAAGACACCATTGTACATAATGGTAGTGTGGGATTTTTACCCAGTAAAAACACCTCCGGTTTATCATAACCAGTCCACTGGACCGACAAACGATTTTCTTTTATTAGTAGATCACTGTGTTGAGAGGATTTTGAGAAACTAAAACTCTCCGCTTTGTTAAGCCATCAGTTCGTGTGACTTCTTTCTGCTGAGGCGATGGATGTCACCGCCTAAATCCAGTACGGTCAGCATCTCAGGATTTGAATGCTTCCGCAAATGTTTGTCATGTCCGGATGCGTATTTCCTTATCTCCTCCGTTACCAGACTAATTCGCAGGTCATAATAGAGATCTTTATTCCGTTCGTACCATGGAGCGTCAACTACTCCTCGCAGTACTTTGTTCTGGAATTGTTGGATAATCTGAACATTTGTTTTCTTTGTACAGCCCCATAGTTGTATGCCAGCTGTGCATCCAGGGTCATACCCAAGTATTTAGCAGTGTTAGCGTAGGGTATGATATGGTTGTTAATGGTTATGGGGACGTATACTATCTTCTTGTATATGAAATTTATATGTGTAGATTTGTCTTCATTGAGTTTTATGGCGCCACAATTGCGTCCAGTTTACTACTTTGTTCACAGTTTTTTACAGCTTATTGCTGGCATCATCAATGTTGGCGTCGACCACAAGGATTGCTGTGTCATCCGCAAATGTTGCCATCATAGTTTCTTCATCATGAATTATGTCTCTGGTGTACAAAAGGTAGAGTACAGGGCCGAGGACACTTCCCTGGGAACGCCTGCTGCTATATCTTTCAAATCAGAAAATTCTGAGCCGTATCGAACTCTAAAGTATCTGTATGTTAAATATGATTTGAGAATCTCAAAATATTGTTTACGGAGATCTCTATGCAATTTATAAACGAGGACTTCATACCAAACCTTGTCGAATGCTTGGGCAACATCAAGGAATACTACAGAGCAATTTTTTCTTTTTTCGAGTGTGTTTTCCAAATCAGAAAATTCTGAGCCGTATCGAACTCTAAAGTATCTGTATGTTAAATATGATTTGAGAATATCAAAATATTATTTAGGGAGATCTCTATGCAATTTATAAATGAGGACTTCATGCCAAACCTTGTCGAATGCTTGGGCAACATCAAGGAATACTGCAGAGCAATTTTTTCTTTTTTCGAGTGCGTTTTCCAAGATATTGGTTATGCGGTGTACCTGGTCTATTATCGAATGTTTGCTTCTGAAGCCAAATTGATGATTCGGTAACAGTCTTCTTCTCATTATGATAAGCTCAAGTCTTTTCAGGAGTAGGTTTTTTAATATCTTTGACATTACAGGTAATAGAGAAATCGGTCTATACGATGTGACTTCTGTGGGTGGTTTTCACTGCTTTGGTATGACAATAACTTCTGCAATTTTCCAGAGTCGAGGAACATACTTGAGGTTGAAGCAGGTGTTAATTATATATTGTAATTTAATGAGTGCTACCTCTGGCAGTTCCTTGATAATCCGTCCTGTGATAAGGTCAGAACCAGGCACTTTTTTGTTCTTAAGGTATCTACATATATGTTTGAGTTCTTTAAGAGAGGCGAGGGTGATTTCAGCGTCATCTATTTTATATACGAGCACTTTGTTTTCTTTATCTGTTAGTTGTTGGAAAGGTTTAAAAACATTTGAAAGGTTGTCTGCGAAGAGATCAGCTTTTTGCTTTGGGTTTCCAACCCACGAACCATCTTACATTTTCAAGGGTGGGTCCTGAATTAGGGACCTTTTAAATCGCCTCGCTACTTTCCAGAGCGAGTAGTTTGTTTTTTCATCAGTGGTCAGATTACTCAAAAACTGTCCAAGAGACTCATTTTTGAATTGTCTTATTGCAATTTTTAGTTGGCTGCTAAGACGGTTAGCAATGATTCTATCATCGGGAAATCTTGATCGTTGCCACTTTCTTTGAGCTCTCCTTTTCTCTATGATATCGGGCGGATAGGTTGTTGCAACTTGATGGATTTTATTTCCAGTTGGTATACTATTTTTGCTGCCTCCTGAACATCGGCAACAAATTGTTCAATTTCTTGATCTATCTGACTAGCACTCAGCATTGGTAGATCAATATTAATAAAGTGTTCAAGGTCATTTTTGAATTTGGTCCAGTTAGTTTTATTATTTGTGAGTCTCAGATGCTGTTGTTTTTGAAGAATAGATTCACTGACAGTCAGGATCACAAGAGTATGATCCGATGAGCATGCATATGATTGTTTGATAACCCCTTGGTGACAAAAAAGTCAATTAGGTCTGGTATTTTTCTTGGATCAGTTAGCCAATAGGTTGACGAACGTGAAGAGATAAATACGCAATTGTAGTTACCTCCTTGCCTGGCAAAACTCTTTTTTCCTTTTGAAGTGATCAGTCTTGAGCCCCATTGTGTATGCTTAGCGTTGAAGTCCCCTCCGATGCTGAAGTAGTTTCCCAATGTCTTGAAAAGAACGATATAGTCATCTCTCTTGAGGGTTGACCTAGATGGGCAATAAATGGCCGCAACCTTGAAGTCTCTGTTCTTCATTTGAATATTAATAGTAGTCAATTGAACTATTTTATTTATGGTCTCAGGCTCTTTGTGGTGCTGAATGTTGTTTTTTATTAGTATTGCCGTACTCTCTCGTGCTGTATTGGCTGGATGGGGAGTGTAGTAGTAGGCAAAGTTTGATATCCTGACATATGAATGGTTTGTGAGATGAGTTTCAGAAATCAAGCATAATATATCAATTTTTTCATTTCTAAGAAATATTTCCAATTCATGTAGATGTTGAGTAATCCATTCGCATTCCATGTGACTATTTTAAGTGAGTAACTCATTTTTGGTTTGACTCTATTCTTTTCTTCGCATAGTGTGTTAATTGCCTCTTCTTTATCCTTTAGCCTTTGCAACATCCGGGTCAACAATTTCTTCTTCATGGTATCTTCTGCTCTCCGAACATTTTAAATAATATAAGCGTAGGATTTCGGCTCTGCGTCCTGTTTCTTGTTTTTCAGGTAGTGCTTTAAAGTATTTATCGTCTTTTGAATTTCTGACATAAGCACTCGGGCTAGTTTTATGACGCCAATACTGGTTGCCTTCTCTTTCCTACTTTGTTGCTCCTTTGCAACTACACAACCGCTCAAACTTCCCTGGTGGTTATCACCGCAATTAATGCAGTTGGCTTTTTCATCTCTCTTTAAGGTGCAGTCCTTTGTAAGATGGCTACCTTCACACTTAACACAGGCAACGTCTCGGTTGCAATAACGTTTTGTACTGTCCAAACGCCTGACATCTTTTGCATTGTGGTATCTTGTTCATTCTTTTCAGTAGAGGTTCAATTTTGACGATTATTAATAATTGACTTGATGGCGAAAATCTTTTCTATAATTTCATGGTTTTCAAACGTGAGCATGAATAGTGGAAATTTTATTTTCCTTGTGGTGTGTTTAACTTGATCACCTATGTTTTCTGTTTTTATTATGTTCTTTGCTTCCAAGATTTTAAATCCTTATTGTTTTAGGTCACAGAATATTTCTTCTTCTTCACATGAAGAGTGTAGTTCATTACCTTTATTGGTCTAGAGGCTTTGTCTCCATATGAATGCCATTGAATTTCCATATTCGTAAGCTCCTTTGTCATGATCCTGTATATATTACTATCAGGAACATGAACCTTCCAAGTGTTATTGTTATGCGAGGCATAAGTACACTTTTCATTAGTGATTTTTTCGATCATGCTTGTACGAGCGCTAAATGTTTCTACTTTGTGTATCATTATTGGGGGTGGTGTATAATCTTTTTTTTTGGACTTGGAGAGTATTCTCAAAGCTTCGTTATCAGCTACTGGTTCCTGTTGTGATGTTGTGTCTTTTAACTTGGGGCACACACTCACTGGAGAATTCAGGAATTTCGTAGGCCTTACGCTTTTTAGTTAGCCTTTTATTCTTTTTCTTTAGAATCCAGTCTGTATCTCTTTCCAATTGTTCTTCATCAGTTTGATATTGTACATTGCCACCAGGTAAGGTTGGTGCAGATGAATTGATCACTTCTATTTTGGTGCAATAAGTTTTTGTTTCCAATTCATTGATGCGTTTTTGCAATCCACTGACAGTTATATCAAGTCATTCTCTTGCTTGTTTTTCTTCCTGCTATTGCTGGTAATAGTGTTCCTTTCTGAGTAAATGAGAAACAGATGTTTCATTTTCTAAATTGCATGAACGATCTGCATTTATACTGTTTTTTTTTTGGAGATTGCTATACTACTAAACTCTTCCTAAATGGATTACTTTCAAGCAATAGTTGGTCCCCCCAAAATCCTTGGGGCTCGGCTCTGAAGAGGGTGGATTTTTCGGTTTTACCGAATTACCACCTGGGGTAAGCGTTTCCGTTATTGTTTTTTCCATTGCTATCAGGTCTCTTCATGAAGAGAAAACAAACTGAGGAAATCCTCAGCCCCCCGGCACAGATCTGCTTGCTGAGACAATTTCCCGCTAGGGTTGGTTACCCAACCGTCCACTGGGTTGCTTAGCTTAACAGGGGCACCTCTGGTAGGTTAAGTGCTGGAGTTGGAGTGAGAGAGGCTAAGGGAATTCTCTTGTTAAGTTCCTATATTATGTTGCAAGATATTCAGCAACAACACATCATCACTCGCATCCCACAGGTTAGATCATTGACCTTTCTTTTGTCATTTCTCAACCCCTTTACCCTTTACTCTTTTAACCTTTCCTTTTGTCTCACATTTTTAGTTTAGACTTGTTTGTTTTCAATTTAGTTGCTTGAAAATGCCTAACGACGAAACATATGTCGCAATTAAAGCTGTTTTGTGGAATTAAATAATCATCTCATTTCCATTATCATGGAATTCCATCATGTACCGACTGTTGTAACATTAAATTACAAAATTAAAAGACAATACATGCCATTTCTATTAATTTAAAGTTACATTAGATTATTTAGAACGTAATTGTAAAAAATAATGTCATTGAGGTGACATCCTTCTTCTTCAATTCTTCACTGGAAATCTTGTACCACACGAGCTTGGTGACTTTTTATTCATAATGTTTCCATTTTATCTAAAATGTTCAACCCATCTAAGGATTGTGTTCTGATTCAGAATTACCTCTCGTTGACCAATGTTAAATTGATGGTTAAAGAGTTGTTGCGTAACTGTGATGAACTCACCACTTTAAACAAAATTTTGATATGCGAACAATATCATTTGCTACATTACTACTGAAATGGTGTTTCGTTAGGAGGAGAATTACCCCTACTCAATACAATCCAGTACAAATGTACAAATTGCAGCCATTTTAAACAGTTATTTATTCATTTTATCTAATTAGTTATTCATCTTATAACACACTACATAGATACAAATTTGGAGATTACAATTCCGCATGTAATTATATCAACCAGGGATCTCTATGGTGACAAATAGCTAATTTATTGTCAAAAATGTAATTTCCAACACCGACCTTCCAAGAAAATGTGATATTCATATAGTTACAAGACCACCAGGACCAAGTCACAGACACGATCGTACCAAGTAGCGGATCCTTCACTCATACATTGAGGGCCAAAACTCGGTCACAAGCGAAGTGAAGTGGTTACTTTTCATAATAAATGAGTAATTAATTATCTTGTTTCTCATTGTCAAGCACTCTTATAAGTACTCTGTTGGATTACCAGAAAAACACTGATATGAACACAAACACTTGAAAGCATGTACACTCGTGGCTTTACGTAGTTTTTAACGACATGTTCCTTAGCATTGGAATAAATAAAGACATCTTTTTGAGGTTTGATCTGATGATAGGGCTTGATCCACCGAAACCGGTAATCCAACAGGGTACTTATAAGAGTGCTTGATGGAGAGAAACAATGTAATTTATTATTATTAATATTGCATTCTTGGAAGCTAGGAACATTACATTTAAGTTACTTTTCAATAAATTATACAAATCTAAAAGCCCCCACATGGGCCCAGACGGCATCAAGAAAGTGGTGATATACACAATTACAAGGTTCAGAAAACCTGTTTATCAACTGTTTTAAACAAACTTACCCTTAATTGGATAATGCCTTAAAAATTGGGTAAGACTCCTTGATCTACAAATACAATTCAACATTTCTGACTAGGCTTAAGAAACTTTTTTTTTTTTAGCATTACATTTAGAGAATCTCTTGGTATTTATTTTTATATAATGGAACTGAGTAAGTACCATGATGAATGCCACCCGACGACTTGTTTTATTTTAGAACCATCTATGACCCATTGGAGCTCATGTACGGGTAAGGGCTACCTTCTCTCTAGCCATTCCTTGTGGTTAAGTATTACCATTGTAAAAGCATAGGACAGACAAATAACAGATAGAAATGGTTTAAAATTTCATTTTGGGTTTTTATACATACACACATCATTTTAAGCATTTGTAGATACAATATTGCTTTTTTATTTATGCAGATAAAATTCAATCAATGTGTTATATTGATTTTTTTTTTCAGGTTCTCCAGTTCTTCATGGAGAATTAGGTCTACATCTTGAAACCACAAATCCGACGCAAGCACTGAGTTCCAATGGTGAAAGTAGTCTACATTTTGGAAACCATGTACGATTATCAGTTAAAAGGGTTAAAGGACAATGTCACGAAGTATCTTGGAGCAGTTCGTTAAATTTGACTATGGAAGATTGTTACAGTTTTGGTACTGCTCATTGGTATGGTGGACCTGAGAACATTAAACAATATTGGCCAGTTGAAAAACTTAACCTCTCAGATTACTCCTATGTGAATAAAATGGAGGATAATGCTGGTATAACCGAACCCTACTGGTTAAACTCTGAAGGAACATATATCTTCGTAGATCCTTCAGTTCCATTGTTTATCGATACGAATAATCATAGAGATAATTCTATCTGTTTCATATCAAAGCAAACCGCACCGTATCTTCCTCGATCGAAGTCTATACTAAAATACACTGTTTGTAGTTTAAAAAATGCTAAACAAGCTCATCGACATGCGATTAAAAACTTCTGGGATAACCCAAAAGCACTCCCGGATACAAGAATGATTGAACATCCAATTTGGTCGACCTGGGTTCGATATAAGGCGGAAGTAAGCGACCAAGTTTGTAGACAGTTCGCGCAAGAAATCATCACTAATGGTTTTAATAACAGTCAACTCGAGATTGATGATAACTGGGAAACTTGTTATGGTAGCGCAAATTTTAATAAATCACGATTCCCCGATATGAAGGGATTATCAAGTTATTTGAAAAGTTTGGGGTTTAGAATTACTTTATGGAACCATCCATTTATTAATACTAATTGTGCTTTGTTTAAAACTGCTAACGATTCCGGTTACTTTGTGAAAGATCAGGATGGTAACGTAGTTACATCATGGTGGGACGGCATTACAGGTGCTGTTGATTTCACTAATAGTGATGCTGTAAAGTGGTTTGTGAATCGTAGGAATAAAATGATGAGTGATAATGGAATTGACAGTATGAAGTTT
Organism: Aphrophora alni; assembly: GCA_963513935.1. Taxonomy (NCBI): domain Eukaryota; kingdom Metazoa; phylum Arthropoda; class Insecta; order Hemiptera; family Aphrophoridae; genus Aphrophora; species Aphrophora alni. Next base: position 27,988,977 of record OY740777.1, read on the forward strand.
GATGCAGGAGAGACGAGTTGGTTGCCACAGGTATGGAATCTATATTGGTTTAGATTAGATTAGATTAGATTAGAGTTTGTATTAGTTATAAAGTATATAAGGATTTTTTTTAACTACTAAAAATTAAAGTTAGATTCTAGTATAGAATAAAGTAAGTTATGATACAAGTTTACAACATCAATCTAAGATTAGAATTCAAAATGTTGCCAAATTCCTTCAGTACAACTTACCTTGAAAATGAAAAATAGTATTTTTGCACTAAAATTAACTTTTTCACTGGAAAATTTTTAATGAAAAATACGATTAGAGCTTAATAGAGCATATAGCCTATTAGTTTAGATTTTGTATAGGTTGTGTAAAGTTTAAGGAATTGCTGTTACTTAAATTACAGATGACAAGATGCTAGATATTACACAATAAAGTGAGTATCGACTAATATTGATTATCGATCACACAATTTGTCCATACATAATACAACTTTTCACAATAATTTTATTTTCCCATGAAATAGGAATATTAGGATGGGAAGGAGAGTTTTTTCATATGAAATAAATATAAAATAATTTAACCGTTCCTAACTTGTCTTTTTCATCGAAGATAGGTAAGGCTAGGTAAAGGTCTCTATTATATTAATATAGTTAAACTCTTATTTAAATGAAATACTACTTTTATACAATATTAACTTATCAAACGTGAATTTTTATATTAGTTGTTGTCTCTTAGGTATTTTATCTATGGATATTCTTTATATATACCTCGATATAGTCAAAGTCATGTTGATTAACACCATCTTGTTATTTGATATTTGAATTTAACGGTTAAAAAATAAATTCTTAAGTAATATTTATGTTGAAATTTCACAGTTAAAAATTAGTTTTTTTTTTTTTAAGTGCTTTAAATGTGAATATCAAACTGCTGAATTTCTATTGCAATATATGTATATATAACTATAAATATATATTCGTGAATTTGGTACTTCTAATTTTTAATTTTACATTGAAAAAGTGAATTTGCTATATACATTTGTACCTGGATTATCTATTATATAATCAAATATATTTTTCTTAAAACTTTTTAAACCTAAATTAAGAACATAAATATGGAACTTATTAAATAACCTAATATAACTCAATATGTTTTGGTCATTTTATTCATTTGGTTTGGTTACAATAGAGAATATCAATCTTATAACCATTTCTTGTGTTAATATACTACATTATGTGCAATATATCGTAGGAATAGTTTTTAATCAAAATCGAAGGTTCAAAAATCTAGAGATTAATAGTCAATATATCTATTTTTCTATACAGTAGAACCTCTGTTAACCGGCCTCGGATCAACCGGTCCTCGGATTAACCAGCCTATTTCGTAGTGTACTGGTTCGATGAGAGTTTCCGAAAATTAATTGTAATTGAAACACCAAAGCAGCGGTGAGTCAAACGACTTTGTCGATAGCGGTACCTCATTGTCGGCGGCGTAAAAACACCACAACGAAGAGTCAAATGACTTTGTCGATCGCGGTATCCCATTGTCGGCGGTGTAAAAACACCGCAGCACCAAAGCGGTGGCGAGTCAAGCGACTTTGTCGATAGCGGTATCCCATTGTTGGCGGCGTAAAAACACCGCGGCATTGGCACCCTTCGGTATAGCAGACATACATGCGCAAAAACGTTTGATGGGCCGATTTTTTTCCACGAATACATTTAGTATACATTATGGAAAATATAACATTACTTTTCAGTTTTCTTGTTGTCTTTGACTGGTTATGATCAGTATATACAGTATAACCAGTAAATAAAAATGAGCGAGTTACGAAAACGGGAAAACGGAAGCGTGTGTTGGTTTCTTTTGAGACGCGGTTAAGTGTGATAAAAAGACTTGACAGAGGGAATCTGTATAAAAGCTTTGTGGCGAGTTTAACGGGAACCTCGGATTAACCGGCCAAACAGGCAAACCGCCCCGGGTGTCAGTACCGACTAGACCGGTTAAGAGGGGTTCTACTGTATAAGAGCTTACAGTGAGTCAATGGAACATAACCCGTTATTAATCTTATCTTCAGGGACCCACTACATGGCAATACTGAGAGACCCTAGCTAGATCTACACCTTTTCGTCTTGAGTTAGATCCCTCTCTTGACCCAACACTTGTTCTCTTCCAACCCTAATGCTATAAGAATATTCGAAGACTTGGAGTCTTTATTTTATCTCCTTTTATTCTTTGATAATGGCCAAAAGGTTTTCCTTTATCTTGGTACTGTATTGATTTAAATAAAGCTATTTTAACAAAATCGATAGTTTCTACTTAATAAATTACAAGTGAGAATATAGAATTTGCCTATTCTTTAGCAAAAGCTTGGGAAATACTGAGCCAATAAAATGTTTTTTTGTTTCAATTGGCATTGAAATTATTTACCAACTTTGTCAAAAACACTCTTGAATTTTTTTTTTAAATTAACAAAATGTAGTGAAATATCTCTATTTAATATGTTTCATCAGCAAATAATTGGTATAACTCAGGAACTATTGCACCGATTTCTAAAAGGTTTTTAGATATAATTATAGTTCAAATCGTATATTATCTTTATCATTGATGTATTTTGTCATTAAGTAAAATATGTATAAATTTCTAGTTTTGGTATTATCCATGCAGACAAATATTGTTATAACTTGGGAACTACTGAATAAATCCTGAGGGACCTTTATGTAGTCTTTAGTTAAATTTTTATCTTTCATCTTTTTTATCATGTCCCTCCTGAAAATCGTGACGCTATTAGAATATACAAAAGCTAAGGGTTTCTATTTAATCTACTTTTTTCGTTTTTTTAAGGCGATTATGACCGCAAAGGTTTTCACCTTTAAACAACAAAAAATGTAATCAAACAAATACCGAAACTTAACTTGATGTTGTACCTATACTGGCAATCAAACTGCATGAAAATTGGATCACCAGTTCTTGAATTATAAATGAATGAAAAGGCAGATGTTGTATTTTATATATCTAGAGATGATGGCAAGCATCCATACTACTTTTTATAACAGGCTTCCGGCATCGAGTGATGTCGGTTGTATACCACAGCTGCGAGTGTCCATTTTTATCTGTCAGTATCGTAACTTAACCTCCAGCATTGTTACTATAGGGAGATAGAGATGGTAGAAAAAAATTCTGTATTTTTCGTAGAAGCTGTTCCAGAATTTTCCTCGTATAATATAAATATTGTTGTAATGATTTCCTGACCTCTTAGGCATCAAGGATTAAGATCGGCATATAAAAATTGCCAGGTCATCATTATTTGTCTATAAAAATCTATACCCAAGATAAATTTATTATTATTTTGTTGTTATAATGGCACATTTTAATATTCTTTTGTATATGATTTCAGATTCCATCTTTAAACATAAGCGAAGATTTTTATCCAAAAGGATATTCAGAAAAGTATGTGGAAGCAGTCGCTGCGTTCTCGCCAATGATAGAAGTGCGTGTAGGAGCGAGGACACAAGACCAAGCTATATTCGTGCGTATGTTGGATAAAGATTCAAAGTGGGACTTTAGAAATGGCCTCCCGACTCTGTTAACGACTATGTTTCAGATGAATATTGTAGGCTACCCGTTTGTATTGCCTGACATGGTTGGTGGAAATGCCTACTCGGGAGATATTGTCACAAAGGAGTTGTTTATTCGGTGGCTGCAAGCGAACACTTTTATGCCATCAATTCAGTTTTCCATCACTCCTTGGGATTTTGATGCTGAGGTATGTATTAATATTGTATAATGTTACAAGTACTTTAATTTGAGAATTATTATATTATTGATTTTTAAAGTTTATATGATATCAAACCAACTCATTATCATGGATTAACTCCTTAACATTCCATTTTAAGGAGTAAGTATTTGGCCCTGCAGAAATAACTCTGTCTGAAGTCTCATGAGACAAACTGAACCTGCGTTCCTGTACACCATCAACACTGATCAAAATTTACGAAACTAGTATTTACCTCAATAATGTACGGAAGTTCTCTTGTACTAAGGCACAATAAGCTTACACGACCTAACTCCATACTTGTTATCTTGGCTTGTTAAGGGCCTTTTTCCCGAGTCTTATTGACTAAAATCCCTCTTCAACATCCCTAACCTGAAACAGTAAAATATTAATCAAGTTGGTGACTGCTTATATCTTTATGTTATGGAATTGATTATCTCCTCTTTTCTCTCATCGTTGTTCTTCTATACCATCTCTTCTATATATAAATAACTATTATTTGCCATTTATCAGTATTTTCTAACATTATTTTATTAATAATAACAATAGCATCCATTTCACAACATTGCATTCATTTTGTTCTAAATATCTTCCACCTATGACAAACAAACAATATATGCTCTGAAGTTTGAACATGTCCACAAAATTGACATGAACTGTCACTCAAGTTGAATCTCTATGTATAGTAATTGAAACACCCATATCCTGTCAACACTTGTGTAAGGTGATAGTCCACTTCTCCATGTTTCCTCTTTATCCAGTCCTTAATGTCTGGGATGCCTTTTTTTCCCCCAGCTTCCTATATTGGTAGGTTGTGCCATCTGGTCTACCACTTCCAACACTTGATCTCTTGATCTCTCATATTACAACTGTAGTCTCATATGATGTAATCTTTCCACGTCAAGAACTGTGCCTACTTACATCATTGCGATATAATTTGATGTTGTTCTATGTAATACACATTCTAACAATTTTTGCACCTTCTATAATATAATTTTACTCTTTTTAATCCTCAGCACTTCGTACCAAATCAGGATTTCATATTGACGTAGCCTAGGGGATGAAGTCTACTAGTTGTCTCCCCAGAGGGTGAAGTGAAAAAGGTGAAGTTGACTTGACTGGTCTCCCCGGAGGGTGAAGTTGAAGTCTACTAGTTGTCTCCCCGGAGGGTGAAGATGAAGTGGGCTTTGACTGGTGTCCCCGGAGGGTGTGAGTGAAGTGATTTTTTTTTACTTTTTCTGCCAGTACTTATACAACTTTAGCTCTGCCAGCTTGTAGCTTAGCTTGCCTAGGACTGGCTGAGTCCTAGACAATGAGTTGTCCATTGTCTAAGTTCTTCGTGAAGCGAACTAATCAACAATACGAGGTAGGCTGTTATTGGTTCTGAATAGTTTTGCGGAGCACCATTGTTTGTAGATGCGGCATTTTATGTGTTCTTACGGTCGACGTGAGCTGTCGGCCAATCAGAGACAAGTTGCAAGTGTGGGACGGGTAAGGTGAGATTGTCCGAAGCAAAGCCGTTTGAGGATGGGGAAATGATGTGTTTGGTTGGCATGTGTGTGTTGGCAGGTTTTGCCGTGTGCGTCTTTGGAAACTAGTCGGGTGAACTAGTTCCTGTTGTAGTGATGTTAGCAATGTAAATTTATTAAACACACTGAAATCATTTGCACATGTCTCTTGTCCTAGAACTATGTTAGACAATAGCTTCAAGATTTTTATATTATGGTCAAAATTGACACCAAGGTATTCATTGTGTTTCCTATATTTTAGATAGTTACGGTAATATCCTTAATAGATCTTCTCGATACCAAAATCACTGGCTATGTTTTCTTTGAGGCAAGGTTAAGTTATCTCAGATTAATATGTGCTACAACCTATCTGTATATGGTCTAAAATCCATCCAGTCTTAGCCAGGTCATCTGTATAGTCCAGGAAGATTATTCTTTCTGGCCTCAGTACATCATTATAATATATGTTCCACAGCAAAGGCCTACCAGAACACGAATAGCTCTTCACTGATATGTGCTATCTTTGAAACGGTTATACCACTCTTTAATTTATGTGATAAATTGAAACACTTATTGTTTCTGTGCGGTATATTGAGTGTTATAATTTATTGGAGAAGAGACAATGACCTCACCTATATAGTGTCCAATAAATATTTCTCTGATATTATAATTATATTTGTTATATGTTTTATATAATTAGTTTTGTTTATTATTCTATAGGAAGTTTTTTGTATTTGTTTTCATTTGTGTAACTCTATATTTTATTGTATTGTGTATCCCTAGCATTAATATTTTGATACTCGTTATACACAAATTTTTAACAACAAAATGAAATGAAATGAAATGAAATCTAATTTTAATTTAAAAGAAATGAAATGAAATCTTCTGGATAATTTCCATTTGAGCATCATCATGATAAGACATAGTGGATATCTTCAAGGTTGATCCGAAACAACACTGTTGAAGCCGTTCTCTCTTTTCATGGAACATGAAATTCTTCTCCACTAGAGATCATTCCCTTCTTCTTAGAAATATTTGCTTTTATGGTTTCACGATACCTTTTTATGATACCTTACCATTAAATGTCCATTAATTATATTCAATTAAGTATTTTTGCGCCATTTTAATATTTTGCAGATATGTATCTTTCATAAAATCAGTAGAAATAGTTCTAGTTTTTATCAACATTGTGATACAAAGTGTAATCTTTTCTGATTCAAGATCAGCCACACAGGCTATAACAGCACAATAATCATACGACAGCAAAGTAAGATAAATACATCATTTCTTGAATATGTTGTAGAATCTGTAAAAATCATGTTACTTTTTTTTTTTTAATGAATAACATCACATGCGGGGTATCATAGGAAATGAACAACCAGATATCCTGTCTAAGAAGGGCACACAGTTTAAACAACAAATATGACATCATTATTCAGCACAAAATTAGAAAAAAACTAAATGAAAATTTCAAAAGTAACTGTTGGAGAATTATTGTTGAAGACACAAAACTAATTTCTGATTTTCCATGAATAAGTGCTGTGGTAGTGTTACGTATAGTCACTGGTCATGACTGTTTAGCTACACACTTCATAGGTTGATCATCTACACTTCACCTCACTTCACATCATGCAAACAAACTGGATAATGTCATGATTGGAGAATGTTTCCTTCATTGTCCAACCATAACCAAAATTCAAGGAGATTAAAACAACTTGATAAGATATTATTGGGAAACTACAGTAGACAGAGAATGGTGGAAATCTAAGATCTGGAGCATTAGCATACAACGACAAACAGTCAAAGCTTTTCTTTTATAAAATCATATTTAACTCTCCTCTTTCAATTTCCAATCATAATACTTAAATATTTGTCTCTGACATTTTTTAAATTCTATTAACTTATTTTCTAACCAATCATTTTATTTCTTTGCTAGGCAATATATTGCATTATTCTGACATAAGTGTTGATGTTACAGACAGTACAAATTAGCAAAAAGTTCACATCTCTGCATTACCAATATTCAAGTACAATAATAAAACTGATGAACAATTCTGTGAAGACTGGAGACCCTGTAAACATGCCAATATGGTGGATGGATCCTACAGACAAGACTGCTCAAGCTTGTTGGTCAGGTATGTGTCTTTCCTGCTCTTATGTACCAAATAAATTCTACATTAATTATTAATAAGGTTTAATCGGACATTTCTTATCATTTATTATATAAAAACTAGTACATGACATCTTAGTGTTAGCTTTGTGTTTTTCTCTTAAACATTAATTATTAATAAGGTTTAATCAGACATTTCTTATCATTTTTATATATATAAACTAGTACATGACATCTTAGTGTTAGCCTTGTGTTTTTCCCTTAAGACGTTTAACGGGAGACATAGCGTACCTGGACAGGATGTTATCTGCTCAGTAGGCTTATAGCAGCCGATCTCTTGTGGAGTTGTACATCAAGATTTGGAGTGAATTTCGTTCACTTGTATCAATTCTTTGTTATTATTTTTTTGTATTGTGTTGTATATTGAATTATCATTGGCCTTAACAAAATGTATTTTGATAGTTGAAATAACTCTTAGAAACCCTGGTTTATAAATGTATCTACATTCATTTTGATAACTCCCCCGGTTTAATGTATAGAATGCAAAACGGTGGTTAACTCATTCTTTATCTTTAACACTGTTCATCGGGTGATGTGGGGTCAATTTCAGTTGTTGTAATTGTAAATCCTGATTGTTTTGTGATCAGGAAGCGCTACTAATCATAATGTCCTACATTTTCTCACAATACCAAATCATTTTTTAAGTCCTTGTAGCTATAGGAATCGAACCCTCCAATACACAAGTCGAGAGCTAGTGAATAGACCAACCAGAAGCCCAGGTTAACAGATTAAATTAGTGTAATTATAATATTCCATGTTTTAAATTAAATAATTATTTGTACAGAATATTTATTGGGTGAAGACATTCTTGTGGCGCCTATATTAGAAGAAGGTGCGACTCAGAGAAATATCTACCTACCTAAAGGAAGATGGCGAGATGAAGCGAAGGGAAATGGTCGAGTGTACAAAGGAAGAAGATGGTTAAACAACTATAAAGCAGATTTATCAACGCTACCATATTTTACTCGAGTTGCTAAATAATTTATCTGTGATATAAATGACAACATACTCATTTTATGTAAAATGATTGTTGAATATTAAAGTATATATAATGATATTAATGTAAAAAGTTACAGATTTGGTGAATATTTTATTGCCTTAGCCAGAACAATGTACAGGGTGATTCACAAATGTTGTAATTAAAATTCAGGAAGTGACTGTGGTTGCAAAGAAAAAACTTTGTTTTCTGTCCTTCAATCTGTTTAAATTTTCTCTAAAAAAATAATAACTTTGGAAATGGATAAAATATTGAGTCAGATTTGTTATAAACATTTTAACCTTCTACAAAGATACCATCAAATAAAACTTTATTTTGTAAATTAAAAATAAACTTGAAATAAACCAGAATAACTGCCTACGTTTTGTCTCAGGCGGTGTAAAGACAACTCCAGTACCCACACTTCAAGCCTTTAAATAGAGTAGAACTTTAGATATCCTTTATGAAAAACTGATTTACAGAACATATAATAACATGTAGATCATAAAATAATCCTGCAAACAAACACTAAACACTCTTTGAAATAAACTTTGAACTATTTTAAGCACTTGGTTCTTAACAATAAACTAAACAAATCAGAAATGGAGCAACCCTCACATCTGAGGATTCCTCTAGACTTTATAAAATTTAATGTATCTTTGGATCTACTTGAACCCGTGAACAAAATGTTTGATCTGCCAGAAACATTAACACATACTGCTTTAGAAATCTTAAACTCACTGATCCACATCAGAGACCTAGATGATAATTTATACAGATAAAGCCAAAATGCAAAGAGAAACTGAGACAGGGATAATTAGCAACCACTTCTCCCATAATTTCACATTGAGTAGCAACTCAACGGTTTTTGAAGCTTTTTACCATCAATAAGGCTCTCCCACAACTGATTGCAAGGTCATGGCTCAATTAATCCTGGTTGACACCCCTTGCTCCGAGCTATTTCTAACAACAACAACAACTCATGAAGTAAAATTATACAAAATATCAGACAGAACTACAAAATTGTAGAATATATTATAATACCTTGTATCCCATCTCATATTGTGATACAGGGGAATGAAATTACAGATGAGCTGGTAAAGAAGAGACCTAAAATCATCCGTAAACCTAAACATTTTGTGACTCCAAGCAAAAATTTGAAAGCATTCTACCAACATAAGTTTATAGATGCAATAGAAGACAAATTTTAAGAATAAACAATATAATGTATTTGAATTGTTTAAGTTAAATAAAGCACTCCCAAGAAAAATGTCATTAAGTAATGTCCTACTAATCACGGAGCATGACTCTCTTACCGAATATCTCAATAAAATAAATATCTTTTACTCCAACAAAGGTTGGATGCATACCATGCTTCTATTATGGACAAAGATCATCTTCTGTAATGATCTACATAAAGACCAACAATGACAGCAGGATTATAATGTGAAGCAAGTAAAATTCATTAAAAGTAAATAAATTACAGGAAATTACTTCCTGTTAAGTAAATTACAGGAAATCTGTAAAAAGTAAACATATAAAATCAAAAGATAAAACTAATATAAATAAGTTATTTATATTAACTGTTGTAACCAATTCCTGTTATTAAAAATAAGTTTTGTATACCTGAAAATAAGGTGGTAGAAGATAAAGGAAAAAATTGTATGGTTATCAATAACATAAACCGACACAATAAGGAAAAGCGGATAATGGGTGATAGTCATGTTATACTTAAAAATTATCAAAAACAGTGACCAGTGACTATAAGGTGAAAGGTATGGTGAAACCTGGTGCGAAAACAGAAAAGATTTTGGAGAGTGTAAATTTATTTAATGATCTAACAGAAGAGGATTTTGTTGTTGTATGATGTGGCAAAAAATGAGGCAGGAGATTGTATTAGGACCCTATCAAACATTCTCCCAGAGCTAACTTAGCAAGTTTTTCTTGTGTAACCAGTGAGGTGAAAAAGACAAACTAAAAAATTAAGAAACTTATCAAATCTTTGTCACGGGTTAAGTTTGTGAATGTTTCCTTGGATAAAGAGTATTGTACCAAGCATGCAATGCATATGAACCACTTTGGAAAAAATGAAGTTTCAAAAATAATGTATAATATAAAACTGGAAAGTCAAAGAGTAAATGCTGGCGATACTGAGACAGTGGGGTGGTATGAAGATGAAGCCCAATTGAGATGTGGTCAAAATTTGTGTAAGGGAATAATAGCAAATTCTAGTGAAAAGGATTGAGCATTGTAAAGTGGCTTATATTGTAAAACAAAAAATTTGCTAAGGTTAAGAATAAATTATCTGAAACGCTTAGACAGGGATGGTTTATACATCCTTGCTAACAAGGAGGAATTGCAGTTATTGTTAAATGAATTGTCTGATAAGATTTTAATAATTTTATTGAATGAACATATGTTGAGGTCAAGTAATATTAACTTTTTAAATAAACTAAAAAAATTTTAAATTGCTTTCTTTTATAACATGGAGGATTGTGGTGGTTATTGTGTATTGGTTACTAACTTTATTATAAGACATGATCTAGAAAAGTTAAATGAAATGTTTGTGTTTGAGAAATCTTTTATTGAGATTCCTGATATGGATACTGTTGGTTGCATCAATTTATGGGATTCTAGATCCATTGAATCTAAAATAGTTTTTGGAAAAATTATGTAACTTACTACATACAGAAAGTAAATGTAAAAAGATATTAATGTCATCTGATATGAATATAGTTAAATGGAGATGAGTCCAGCAACTGTGAAGTTGATTTCCATTTTAAATTCATATCGTAACAGGTTGAATGTAGACACTCTGACTAAATTCATCGATCATTCAGCAAAGTGCATTGACAATATTAATACTAACTTTAGATTTGGAAAACAAAAGTCACTGTCTGTTGATATAGGGTTTTCAGATCATAATGCTCTATTTATAGAAATTCCAAATATTTTGCCCAAAAAGTAGAAAGTAAACATTACTTTATAACACAAAATTAGAAAATGATGCAAAAGTATAGCAAATTTTCTGACCAAGATAAATAAAATAGACTGGAGTTAACAATAACAGAGACAGAAAATGAGTGTTCCTGGAGAGTTTCAATGGCTGTTTTCCTACTGGAGATGGGGATAAAACCAAGATAGTATGGTTAACCCTAGATTACTTTTCTTAGTTCATTGTTACGTGATCATTTTTCATTCGTAAATTTTACTACATTCTGTTTTTATTTTTATTATTATTTTTTAAACTTTACTTTAGTGTTGACTATTTTTTATATTAAATCCTTTATTGTTTTTAAGTGTTTATAAAAATATTTAACAATGAATTCCTACATATTTTAACTGTAAAAAAATTTCTTTTACCACCACTACAAGTATGTTTAAAATTTACGAATGAGTAGTGTTCTAGGCTTTACCAGGGAATAAGAATAAAAAGTCGGGGGGGGGGGAGATTGCATAGTGAATCTTTCATGGTGTCCTATATCTAGGACATTGCTTAATTGATTTTCTAGCAGTTACCCAGTTGACTTTAGGTAGCAAAAGTCACCATGTCCTATTTCTAGGATATATAAACTTGATATTTGGATGGTGCTACACTCTTTTGAGTTGCTAGGGAACTATTATTATTAAAATATTGCCATGGATACACACATATCAAAATGGCCTGTGACATCGATTTATGTTCCTATTTTTCCTTGGCCTTAGAAGTTACTTGGAACCTTAAAAAAAATCAACAACGTAGGAAAAGATTCACATAACTTTACAAAAATGTTTGGTTTGAGTTTTAACTTATATTATATGTTTTATGGTATACCAAAGTGTGTGCCTAGATCTAGGACACAGTGACTCTGCCCTGCCAGAACAGTTGAGTCACAGTGTCCTAGATCTAGGACATCAAAATTCAGCTGATTAATTGCATTAAAAACAAGTTAGTTATCTTTTGTTTATGGTCATATTGCTTACCATGGATCCTAATAAGATTATAAATATTTTATCAGGCCTAAGGTGTGATTTAAAAAAAATAAGTGTTGATGAAATTTTAGATTGCTTAGGTGATGGAAATGATTCTGAATTTGAATTTTTGGATGATGATGATGATGATACAGAAGTCGAAATAAGAGATTTCGCTGCTAACCTCAATACAGGTAAGCCTAAGTGTTTTATTTTCAATAATTTTTAATACAAACAAAAGTTTGATACAAAAGATATTGGTACAATGCTGTTTGTCTATAATATTTTGTACTTATTTGATGATAACCTCTAACCTAAAGTAGCCAAGCCAATACTCTAAGCCTAACCTAGATAACCTAAGCCAATTTTCCAGTCTAATAACTTATTGTTTAGATTGTCTGGTTCAGCCTATTGAAACCTACTCTTTGTTTTCAGATTTCGAGCCAGTTATACATATAGAAAATGAGATCCTGTTTGATGATCTGGTACCAGTGACTTACTGCGAAGAGTCAGATTTAGTGGAGGTTCTTGACCAAACACTGATCGACGAATCTGAGAATGACACTACAACTACGCAAGTATTAGTAAGTAGTGTATCTAATGGCCCTGGACCTATGCCTAGTAGTTCTGATTCTTTCTTAGTTAATACTTCATCAATGTAAAACACCGAGTGTAAAACAAAACTGCCCAGCACAAAAAGGGAAAAAGTTAGTACATACATGTGACACTTTACCTAATTTCCTAAGAAAGTATTTTGAAAATGAGCATTTAACTGACAAGTTGAATATCAAATGGAGAGAGGTAACAGATTTTGAAACTCCACCTCTCAATTCATACGAAGGGGGAGAACCTAGTTGTCTACATGAAGAGCTATCAAGTCCTGTTTCCTATTTTGAAAAGTACATTACACCTGAAATAATAAAATGGGTGGTATAAATAATAATAATAATAATATCAATGGTATACCATACTAATCTTTATGTCATCCAAAATAATGTTAGTCATTTCAACCCAACTAATGTGAAGGAAATTAAAACCCTTATAGGTTAAAACCCTTATTATACATTTGTTAATGGGTAATTTAGGCTATCCAAGGATTCGAATGTATTGGGAAGATCGGTTTAAGACCCCCCATTATATCTGAAAACATGTCGCTAAACAGATTTTTTAAATTGAGACAAAACATGCACATTGTTGACAACACTAATAACACAGATAGATTCTGGAAAGTACGCCCCATCTTTGACGCTATAAGAACCCAGTGTCACCAACTCCCTTTGGAGGAAAAGCTCTGTGTAGATGAGCAAATGGTTCCCTTTAAAGGAACCCAAATGTTAAGATGTTCGTGAAAAATAAGCCAACTAAATGGGGAATCAAACTGTACTTTGTGGTGAAAGCGGCCAAATGTACGATTTCATAATTTATCAAGGGGCATCGACAGTATTCAAGCCAGAATACTCACAATTTGGTCTTGGTGCTGCAGTGGTTATGCAGCTATCAGAAAGAGTCGGTGACAAAAAATACAACCAGCTCTTTTTTGACAACTTTTTTAGCACTTACTGGTTGTTTCAGTGGTTGAAGTCAAGGGACATCTATGCTGTTGGAACAAATAGGATCCCTTTGAACAAGACCGTGAAATAAAGAAATCCCAAGACAGAGGTTATTTCCAGCAAGTTGTCAGCGACGATGGGATAGTTCTCACCAAGTGGTACGACTACCAATGTTTGAGTCTTGGGCTCAAACTTCATTGGAGGAGGTAAACCTGACGACTGTAGTAGATGGGAAAGGATAGAGAAAGTGTATGTTGAAGTCAAAAGGCCAGAGGTTGTGAAGGTATATAACTCCAGCATGGGCGGTGTAGATCTTTTGATCTCTATTTACAGAACCTTCATTCGTTCTAAAAAATGGACATCTAGAATGATTTGCCATGCAATTGACTTGTCGGTAACTAATTCCTGGTTAGAATACAGGCGAGAGGTTGAGAAGCAGAATACACCCAGGAAGGACGTGATGGACCTTATACATTTCCGTACCTATGTTGTGGAAACATTGATTCTCTCAGATAGTGTTCCAAGACCAAAAAGAGGGCGTCCATCAGGAGATACTACACCTCCCCCTCGGAAAAAGAAGCAACCGTCAGCCAGACCAATCAATGAAGTAAGATACGATCAAATCGGTCATTTTCCAGTTCATATCGATGAAAAACACCAAGTTCGTTGCAAACTGGAAGGGTGCAAAGGCAAAACTTTCATCTTGTGTTCAAAGTGCAAGGTCAACTTATGCCTGAACAGAGAAAAAAACTGTTTCTTTAATTTTCACACTAAGTAAACTCAAAAAAACTACAAATTTGTATGAAATGCAAATTTTGAACATTTTTTTTATGTATAAATTTTCACTTTTTGACTTTTGTTATATTTTTAATGTTAATTAAACTACTTTATTGACCTAAAAATGTTCTTTTTTTAATCATACCTACCCCCCAAAAAAGTTTCAAAATTTAATTTTCCATTTTGAACGTCTTCTCTCAGTCACGGTGTCCTATATATAGGACATACCCCTAACTCCTTAGGGATGAAAAAAAAATTTTGAAAAAAATATTAAAATTTACAGAAAAATAGCTTAACAAATGTGCCAAGTTTCAATTTTTTATCTCTAAAAATAATAATTCGTGAGTGAAAAGGTTAATGATGTGCCCAAGGCTCTGGACAGGTCATGTCAACACACTTTTGAAATTTTCTGTGACCTGTCAAAGGCATTTGATTGTGATCAACATGAAATTGTAGTTTAAAAAATGAAAAATTTTGGGATCAAGGGAAATAAGTTAAATTGGTATAGGTCTTGTTTGTGTAAGAGGAAGCGAGAAACTGAAATTAAAGATATAGGTGGAGTGTTTGTATCTACTTGGAAATCTATAGTAAATAGTGTTCCTTAGGGATCTGTGGTGGGTCCAACTTGTTTTTAATGTACATGAGTGACTTAGCAGATAATATATATACAAGCTTGTACATATCTCTTTGCAGATGATACGACAGTTTTGATAAAATTGGAAAAATTAATACTTAAAGTTTGTAAATGAGATAGATGATTGGCTATTAATGGTTTAAAATTGAATATTAACAGGACAAACATAATGAATTTGAAGTATTCAGCAACAAAAGTTTATTTGTTAAACGTACAATTTAAAAATAACTTGTTAATCCTTTGAGCAGTAACTTTCCAAACATCCAAAACGCCCCAAAAAGTGAGTTTTTTAAAACTCGTGAAATAAGTTTTTTCATTATATTGATGATATTTTATATTGTGTCAGTTTAGAACTTATGACATTTTGTGAGAAAAATGTTATTTAACCACTTTCTTGATATGAAACAAACTTTCATATTTAAAAACACCAATTTTGGTGGTAACAAATAGGAAAAATAAAGAAAAGCCGTCTATACAAATATTATAGTAGATTTATTTTTGAAATACAAATATACATTCAAATAAAATAATATATACAGGTGTACATCATATAAAAAAAAAGATTTTTTTTTAAATATTTATACTAACTTAAAATTGTTTTGTAGTATGGTAGGCACGGAAGCATCAGGCAGGCACAAAACAACATCACATTCCCTGTACATCCATGGAGTTTCTTTTGGGGGGGCGGATAATTGTCCACTTACAAACAAAGCATTTCCTTTTAGGTTTTTCTTTTTTCCCTGTTGCTGGTATAAATTCAGGAAAGTGTTGAGCCATCACCACTCAAACATCACTTTCGTCACCACTATCAGGATTCATAATTATTTCAAAGATTTTATTTCTTCCTAATCAATCCATTTTGTAAGCCTTGTCCTAAAATATAAAGCTATTATTCGCGAAAACATAAACATAACGTGTTGCTGGTAGCCGTGAATCAGCCAAACTGAAGGCGGGAGACTAATCCTAGCATTTGGAGGAAGCTAGCTGGCCCGCTCAGTAGCGCTGCACATTACTCATACAATACGCTGCTGACACTTAACGGATGTGATTAGAACTAAAACAATTTTCATTTAAAAATCGCCGAGGGATGGCAGGGTAGTTCACCAACAATAATAAGTAGATCACAACAACATATATGTTCACACTACTTTAAGATAAATATAAAAACACAACAGTGACGTCATTACTGCGGGTAGCATGGTGACGTGATGTTGCGTCATTACTATTCAAAGGGTTAATTGGAAAAATTTATGCTAGAATTTTAGCCGTAGATATTAATCACTACTAATTGGAAAACACATACAAAGATTCTGTAATGTCAGATATTACAACAACAAAAACAGTGAACTACAGTTTTGTTTTTTTCACACATTAAATATGGTATTATAGTCTGAGGAAACTCTAAGGAAACTAACAATATTTTTATGATTTAAAAAAAAAATCTTAGAATCATGTAAAATAGACCTAAATTTCACCCTTGTGAATGATTATAAAAGATTTATTCCTTTATTTGTTTGGAGTCTTATGTTTTGTTCACTGTCACAGGCAGTTATTTACAAAACATTGTGTGCACTACAATTAATTATAGTACAAGGAGCAGGGAAGCAATGTTGTACCCGATTCACAGGCTTACCCAGCTGGAAAGGAGTCCTTTTAAATTTTACATTTGAGATACTAGAAATATCACTATTTATAAAAACTGATGCAACAGTTGCTGGAGAGAACATATAATACAAGTGACTTACTCCAAGATAGGAGTCTTTTATAGTGTGTAATGTTTTTTATGGGTAAAAACTAAGAAATATCAATCATATATTATTGTTACCGGTATGTTTATTGTTTTAATTTAGTATTGTTATGAGTCTGGATCCAATGTGTGCATCTATAGGCCTGTATATGTATATATATTTTTTAATGTTTATCTTTTGAACCGACTAAAAAGTTGTAGCAATGATTAATGGACTGATATGATCTATTGTGACTAATTTTATTCTTAGTCATGTAATGTTAAATTAATATTGATTCTATCTACTGTAATTATTTGCTATGTGAGGATAAGTAGACAGCCTGAAAAAATCTCCATACTATCGAATTATTGGTGATTACATAACTTATCATACTGGGTAAGTAAATGGTGTAGCACTGAAAATAAAATGTACAACTCTTGCTACACTCCAATTATTTTTTTTTTATGAGGGTAAAAGCTGCACAGTTAAACTATCAAGTGTCTCAACTTCCTCCTCCCTAACCTAACTGTGATCCATGCAAACCTAAGGGTACGAACAGAACAAGTGGGTCGCGGTGGATGCTACTACTTAAGTCGTGGTCGATGTCGACATCCATGTAAAACAAACACATTGTAGTGAATGGAAGAGAACAGAGCAGGTAAGTCGCAGTGGAGGTTTAGCGCGATGCCATCCAGGAGGTTTACATCGATGCTTTTGAAAATCAAATGAGTTTGTTTTTACATGGATGCACTGCGCGGTCTACAAAGATGCTTCCCTGTGACTGGTGCGTTCAAGGCCAAGTTGCCATACCCCTCCACAGCAGCTCGCATAGAACACGTCTGGCGTCTGTCATTCCGTGCGCTAGGGTACTCTAGTTGCTTTCCATAATCTCTTTTGCGTAATAAGTTCATTTTTGAATTTCAAGTGCTAAATATGAAGGAAGATCTGATGGTATTTGTGTAGCTCACTCCCGTATTGTGGTTATATTACCTATCAGCCACCACTTGGTGACAGCTGACATTTCATCACTATAATCACTTGACTCACACAACATCGCAAAAGCACAATCTTTTTGTCAATCAAATTTCATCAAACTACTCCACTTGACAGTGGTCCTAGCTCGACTGAGCAGTGCAGGTAACCTCCTTGCTATGTGCTGTCGACATCGAACGCGACTTAACTAGTAGCATCCACCATGACCTCCACCTCCAACGCGACCCACTTGTTCTGTTCGTACCCTAAAGATGTCTATGCTCTGAAGATTCTTATATATACATTCCACAGCTCCAAACCTTTTACAAAAAATGCTCTCATTCCTTCAATATCAACTTCATGTCTCCTTTGCAATATTTACTACCTTTTTATCATGGTATTTATTCTCAGAAATCTATCCAGAGAACAATGCTCTGTTATCAGACCAATCATAAAAATCATTTAAACTTATGAGTTTCACTTTTTTCGCTGATCTCTTTACCTAATCTGTCCATACATTCCACCTAATTGGTCGTCTTTACGACTTCATGTTATAAAAATAGCCTCTGATGTAATAGCCATCTTCAGTGATCTCTCATACTCACCTTGTTAACTCCAGTGTGCCTTGATTTCACACCAGACATCTTTCCGTTTTCCATTAATATGAACCCACTCCTAACATTCCACACTATGCTACAGCTTTTAAGGTTATCACTGTCTGACCAAATCACCTTTTCACCAACTGCTCTTATCCTGTATTTATTTAGCTGTGCTCATTGCAAGTCATGTATAAGTTTAATTGAAAGTAATGTTTTTCCCTAAATAAAAAGATATCTCCAGCTTCAAAGCTGGTATTTGCCACTGGAACCATACTATGCAACTGACTCTCCTCCCAAGGTAGCCCTCATATTTCCATTCCTAATTTACAAACCTAATATTCATCCCCAGGAGCAAATGGAAAATTCAGTACCTGCAAAATAATACCAGATTATTGGAATACATTTTTGCCATTATATTTTGAAATTTTTAACATTTAGAAGGTATTAAATTTAAATTTTTGTAATTAATTTGTTGTCATCTCCAATAAAAAATAAAAAAAGAAGAAGAAAATTTATCTTGATAGTGATAAAATTAAATTATTTGATTAAGTTCATGCCCTTGGCTTTAAAATAAAAAACCTCCTAAACCATGTATGCCCAAGTATCTTTTAATTCTTTTTGTATCAATGAAAAACTTCTTAATAGTACAACACCTATATCACTTGTTCTTATAGAAGTTGTAGTCCGACAAAAAGTAAGGAACAAAATTTTTCACTGCTCCTACTCCATCCTGTGTGCGGCCAGGACTACATCAATTGCACAGATTTGACATCTCGGTTTTGACAGCGTAACGTGCACCGACTTCCGTCCAAACCATCGTTCTTCGCCGATCTATTGTTTCTGTGAGTAACCTAAGCTAACCAAACTTAAACTCAGATGTCAATTTTTTTGTGTAACCTAAACTAATACAATTTAACTTCATACATTGATATTTTGTTTGAATATTTAATTCGGATATTTTTTATAGACTAATGCATAATAAATTTTGATATACCTAAGAGAGTACATGAAAATACAATGTAGTACATTTTTATATAACTAGTAATACTGTCGTTATGTGTTAATATATTCAAATATTTGTAGAAAACTCACAGTTTTACCAGAGCGAACCATATGTGTTAGTATACAATATTGTTATATAACAAGTTTTATACTCACAGTTTTACCTTTAATAACTTTTAGTACTGGTTTACACTATCATAGAGCTCTAATATACTGTACAGTTAATGCAATGATTTATATTTTCAACTTGTAGTAAACCCGTGGCTACCATACTATAGTACGTTTAGAACTGTCATTATAGTGTATTAGACTACCACAACTCTTAGTACTGCCGTGTTAATTATAGTGTATAAGATTTTAATAACTTCTACCGCCTTTGGTCACCAGAGCGTAATGCTGTTTTGTACAGATGAAAGTTCGCATAATGTTTTTGATAGCATAAAAACGCTGGCTTCCGTCAAATCCATCATCCCTCGACCTGTGACCTGTGGAATTTACGAGTGCTAACCAAACTTAACCTCAAATGACGATATCTTGTGTGTAACCTAAACTAATTAATTTAATATGTTGGTATTTAGTTTGAATATTTAATTCGAATATTTTGTAGGACTAGTGAACATAGCGTATAATATTTGTATATAACTTTTATCACTGGCGTTGACTACCAAAGTACTGTAACTACAATGTAGTGTATTCTATATTCAACTTATAGTAAAGTGGCTACCAAAAATCACAGTAAAGTTTTTGATTATCATATAAAGTGTCGCCGTGGGCTATCAGAGCTTACAACTGTGATAAATAGGAATTACAGTGTATTATATTGTAATATAACTGTGTACCGTTGGCAATCAGAGCGCATCACCTATGTTTTATTGTAACAGTGTACAAAAATGTTTATAGTAAATTAGTTGGTTACTAGAGGGAATGTGTCTAACAGTTATGAACTGACCGTTATACGATTCTTATATAACTTATAGTTTTCACGTTGAACAGCAAAGTACAGTACTATTCTGGACTGTCGTTATAGTGTCGCTATCATATAACTCTTATTCCAGTTCATTGTTGAACAGCTTTAGAACTACATATATTTCAATTTATACATACTTTTGTGTCTGTCAAATGTAGTCCTTGTTTGTATTTCCTTCTATGTGGCTACATGTTTCGCTGCCACAGGCAGCATCTTCAGGCCAACTATTATGTCCACAAAACACTCACAATTACACAACACTTGTAACAATTATTTTTATACATTTTCTGTACACGTCATATATTAAATAGTAAATTATGTTTAACATATTCCAGGCTTTGGTTGCCACAACTTCACCATCAGTATAATATAGTGTATTAAATTATCATATAGCTTATAGTAAAACTGTAGCTACTATAACGTGCTACTCTCAAGACTGTATGATACATTTTATAGTCCAATGACTATATATATATTCCAAAATTATAGTCGTCTATGATTTGAACTTTTTACTGTAAGGAAGATCACTTTATCGCTGAACATTCTATGTATCTAACTATCCCATGTGTACCACGTCCTTGCTCCGTGCTTAAAGTATAAAAGGTTTAGCGAAAATTTTAACTGAGTCAGCAACTTCAACACAGGTTTAAGGAAGAACTAACTCCATATCAGAGACCAACCCCTTGAGAACAGGGAACCCCTTTACTGACTTCATCAACACTTTTTTTTAAATAAGGCGATAAGCGAGTGGTTGGCTTGCTTGATGTACGACAGAAGGGGACAAAAACAAGTACATGAAAGACTATCATAGTATAGTTACAGTACCCTCACACTAGGAGTGTGTCTTGGGCGTGTCCTCCCTTCTACTTGCTTCCCTAGCCTGACTTGACGGTACAACCAATTCCTAGAAAATTAGGTACACAAATATATAAACCAAATTATATATAATAACTCATTGTTACACGTTCTGGTCATTAACAAAAATGTTTTACTCTTATTTACACCGATAAAAGTACCGATGAAAGAATTGCGTTTACACAGAAGCGTTTGAGATCTTTTTTTTTTTTTTTTATTGGGGTTGTACCGCTGAAAGCAAACGCAACAAAGTGTAGGGCCACTTTTTTCCTCTCCACTCCAGACACATTCCTACCTTGAGGATATTGTAACTGATGGTACTCACAAAAACAACCTGTCACAGGGACGATGGATAGGACGGAAGTCGGTGCAATGTACGCTATCAAAAACAAGATGGCGGATTGTTGTGTCGCAAGTCGGTACAATTGACGTAGTCCAATAAGGACATATGTTGAGATCAATCACCAGTTATTCTACTCTTGGTCATCATCTCCTTATAAAAAAGGAAGAAAAGAACGAGAGTCGGAAAAAAGAGACCGCTTTGGAAAAATGAAAGAGAGTTATCTAACCCAAGACTACATGAAAAAAGGTGTAGGTCCAGCTCGCTTCTCTTGGGATTGTTATTATAAATAAGTAAAAGGCTTATGTACATTTGAGAATATATAAAAAAATCGGCCTAATTCATTATAAACCGAAGATGTTTTGAAAAGGTACAAACTACTTTATGAATTCCGTTTGGTGTATTGTTATTTTAGTAAAAAGGCGACAATAATGTGTCACATGACCAATTTAGAATTTGAAATTTTATAGTCCTCTTAAAATGAATGGGGGTAGCAAAAATTTTTTTTTTAATTGTATTTTTGAGGACCATAAGGAATAGTTTTATATAAAAAAGTAGAATACACTTTATTCTACGTGATGTAATTATAGTGAATATGCAATTTTTATTTTTAAAACGACTGAGCTAATGATGACGAAAAACCGTAAATGCAGAGAAAAACAATGAGATAGCAGAAGATAATTCAATCTTGAATACCACAGATTAGTGTTATAACTACATCTGAGTAACAGATTGGAAAATAATAATGAAAGTGGTAAAAAATATAGTATATAGTTGTGTACTTCAATATTTCTAGAGAGTGGAGAAAAATTCAATGATAACGTAATAACATCAGAGCAACCACAACCAGTCCTTCTTATATATTATGTGGTATGAATATTCTGCATATTGGGATGCTAATCATCAACTAGGTTTGAATTGAACAGTGAATACGAATGACTTCAATAGGTTCTAACATTACATCCACGTGATTTATTAGCAGAGATATTATAAACTATAGCAAACAAATGTCACAGGAGTTTATGAAGAATAAAAGAAAGAAAATTTATTGCTGATTTTGTCTTAGTTTACTATCTAATGTTCAGTAATGTTTAATAATTCCACTACGTATATGCGTCACTTAACAAGAATAAAACTAGAACTCAGGTTTCTTTTCCTTTTTATTGGAATTATTGCTGTTTCGGCTGACTCAACAGATCTAGTAAAATGTTTTGCTATTTGTTTCATGATTATATTCTAACGAATCTAATACTTTTAAAATATATTAAATCTAATAATAAATTGATAATGTTTTATAAAAATTTAAGTAAATACTAAGTTTAGAAAATAATGTACCGGTATTCTAATTTTTCTATTGTATAATATATTACACATAGTATCTTTTATACAACCAAAATTTTATAATTGAGATCAAACTTCAACTAAATAAAAAGTTATATTTACAGAAATATGTTGTGTGGTAAAAAGAAGAAGAAGAGATAAAACACCAGTAGTACCCCACTGTACAGTCTATAAGCTCAGCCATTTGCTTTGTTCTGTTTCCCCTCCCTTCATGTTTGATTGGACTGTACGGTACTCTCTCAAGCCAACATTACGAGACACAACGTTCGCTTTCAGGAAAAGAAACTGAACGTTTAAGTATTAGAAAATTTATTAATTATTTCAACCTAACATATATTTATTTTATATAAGGAGAGTAGATCAGCAAATATTGTAGTTACCGTACTGAGTGCTCAGTTAATTATTTAAAGCTAGATATATTATATTATGGATGCATTTAAAACGCAATTGTGCTGAAAGTGGAACTTCTATTCACAGGGTAATGATTAACCATTTTCAAAGATGGACGTAGTAGCAATTGATATTATAAGTTTATTTCAGAATTTTCTAGGACTCTTGAATGTTACTAAGGCCTAAGGTTATTAATTATTATTCTATCTTAATTTTTAACATACTGAAAAAAAAACCCTCGAGGTAAAAAAAATTAATGTTGAATAGGTAGGTCTGGCCTATTAATTCATAGACCTACCTTTAGTAATTTTCATTTCTGTGTAATGATTATAAATGTAGGTCTATTATGTGTAATTGATAAAGTAGAGGTGGCCTATTTCCAATTGATATAAACTTTTTTTTTGTAGATTCAATGATGTCTTAAGTCTGGACCATCTACAATTTTTTTGTTTTTAATGCAACACTTCAAAGATAATACCACATTAATTAGTATAATTTAAAGACTTTAAAAAAAGTAATACATTTTTCTAGTTTGGTAGGACTTTACAAAAATTGTAGTGTAATAAAGCATGATCTAATTGTTCCTAAAGGAGGTAGGTAGGTAGAACAAGAATTGCATTAATTTGAGTACTGGTACTAAATCGCCAAGACAAGGACAATACATAATTAACCTTACAGACTTTGACTTTATCTTCCATATCTGAAGTATACTAAAAATGATTAGAAGTACTAGTACCTTACACAGTGTAATTATGGCTATGAATTTTCGGTAAATATGTAGAATGGTTGTCCAAGTGATTTAAGTTTGAAATCTCGGCAATTCCTCTTCAAAATAGCATTTTCCCCCATCATTTCGATACTTCTTTTTCACACATTTCATTTTTTATCTTTCACAATTATTTCTATCCGAAGAGTCATTTAAAATGACTTTTATAGCATTTTGAGGTTATTTTATCAATTTTAAGTATAATCTATCGATGTTTTTGTAATTCCTCAAAAATAATTCTGTTTTAAGAACTGTCAAACTAGATATCATTTAGTATCAATGATGTTGTGTAATAAGTGTGAATTACTGCTCTAACCAGACCTAGTTAACTATAGGTCAAGGATGGTTATTATATATAAAATTTACTTGACCTATAGCTCTTTTAATAGGTCTGGGTTTAAGAGACCTAGTCATCATAATTCTTATATCATAGAAGCGTAGTAATATCAACCTGTAGAAGTTAATGAAGTGTGTATGCGCCCTACAAGTGATTTCAATATGGCTAGCCTATATGATTGAATGAATATGTTACAAATTTGTCAATTTCGACGATTGTTAAGTAAATAGTGTATTGTGAGAGATAAAAAACCACTTGCGTGGAAATATCTAATTGATGGAAAAAACACTATTTTAAAAAGGATACCGAGATTTCACACTTAATTGCTTGGACAACCTTTCTACATATTTACCGAATTTTCTTTGTTGATTATAGCTCAATCGGAATGTTATAAGACTATATATATACTGTATTTTTTTTTCAGTTTTAGGAGCTGATGAAAGGGTAATTGTTTACTGTAGTGCTCCAATTTTTATTTTTTTCCCCTTCATTATTTTTGTACTACATACCTCACTTAAAAAGAATAATAACACTTTTTGGTGAGCAAAGATGTTTTTCACTTCGAAATGTTCATATTTGTAGCTTAAGTTTATATGGCAAACAATGTCCCAATTTTAATTTTGTTTGTTTGTTAATTTTGTACTACATAGCCTACCTCTTTATAAAAATTATAATATTTTTTGGTGAGCGAAAATGTTTATCACTTCAAAATTGACATATTTCAATGACGTTGTGTGGGTTAAGTTTACTTGGCAAACACAATGTTTCGACTGATCACCGAAGACGAGCAACGTTTAGCATGGTTATTATTTGGATGGGTGATAGTTTTTCTACCATGTGTGTATGGGATTAGTGTTGTTCAAACCACTGTACAGTTAACATAGGGTGTGAGATTTGTGAATAGATATAATATATAGTTACCGTACTTGACCTTGTAAGGTAAAAACAATATCTAATCGCCAAAGTCAAGCAACATAGAGCGTAGTTAGTCAGTACTTGGATGTGAGATCGCTTGGGAATACCACATGAAAAATTTCAATTGGGATTAGTGTTGTTATATCGTACTTAGGTTTATTTACGCGTAGGTCAAGTAAGATGGCTATATATATGTAACTTAAAACAATTCACGTACAAACCTATTTTAATGTGTAATTCACGTATTGCACCTTTCTAGAAAGCTTGAAATTATATGTTTTTCGGTGAAAAACATTTTTGTTCACCAAAAAATGTTACTATTCTTATAAAAGTGAGGTATGTAGTACAAAATTAACGGGGGGGGGGGGAATTAAAATTGGGACACTACTCTTGTGATTTTTTAATTTCTGAAATAGCCTACTAACTAATATTCCATTCCATGTAAATGTAGTTATATTTATCCATTTCTTAATTACTTATTTACTTCAGCGATACAAAATGGTCATAAATATTTTAAAACCATAACCTATGTGCGGATATGATCTACATTAAGACAGTGTCTAAGGGAGAAATTATTCCGTTTTGATTTAGTAATAAAGCATATGGAGAAAAATTCAAAGTATTGTTATAAAATGTTTAAACTTATGAAAACGTTTATTGAAAATTTTAGAAGAAAGTAGATCTCATAAAAAATAGTTGAATTATATGAATATACAAATTTTGTGTCTTTTCTGATTTTGAAATTTTAACTGAGCAACCCAACATCACTCAACTTCAAATGTAACCAAACCAATTATTTTTACCAATTTAGATACTAACAGAAATTAGAATTTGTGACCTTCCTGTTTAAAACTGGGTATAACCAATCTGAACATGAAGTTAACTGACTAAGCAACAAATTGTAATCAATTAAAATTTAACCATTCTATGTTTTTGTGTCAAATTAGTTCAATTAGTAGCATACAAATAAAACGTTAGCCAGCATCATGAATTAAAGTGGAGAGTTACAATTCGTAGGTAGCAAATTCTGGTTATGGGAATTTATATTATGACCACACATTACCCAGCAAAAAAAAAAAAATCTAATTGACGTAGGTCTTTTGTTATGGTGTTATTATTATGGTAATAGTTTACTGTAACTGTAACTGGTCTTTTTAGCGATTTTATTTTTTAATTATGTTCTATGTAGGCCTACCTTGTTTATTAATAATAAAATAAGTTTTCACCACTGAGATAACTTTTTCAAAGAAAGAAAGGAAAAAAATTAACTTTTCTTGGTTAAAGTCAATTAAGTGAATTACGCGTTAAAATAGATTTGTACGCAAATGTTTACCTTACAAGGTCAAGTAGGTATATATACCTTACCTGACCTACGTGTAAGTTGGGGGGGGGGGAAGAAATTATACATTCGTTCCCATGTGGTCACCCATCCAAGTGTACTAACAGCGCTCAATGTTGCTTGACTTCGGTGATCTATAAATGCATTGAATTCTATAGTTTTGAAATCATGATTTTTCGGTGAAAAAATTAACTCCGTGTTAAAAACTTATTTTGTTATTAATAAATATGAACATGATTTTTTTTTTTTTTAATGTCAAAAAAACCAGTTGCATTTACAATAAACAATTAGCCTATTCGATTACTGATTTACTGTTGCAGAGATATATGAATATTTTATTACTCGGCCAGGGTGATTTCAAACCAATTAAAATAATAGTTACCCTCAAAAGCTCACTGTAGTGAGTACGTGCTTGGCAATCCTGAGGACCTAGTTGGACCTATACATTTTAAAAATTTTGTTTTGGGTTACACATCCTTCTCTTTAGTTTATCCTATCATATCTCTTGTTCTTTTTTGACCCTGACGCTATTAGAGTACATTCAATTTCAAATTCCTTTTTTTATAAGCCAATGATGACAAAGTTTTTTGGCTTTAAAGTAGAGAAAAAAATACAAAATTTATTACAAACTTACAAAATACTGGTACTGTAACAAAAAAGTATTTGCAAGGTTTTATTCAAATATTTACTATCATTTATGTTGAAAATAATAGACAACCTAGAGTACGGATTAACTCTCGTTATCAATTTGCGTTTTTACTACATAAGTTATAATTTGTGGTTTTACTATGAAAATTTTACTACTGAAAAAGAGATAATATACGACAGACTTTAAGCCATTTTGGTTGTTATAATATATATGAAAGTTCAGGTAGACTTTTGTATAAATTAGTTCTTAGAAATTAGGCTTATTTCTATTTTTCTTTTAAATATTTTTTACATTTTCTTAAATATTCTATGTAGCATATAAAACTTTAATTATCTCTCATGCTTTTAACCGTCAATTTCTATTAACTACCAGATTGTACTTTCAGACCTCCAAAATAATGTCAGGCCATTATGCCTGTATTCTTACTTTCCGCTTGTTCACATGCTAGAACTGTATTGTTATACAGTAATAGACTATTGTATCATTATATATTATGTGGACTGTCATATGTTACATTAGGACTATAGTTCTGTTTGTCAGTTTGCATTTAAATAAATATTTGGTAAAAGCATAGCCTATCAATCCTAAGAAGAAATGAAAAATTTGGCTAAACATTTGCGGTATGAAATTTACTTTGAAAAGGAAAAATAGTATTTTAGAGTGTAATTCATTTTTTTCGCCGTAGGCCTAAAAATTAAAAGTACCAAATTCATGTAGGTTATATATCGCAATAGGAATTTGGAAATTTCATATTCACTTTTAAAATGGTCACTTGTAACTAGCCTATTTTAAAGAAACTCATTTTTATCCTTGAAATTTCGACATAAAATTTATTTATTTATTCAGCTTCCCTTTGATTATAATTTGGCATTACCATGATAATATAGGAATTGTCAAAACAGAAATAATTACATTACATACCAATAAACTAACACTAAACAAGTATAACAAACTACAAATCATCAAATACACAAGTAAATTATAATATAAGCAGTCATTGTGACTCATTCACCTCCAGACTCTTTCACTGAATAAAAACACTTCTCTGTCAAAAATTTCAAAAGAATATAATTTTTAACTGTCAAATTGGTAATTATATATCAGAGTAGCCTCACTTCAAAATCAATTTTTATGGGTTTTATTCGTCAAATAAATGTTGAAGAATAAATAATGTTTTCTTTGCTGTAAATATGTAGGGCTGTATTATTATATGTCACGAAAGGTTAGGCCAGGTTGCTATATATATATATAACCACCTGGCCAAACCTTCCGTACGTTTATTGAAGTGAATGTCATGAGTATGAAAGATAACACAGAGTTAATTTTTCACGAAAAAACAACTTGTGTAATTATATTATGTAATCATCTTTCCGGCACTTTTTTTTCGATAATAAAATATTTTTCCAACATTTATTTGACGAATAAAACCCATAAAAATTGATTTTGAAGTGAGGCTACTCTGCTATATAATTACCGTCAAATTTAAGCATAAAAATACAAAACAGTGTTAATAAACAAGACTTTGATTACATATTAACCATTGAAGTAAACTTCTGACATTGTTTGACTCAGGTACATTGAACATCATAAGAGTCATTTGTATTAAAATATAACTATTCTGATAGTAGTAATACATTGTTGTATGTAATTATTTGAATTATGTTACTAGGCCTATAATAGCTTTAACCTGCCTTCGACAGATAAAACAAGAAGGTTAAATTATATAATATGAATTTCGGCATTAACAAATATGTCTTACAGCTATCTATTTCTATTTAACGGTAAATTAATATTTGTCAAAAGTTATATTACGCATGCATAGTTGGTTTGATCGATAATCAGTACTGACTTTATTGTGCACTATTTAGAAGCTTGTCGTCTGTAATTACTTCAGTGACAGTAATTCTCTAGAATATATACATTTGGTAGTTTTCATTTTCAATTTTTACAGTAAAAATATAAACTGCTCTTTAAAATACTATTTTTCCCTTTTCAAAATTTTATACTTTTTTTCGTATGTTTGGTATAGTCTGCGTGTGTCCATCCGCCTTAATAAATGAATAGCTGTACCTGTAGCCTAATTTTAAAATGTACTTCTTTTACATCATTTAAAAAAGTCCCTAGTGCAACAGCCTGTGTGTGCCTAGGTCTGCAAACCAGTTTTTTGTTGAGTGTTGTGTGGTCAGCACATTGAGAGATCCCGTTGCCGTTATTTTAGGTTTTTGCGATCACTTTCAATATGTGTTTGATTTATCGTTAAAGTAGTATTATCGCAGTCCTTCTATGCTAAAAGTTAAATTTTGGTTTAGGTAAAACTTCATCTGTTACAAAATCAAAAAAAAAATATCATTAATTTATTTTTCTCCTACATTTTAAACAAAGTAGTTTTGGTTTTCTTCATTTAATATATTGTCTACTTCCAAAAATGTTTAATGTTTTTTTCGTAAAAACACAAAATGGTAGACAGGTGGATCTAGGTTAGGTTTATATGCCTTTTCTTTTTTTTTGCTCTATAATCAGATACATTATTAATATATACATAAATAAATGAAAAAAGGAATTATCGACCAAGCTCACTTAAAAATTGATTTTTCTATTCTCTTATTAGTTATAGAAATTTTGATTCTATGTGTAATTATTTGCTTTTTTGCTGATAAATGGTTATAATAATATTCTAGGCCATTGTAAAGGAAAATGTCCAATATATCGTTTTGATTAATAGGCCTAGGCCTACATGTGAAATACAGATCTCAATTCTTCTACAACAATCTCTGTCATTTTTATTATTTCAGCTAGATGATAGGCAAGTTGTGTTTAAATTAAATGTTTTTTACTGATTTTTTTAAATAATACTATGAGCTGTTAATGTAGAATAGTAACCCTTCTAGTTATATCACATGCAATTTTTAACTGGGACCAAAGTAAAGTACAAAGTTCTAAGCAGATTTCCTTGGGCTATTTCTTAGATTATATAAATATATAGGCTAGCAGTGTTTGGTTTCATTGTAAAAAAAATAAACAAGTTTATCTTGGACAAGCTTTTGACAATATACAAACAAAAACTCAAAAAACTTGAAAATATTTTGATTTTTGTTCATTTTCCTTTGTGTACTATTTATTGAAAACCAAACAATAGTATGCTATTAGCCCTTATTGAACTTAAAACCTAAACTTTTATAATATAAATATAGTAAAAATACTCATTGAAGTGTTTTTGCAGGTGAATCTTCAAATTGGTAAATTTTAGTTTAAGCCTATAATGGTTTCAACAAGACAGCAAAGTAATGTGAGTAGCAGTGGGGATAATTCAGGCACAGAATCCGGAGGTACAACAAAGTCACTTCGACATACATCTACATCTACTCCTTCTCAAAGTACACAGTGCAGTGATTTAGTGAGTGTTGCAATTAATAGTTTAGGTCAACCATATGTTTCAAATGCAAAACTTCTTGATCTCCCTCATGAAGTGTTGGAGAAAATATTTTCGTTTCTTGGATTTCGAAACGTTTCACAATTACGTTTGGTAAGTTTTTCTAAATAATCTTGAAATTTACTTTCTTTTAAATTTTATATTTATTTTCAGTTTGTGCTAGATTAATGATTAAAGGTGCTATTGATTTCGCTTTTTCAATCTGTATATATATTTTTTTTGTAGATTTATTTATTCATGCATAGTGTATAGATATTGTAACTATTCTATAAATGAATTAAAATTACAAACAATATCACAGCATAAACAACAACACAGCAACAAAGTAAACACTAATATAACAAATTAAATCAAGTATACCTATAAAAACCATTTTAAACAAATAAATAATTAAAGCAATTAACAATCTCCATTACAGTAACTAAACAATCACAGAAACATAAAATTTTAATACCTAGAGTATGCAAATGAAGAAAATAATCTTTTTTTGGGGGAACCAACAAAAAAAAAACATAGCCTAGCTCACAAACTCCTCCATAGAATAAAATGATCCAGACAACATTAGCTGTCTTAGGCTGTTACTAAAAGAATTATAATTTTTCAAATAAATCGTCCTTCTGGGAAGTTTACCATATAAACTCAACCCATGCTGATCAGCATAACAGTAGCAAGCATTCCTGGTTTTATAGGCTAATATAACTCGGTTTGTCCTTAATTTGAACATGATCACACTTAAATTGGAAAAAGAGAATTACTTTCAGTATATACGTACTTGGAATATTTCAAAATCTTTAAAAGATTTTCTACAAGATGAAATATATTATGTAACTCACTTTAAGCAGTCCCTAAGGAACCTAGCTGGATTTACACCTTTCTTCATATAGGCTAGTCTTGAGTTATATCCCTCTCTTTCATCTTTCCTATACAGTCTCTCTTGACCAATTGTTGTTCTTTTCGGATCTGACATGATTAGAGTATATGAGTCTCTTTAATTTATATTTCTATTCTTCTTTTTTTATAAGCCGATATGACTGAGAGGTTTTTTGCCTTTAACAACAAGGGGGAATGAAATTATTTAATCCTGCTACAAGCCTTGCAGCTTTCTTGTACCTTAGATAGCAGAGTTGAAAAAATAATGTTTTGTTTTTAACGGTTTTATTACTCATAAAATGTATATTTGTTTTAAACACAAAAAACATGCTCTGAAGTTGACCTAATTTGCTCCTATTTTAATCTTTTTTTTTTTTAAATAGTAATATTATGCAAAACCTATCTTGTTAGGACCTATATCGTTTTTTAGAAAAATTCATAGAATTTGTCTGTGTAATGTAACAAATTTTTTGGAGTCAGCATGTCTAGAATCAAAAATTTGCACATTAACCAAAGCCAAAATGTCACATCAAATTACCATACCTAAATGCCTAATGCCTAAATTACCATAGAAACAAATTTAAAATTTTTTTTAAGGTATGCAAAAGTTTTGTTATGTAATTTGTGAGCAAATTTTGATGGTAACATAAATCAATAAATAAAATTTTCATATGAAAAAAAAAAAAAAATTCTGAAAAAAGTGAAAACGTGAATTTTAACTTGAAAAAATCATAAAATATATTAATATTATGAAAAACAACTTTTTATACATAATTTTTCTCAGAAAGATGCATAGAATTTATCTTTTTAATAAATAAAAAAGTTTGAAAAAAATTATGAGTGTCGGTATGTCGAGAATCAAAAATTTGCACAAAGCCCGAAACCAAAATTATTTGCACAAAGCCCGAAACCAAAATTTCACATAAAAGCTTATATTTCCATAGAAACAATTTTTTTTTCAAGTAATACAAAAGCTTTGTAATATTGTCAAGTTGGTAAAAAGAAAAATCGATACATACAATTTTCATTAGAAAAAATTATTTTTCGTAAAAAGATAAAATAAGTGAAATTTGATACAAAAATAGGCTTGATTAAAATAATAATAATAATAATAATTTTTTTTTAATTTAAAAAATAATAATTTTGGAATCAGAATGTCAAGAATAACAAAATTCACACAAATACGAATTACAGTAGAGTCCCGCAAACTCAGCTTAATGTGGACCGGAAGTGTACCAAGTTTGTGAAATGCCAGGTTATCGGGAATAACTGTAAAAAAAAAAGGAGCTTCTTTTTTTTCTAGGCTTATAAACATGTTTACACAGTTTATTTATATTGATATTACAATACAGTACAACAAATGCTTGGTAGCTTACTCAATAAAAACAAATACTGTATAAATTTACCTGTGTGTACTGTAGATACAAAATACATTTACTCTATATGTCAGAAAGAAAAACCAAGTATGGTACAGTAATCGTAAAAAACTTACGTCATTTTTTGCCAAAAAAGTTCTTAATGCTTAATTGTTTCTTGCACTGAACTTTGTGTTTGGCAGCTTCATCTCGAAGTCGACGGGGGAACAATATATACATTGGGGAAGCTCCTTGCTGCTCAAAATATCGTAGGTCACACTTCACAGCTTTTAACCGTTCACTGTGGCTCATTTTGTATTCTTCCACATTGTTAGATGTGTCTTCATCTTCTGATTCGTTTTCTTCAGTTTGTTCTTTTTCTTTAACCATCTCGACAATTTCGTCATCAGAAAGAAGATTCTCTGTTGCATCCTGTTCCATCCATTCCCCTACATCACCATCACTGGCGTTTTCACATTCGGGAATTTTCTTAATCAAATCAACCAGAGCTGTATCTTCCTCCTTAGAGACATCAGTGAACGAGTTCCCAGAATGGTCAAGTAATTTTTTTAAGATCGCACTAATGTTATTGGCTCCAATTCATCCCAAGATGCAGCAATCCATCCAATAACGTCTAACAAGTCAATATTTTTCAGCCTAGTCACTAGTTCTTGGCCTTTGTCAGTATTGTTGTCACAAGTGTGGAAAGAAGTTTGCGGCGGTATCTTTTTTTCATTGCCGGTAGGTCACCTTGGTCCATAGGCTGACACGGTGCAGTGACATTAGGTGGCAAAAACATAGTTTTTATATCGCCATCAATCAGCTCTTCAGCATCCGGGTGTGAGGTAGCATTGTCTAAAATCAAAATAGCTTTCCTTTCGAGCTTTTTTGATTTTAAAAACTCTTCTACAGATGGGACAAATTGGTTATAAAACCAACCTTTGAAAATTGTTCCTTCCATCCATGCATTAGATTGGTTGTGTACCATACTGGCAGTTCATTCATATTTTTTACATGCTTGAAAGCACGTGGCTTTTTAGCTTTTCCAATTAAGCAAAGTTTTAACTTATGCTCACCAGTTGTATTGCTGCAGGCCATTACCGTAACTCTTTCCTTGCTCCGTTTGTAACCCGGGGCAGATTTCTCGTGTTTTGAAGCCAAGCTTTTTTCAGGTAACATACGAAAATTTAGCCCGGTCTCGTCACAATTGTAAATTTGGTCGCCAGAAAGTCCTTCACTTTCAATGAACTGTTGAAAGTTTTCCTTAAATTTTAAGACACTCATTGTCACCGGAAAGTTTTTCACCACATATGCTTAACTGTCTTACTCCGTACCGCTTCTTCCACAGATCAAGCCAACCAATGCTAGCTACAAATGTTGTTTCTCCTTCTTTCTTAAGCTTTTCATTTAACTGAATAGCTTTTTCCTGTAGGATTGGTCCTGACATCGGCGTACCTTTTTCTCTCTGCTGTCGAAACCATAAGTAGATAGCCTCACTCACCTCATGAAATTCACTTTCTTTCATGTTTTTCCGTTCTTTTAACGAATCTATACAAAGTCTTTTCAAACACCAAGACTCAATTTCTGCTCTATTCTTTTTCCAATCACCAATCGTACTTCTTTTGTACGTAATGCATTGGAGATCGCATTACAAATCTCTAGTAATACTTGAATAAATTTTGTAAGTTGTATGTTATCTTTTCTGTCCAATTTTTGCCTCGGCCACCAGACGATTTTTTGATTCCTGATCTAATAACTCAAAATTTTTTAGATCTAAATTTTTTTTCCCCTACACAACTAAATTCTAGGCTATACACCTTTCTGAAGGAAATGATAATTTGTAGTTGTGTTTTGCATAATATAACTATTTTTGGTGATTTTTTCAAATGAGGCCCAACTTTTTACCCTTTTCCGTAAAATCTATTTTTTTTTTTTTTAAATGTAACTAATTAATTTTTTTTATCAACTTTTATCCACAAATATATTACAAATCTCAGGTAATACTTGAAAATATTTCAAAAAAATTTATATGGTGTACATTACCTTTTCTGTGTAATTTTTGCCTTGGTCACGGATGATTTTTTGATTCCTGACCTAATAACTCAAAATTTTTTTTCACTACACAACTATATTCTATGCACCTTTCTGAAGGAAATGATAATTTGTAGTTGTGTTTTGCATAATATTACTAGTTTTGG
The DNA here is from genome assembly GCA_963513935.1 of Aphrophora alni. Lineage (NCBI taxonomy): Eukaryota > Metazoa > Arthropoda > Insecta > Hemiptera > Aphrophoridae > Aphrophora > Aphrophora alni. Next base: position 28,024,352 of record OY740777.1, read on the forward strand.
TGATTTTTTCGAATTAAGCCCAACTATTTTCCTTTAACCCTTTGATGAGTGCGGCCGTTCCTGAACGTCCCAAATAGCCAACAGCTGGTTAGTAAGTATTTACAAAGAAAATTGTTGTCAAGGAGTAAGAAAAAAAAAATTTTAAATAGTTGTTTTATTGGTTACAAATGTATAATAATATAATAATATTGTGTTAAAAACTTGTAAGAATAAAAATTTACACTGATAAATGTACTTTAAAAAAAATTTGCACTGAAAAATCATTGTCACCCGTCGGTATAGCAGACATACACAGACAAAAACGTTTGCTGGGCCGCTTTTTTTCTACGAATCAATTTAGTATAGCCTACATAATGGAAAATATAACATTTCTTTTCAGTTTTCTTGGAAGCGTGTGTTGGTTTCGTTTGCTGATAGCGGTATCCCATTGTCGGCGGCATAAAAACACCGTGGCATTGTCACCCGTCGGTATAGCAGACATACACAGACAAAAACGTTTGATGGGCCGCTTTTTTTCCACGAATCAATTTAGTATAGCCTACATTATGGAAAATATAACATTTCTTTTCAATTTTCTTGGAAGCGTGTGTTGGTTTCGTTTGAGACGCGGCTAAATGTGTCAAAAGACTAGACAGAGGGGAATCTGTAAAAAAGCTTTGTAGTGTTTAATTTTTCATGTTTGATGTATAATATATGTAACATAATATAATGATACAAATCACTTATACTAGACAAGGAACATAGGCACAGGTGTGTGTAGGGGGGAAACAACCGCGAAGAAGATGATGCCATCACCTACATTTACGCGTCAATCAATACGCATGGTGAATTCTCCTGAAACCACGCCCCCTGGAGTTGTCCTGCCTTACAATTGTGAAAAACCCGATTTCATGTGTTCTTAGTACTATTTCTTGTTGAATTGTGACAACACAATAAGCCATGACTAATTTGTTTTATGATAAATACTTTTATTGCTCAGACGTAACCTAAAATGTTCCGGAACGTCCATACTCATTTACGCAAACAGCACAGAGAACGTTCAAGAACGGCCGTACTCGTTAATCGGTATTTCCCTGTACTCTTCAAAGGGTTAACCATAATTTTTTTTTGAAAATTTAACAAATTAATTTTTTTTATCAACTATAATTCAAAATTATATTACAAAACTTTTGTATATCTTGAAAAACAGTGATAAAAATTTTATTTTGGATGATTCAGGTTTTTCTAAAAATGTTACATTCATTTTTTGATACCTAACATATTTACTCCAAAACTATTTTAAAAAAAAATTATTATATAGATAAATTCTATGCATCTTTCTGAGAAAAATGATAGTATGAGAAAAATTATGAGTTAGGTTTTGTATTAAAATAATATTTTTTATTAATTTTTAAACAAACTAAGAGAATTTAACATCCGTCTGTTGCAGGGTTAAACAACAAGTAAAATATAATAACTCAAGTATAAATTGTTACGTACAACTTTGATAGTGTTGAATCGATTTTAAGAAAATTTATTAGTTTGATTAATATTCAATTCATATACAAACTTTGTTATTGATAGTGTTTAATTCATATACCAACATTGTTATTGATAGTGTTCAATTCATATCCCAGCTTTGTTGTTGATGGTGTTAAATTCATATACCAACTTTTGTTATTGATAGTGTTCAATTTATATACCAACTTTGTTATTGATAGTGTTCAATTCATATCTCAACTTTGTTATTGATAGTGTTGAATTCATATACCAACTTTGTTATTGATAGTGTTGAATTCATATACCAACTTTGTTATTAACCCTCCAACTGTTAAAGGCCCAAAACCGTACCCATTCTCTGGACAAGTTGGCTATAAAACACATATTTTGCAATTCAACATTTCGGCCACTTAAAATCGTCCTATTGCAATAAAATAAATAGTGTTGGACAGCTAATTATCCGTAGATCTATACATAATCATGCAAAAAAAATACCACAAAAGTTATAAATAATATTCCAAAAATTGCTGAATTTCACGTATTTTTGATGTGTAACGTCAAATATTTGCGGTAACAATTTGTAAACAAAACTAACGTCATGTTTGTCTAATATTCTTAATTTGACATTTCTGTCAAATTGATCAAACATAACACTGTTCAATAGATCGTTTCTTTCTCATCCAATCTGTGGTTTTCATTTGTTTCTAGGTGAAATAGTTTTTATTATATAAAAATTAAACAAAATCAAGAATTTTAACTCCTTTTTACACGCTAAAAATTACATTTTTTGCAATTCAACTTTTATCCTAGTAGATATTATATTATCGAAATGTATTCTATACCATTGAAAATGTAATTTTTTAATCTTTCATAACCAAGTTTAGAAAATTTTATATCGCGTGTAGTAGAGAAATAAGACTAGACTGAAGTTTACCTTGTTAGCGCTAGATTGCGACAGTTTCTCGCGACGAGTTTTATATAGAAAATATCACCTATATGTTCATATATTTTTTCGAAATGGTAAAACTTGTCCAAATGTTACAAGTTGACAATATTATATAGTATTTTTCTTCCTCTTTCGAACTATGAAGACGAAATCATCCTAATTTATATAGTTTACGAGTTATATCCATTCTAGGAAATGATCCTCTGAACTTTTCAGACCGGTTTGCGATATTCAGTGTCTAGACAGTCTTGAAGAATCCGATCTTTATTTTTATACAATCTTGTCGTTTTTGATATAACTGTAAAGAGGAGGTTTCAATGTTTAACCTTGTATTTGAAACACATCTGTACAAGGAAAAATACAAAGGCTGTAGTACTTTATAAAACGTAGAATAACCTCAAATTTGTTACTTCGATCTCGCAAGATTTTTGCCGATGTGGAAATTTCAATGTGCAATAGCTTTGCGTTTTTATAGTGAATATAAGTTTCACTAAGTGATTTTTTTATTATAATTTGTTTATACAACTTAAAATAAATGTGTCAATGTTTGTAGAGTGTAGTTATGAGTGATAATTCATATTTTCGGCCTAGTCTAGCCAAATCTTGTACTAGTCAGACCTAGTTCTAGATTTGCTATTGGAACTTTTAGTTTCAAGAAACCATTTATTTATTATAATATGTATATACATAATATATAAATGTATATACAACTTATAATAAATGTGTCAATGTTTGTAGAGTGTATTTATTAGTGATATTTCATATTTTTAGTTTTTTTTTCACAGCCCTAACCTCAACGTCTAGGCTATTGTGAAGGTAGATTTTTATCATAAATGACCCATGTCTAATGAAAATTTTCAAAATTGATTTTTCTTTTTAGCAACTTTTATCCACAAATATGTCACAAATATGTAGTAACTGTTGAAAATATTTAAAAAAAAATTTTTGTAGGATTTACATTACCATTTCTGTGAAATTCTTGGCTGCGTTACTCTCGGATTTTTTGGTATTTCACATATAAACTCCAAATGTTTTACATCTAACTTTTTTTCCACTAGACAGCTAAATTATATGCACCTTTCTAAATATAATAATATATGGAATTTGTGTTTTCCATACATATTACTATTTTTGGTAAATTTTTGAAAAGAAAAGAATAAAGTTACCTTTTTTTAAAAAAATGATAATTTTTTTTTGAAAATGTAACAAATGTTTTTTTTCCCCCTTCTAAATATGTTCACAAATATATTACAAACCTGTTTTTATAGTTGAAAAAATTCCAAAATTTTTTTTATTATGGTGTACATTACCATTTCTGTGAAATTCTTGCCTACGCTACTTTCCGATTTTTGGTTATTTTACATAAAAACTACAAATGTTTTACATCTAACTTTTTTTTTCACTACACACCTAAAATCTATGCACCTTTCTGAATATAATGACTTATAGAAGTTCTGTATAAAATATATTTTACTATTTTTAATGTTTTTTTGAAAAAATAAAGAGAAAATTCAGTTTTTACGTAAAATATTTTTTTAAATTTTAAAAATATAACAATTTTTTTTTTTTTTCCCTAAATATATTCACAAATAGTACACAAAACTTTTGTATATCTTAGAAAAAGGTGGTAAGCTTTTGATTTTGGATGAATCAGCTTTTTCTTGAAAAATGATACCGTCGTTTTTGACATGTAACATACTTACTCCAAAACCGTTACAAAAAAAATTTTTTTTTTACATAGATGGATTCTATGCATCTTTCTGAGAAAAATGATGTCTTATAAGTTAGGTTTTGTGTAAAATTATTATTTTTTATTAATTTTTTAAGAAAATAAAACCTTTAACATTGAACAGTTGGAGGGTTAATAGTGTTCAATTTATATACCAACTTTGTTATTGATAGTGTTCAATTCATATACCAACTATGTTATTGATAGTGTTCAATTTATATAACAATTTTGTTATTGAAAGTGTTCAATTGATATCCCAACATTGTTGTTGATAGAGTTCAATTCATATAGCCTACCTACTTTTGTTAGTAGTGTTCAATTATTCATATACCAACTTTGTTATTGATAGTGTTGAATTCATATACCAACATTGTTATTGATAGTGTTGAATTCATATCCCAACTTTGTTATTGATAGTGTTCCTCTTTATGTTACCTTTTATTTGAGCGCCGAATTAGAAGATTACAGAAATAATTATAATTTATAAAAAGACAATGGCTAGATAAAGCTTTAATAGTGGCCGAAAAGCATACCGATTAATTATATAGCACGTGGCCGAAAATGGACTGACCTCGTCCCGTTGCGGTCTGCCGTTCAACTTCCTTCTCGCAGCCCTCGGAACAGACTCTCCCTCGGCTCGCTGGTTCAAGCCCTCCACTCCTCGTCTCTCCCCCCTTCTACATAATTTTGCACTGCTTAACAAAATTTGCAAGTGCCAATTGATATTTTATTATTTGGAATCCCTCCCCATTACATCCAAATTTATACTTATTATGGTTTTTATTTGGTGGGCTCCTTGGCTGGGCCACATTATTGATAGTGTTCAATTTATATACCAACATTGTTATTGATAGTGTTCAATTCATATCCCAACATTGTTATTGATAGTGTTCAATTCATATACCAACTTTGTTATTGATAGTGTTGAATTCATATACCAACTTTGTTATTAATAGTGTTGAATTCATATACCAACTTTGTTATTGATAGTGTTCAATTTATATAACAATTTTATTATTGAAAGTGTTCAATTGATATCCCAACATTGTTGTTGATAGAGTTCAATTCATATACCAACTTTGTTATTGATAGTGTTCAATTTATATACTGACTTTTGTTATTGATAGTGTTCAATTCATATACCAACTTTGTTATTGATAGTGTTGAATTCATATACCAACATTGTTATTGATAGTGTTCAATTCATATACCAACATTGTTATTGATAGTGTTCAATTCATATCCCAACTTTGTTATTGATAGTGTTCAATTTATATAGGCTACCAACTTTGTTATTGATGGTATAGAATGTATGTACTGTATGTTATGAGGCGAATGTTTTAGTAAAATTTGTGGAGTTAGTATGTCAGGAATCATAAAATCGCTGTTAGCCGGGGTAAAATTGCTACAAAACGACATATTAGGTTATAGGTCTATAGTACAAATATATTTTTTGTAGAGTTTCTCAAATTATTAAAAAAATATATATAGCCTATAGTTGTCAATAAAATTGTGTATAAAAAATAATAATAAAAATAATTCAATTTATCAAATAAATTTCCCCAAAAATATAAATATTATTCAAATCAACCTTATATAATACCTTTTTTTTCCCCTGAAAGATGTATAGAATTCAAATATTTTATGAAAAAAGTGTTGTTTGTAAAATTTCTGGAGTTAGTATCAGTGGCGGCAATAAGAACCCGCGGCATCCCCCTCTTCCGATAATCTTTTCCCGGATGTTTATCTTTTCGCCGGCCGGCACCAGTGAGTCACCGCGATGCGCGACGTAGCGATAGCTGCATTACTTATCGGCCAACGGTAAACAATACACATACTTTGTATCATGACATTAAATAATAAATACTGCTCTCTAAAAAATAATGGTTATTGCCGTTTTGGATGCACTATGCACAATCTTGTCTGAAGACATTTTACCTTATTTTAGTAATTTCTTGACAATACTCATAAAAATATTGTTATGATAGTGGGGGGTCCGTCACGGGTCCGGGTCTCGGTAAAATTTCCCGAAAAATTCCGGTCAAGGCTCGCTGGCCCCCCGCACCGCGGGCCCTCAGGGTTCGCTATCGCCGCCACTGGTTAGTATGTTAGGAATCAAAAAAGTCACTGTTAGACGAGGTAAAATTTCTACAAAACGGCCACATTAGGCTATAAGCATATCGTACAAATAGATTAATATAATTTTTTTCAAGGTATAAAAAAGTTTTACCATTTAGTTGTCAATAAGATTCTGTAAAAAAAAAAAAAAAAAAAAAAAAAAATAATAATAATAATAATTTATCAAACTGTTATTTGTGAAATCAGTTTTATGAAAAAATTACAAAATTCTACTTATTTTACAAATTCCCCAAAAATATAAATATTATTCAAATCAAACTTATAAAATACCATTTTTCAGAAAGATTTATAGAATGCAAATAGGTAATTCTGCGCAATTACTTGGTCAACCCCAAATTTTTTCATATTTTACTACGGTCATAAGGATGTCCTCAGAAAGCAAGAAACATAAAATTTAAGGCCCGCAAGGCCATCTGCCGAGCGATAAGAAGGTTCAAAGTCCACGCGATAACAGTGGCTTGCGGGAGACGCGCGGAAGGCCAGTTGTGACAGTACCGTTATATAATTATATATAATGACAGGTTTGGCCAGGTAGCTATATATATAGGCCTATATATATAGCTACCTGGCCAAACCTGTCATTATAGGCCTTCCGCGCGTCTCCCCATCGTACAGAGCGATAAGAAGGTTCAAAATCTACGCGATAACAGTGGCTTGCGGGAGACGCGCGGAAGGCCAGTTGTGACAGTACCGTTATATAATTATATATAATGACAGGTTTAGCCAGGTAGCTATATATATAGGCCTATATATATAGCTACCTGGCCAAACCTGTCATTATAGGCCTTCCTTGCGTCTCCCGCAAGCCACTGTTATCGCGTGGACTTTGAACCTTCTTATCGCTCGGCAGATGGCCTTGCGGGCCTTAAATTTTATGTTTCTTGCTTTCTGAGAACATCCTTATGACCGTAGTAAAATATGAAAAAATTTGGGGTTGACCAAGTAATTGCGCAGAATTACCTGCAAATATGTTATGGAAAAAGTGTTTTTGGTAAAATTTATAAAGTTAGTAAGTAGCCTATGTCAGGAATCAAAATGATGAACTAGGACTAACCTAAAAAAAAAAAAAAAAAATGACAAAAACTAACTTCACTAAGAAATAATATTCACTTGAAACAATAAACTATGTAGCCTATTATAAATTGAATTACTATATATTTTCACAAAAATATATGTATTGAATTGAATTCACTAAATATATTCACACAATTACACTTACAAAATAAGAACAAGTATACATACAACATAATAGCAAACTGAAATCGGATCTCGGAAATGGATTTTCATGTGGTTATTTACTGGCGTTGCGCTCAAGAAACCTGGACTTTATAATACATAGACGGGAAGAGCAGAATCTTATATACTACTGTACAAAAATCTTCCAAATAAAACACATATCTAATAATCTAAATATTATCGATTCGTGGATTGTCGGTATATGCAAATGCTTGAAGATATGCTCGGCAAAATCTCCGGAAATTACCTTTTGACAGAATACTGTCTATATCGCCATAAGCATAAATGCTACAAGATTGTTAAAAACAAAAATCGAAAGAAGAAAAATTTATCTATAAAACAGTCCCAAGGTTGAGTAGACTAAACAAAAATGTGGACTTGTGAAAAATAAACGAATGTGACGTGTGTTTGAGACAAATGACAATTCGCCAGCGTCAATAAAGTTGACCAGCGTATAACGCTAACTTTATTCAATTAAATCGTATGACATATTACGTATTTTAGGTTTTTGGTTATATGAAAATGTAAGTTCAAATCTTTAACTTTACATTGATGCATAATTTATTGCGATTAGACGATTTTTAGTGTGTGAAAGATTGAATGGAAAGTGAGACTTTTATTTTTACCACTACCGCCAATCAAATGTTTAAAAGCACACACCTTTATAGCAATTCCAGGGTTAATAGAAACTGACTTATAGTAAGGGGCGTTGACATATATTTAAATGTTGGTAGGCCTGAACACTATTTCACGCATGTAGCGTTATCTACTGACTATTTACGAAGTGACTGCAGTATAAGTTTTGGTTCGGTAGTCATTTGCCAGCTGGTAAATGCAGATCGAAATGGCCACAACAATCCTTTCTCCTGCCAGTTGTGAAGTCCACGATGTGATTAGATTTTTGCTTGCAAAAAGATCTTCAGCTGCTGAAATCCATTGTGAGTTGTGCCAAGTATATGGACCTGCAATAATAAAGGAAAGGTTCAAAAATGGTGTTGAGATTTTCAAAATGGCTGCACAAATGTGCACAATGAAGTGCGGAGTGGCAGGCCCAGCATTCAGGCCGATGACATTGTTGATCAAGTGCACCAAAAACTGTGTTGTGATCGGCAATTGAAGATTAGTGCTCTGGCTAATGAATTTCTGCATGTTGAACGAACCTCTAGTTACAGGATTGTCACAGAAAAGCTTGGATATCATAAATTATGTGCAAGGTGGGTTCTGAAATAGCTCATTGACCAGCACAAAGAGCAGATAATATGCAATTTTTTGATCGCTTATCTACAAGGTGGAGATGATTTGTTTTCCCACATTAATACGGGCGATGAGACGTGGATATCGTACACCAGCTTGGAATCAAAACAACCGTCAATGCAGTGGCGTCATGCAAGTTCACCCCAAAAAAAAAAATAAAAATAATAAATAAAAAAAATAGGCTAATAATAAAAAAAAAAAAAAAATTTAATTTAAAAAAAAAAGTAATCTCTGTACTCGAGTTGAAATATAATGGCTATCATTTTTGAGACGAAAAGGGCGTCCTTTTGGTTGATTTCATGGAACGTGTATAAACAATTTCAGCTAATGTGTACTGCGAAATACTAACCAAACTGAGACTTGCGAATCAAAATCAACAACACAGGAAACTGTTGTCCAGTGGAATCCTCCTTCATGACAACACGCGTCCTTACATCGCTGCCTTAGCCCAGAAGATTTTCGTTGGGACATTTTTGCCACCCTCCATACTTTCCTAACCTTGCACCCAGCTACTACTTCCTCTTCTTGCATTTGAAAAATGGCATGGTGGACAACGGTTTGAAAACGACGAGGAACTCAAGGCTGCTGTTGTCAACTGGTTCAAATCCCAGACAGCAAACTTCTATGCTGAGAGGTTAAAGAAACTGGTGCAGCATTACGAAAAGTGTTTAGAACTAAATGGTGAATATGTGGTTAAAATACAAAATATTTTTAATCACAAACCTATTTTACTTTTTAATAGTATATTTCACATACCGGTATACTTGAATAATTATTTTTTAACTAGTCTTCAAAGTATTCTAATTCTATATGAAATGGTTTTTAATAAATGGTGTTGGTCATTTGAAATATTTGATTACGAATTTCTTTATTTGGACAAAATTACAAATTCAAAATTTTGTTATTTTAACAATCTTTATTTAAAAAAGTTGTAATAATATTATATCTAATTTTTATTGTAGGTTGTAGGATAATCAGTTATTAATGAAAAAATATTTTCGTAGTTGACTACAATACTTGTGTCAAGTTATTACAATACTCTTAAAATACCTCCTATTTACAATATCTCACGAATTGGAAAATTTATGATGTCATCATCAATATCAAAGTTATCCCATGACCATAAAAATAAAGTTTAAATTGCATTTTCATGAAAAGAGCAAAATAACTTGTATTTATAAAATTCTTGTTAAGTATAAGGTTTTCAAGATAAAATATTTTAAAATAGATGCCATTTTGAAACAGTATGGTTTAAAATTATAACATGTTTTGTAAACATATATATTATAGGTTTTTTTTTTTAGAAAATATACAAATAAACTAAAGGATTTTCACACATTTTGTTTGCTTGGGCCACTTACAAGCAAATAATTGCGCTTATTATTGGACACCCCCTAAGAGGCTCACTGTAGTGAGTACAGGCATGAGAATCCCGAGAGATCTTATCTGAATGTACACTTTGTTTTATTAAGTCTTGGGTTAGATCCTTCTCTTTAACACATTAGCTGCCCAGGCCCAATACAATATTCTTACCTGTAGTGCCACGATTACCAAATTATTTTTTCATTATTATTTTTGCATCTACCTATGTTAAATAATATAAGGCAATAGTATTTACTAATTTTATTTACATTTATGCATATATAGTTTCGAGACCGATCGGACCGAAATGCAATTTTTCGGCTTTAATTTTAATCGTAGTATAACGTTTAGGTCCGATTGGTCCGAGGTAATTTTCGTGTAAAAAAAAAAATCTAAACGGGCTATTTCATTTCTTTATGTTGGCAACGCTCACTATTTTATTTGTCTAATATTTATTTTATAAATACATAGCCTATATTCATTTTACAACTGTATTCTTTGTGAATTATTCATTACTAAACCAAAATGTTTTTGTAAAATTTCTAATCGGTCCGATCGTGCCGACAAAAAAGTGAAAATATCCACCGATTTTATTATCATATTGAGTAACCATGGTAACAGTTATTAAAGCATACAATATACTACGTCTAACACACGTCTTTACCCAATCCAGAGAATACCAAAATTGGCCGATAGGTTGCTGCACTATCAAACTGTGAGCCACAAAACAAAACATTACGTCAGTGACTTTATCGGTCCGATCGTGCTGAAACGCTGCATGTACATTCACCTTAGTTTCACCTTAGATATGGCAGCTAACTTGTTAATCTTTCCTATCAGGTCTCTCTTAACCAAATCTTATTCTGTTACTACAACTCTGATGCTATTAGAGTATTTGAGGGTTAGGGGGTCTTTATTTTATCTTCTTTTTTATAAGGCAATGATAACCGAAAAGCTTTTCACCTTTAAACAACAAATTACTTGATATGGACATTTCAGAAATCACCCGGTTAAATTGGGGATAATTGATGAAGACGTCCTATGTAGGCTAGTCTATGCAAACAGTCTGATGAGACTGCCAGTCACATTCTTCTGGATTGTGAAACTGGAGACTAAGAGAAGAGGTCTGTTTGAAGTATCCCTACCTGGGGTTGATGCTGATCCTATAGTATTAGACTAAAGTTGTTAAAGGTTATAAGGCTGGTCTATCTTGCTAGGTCTACAGGGTGGACGTGCAGGAGCTACGAGTCCAATCACCCTCCTCCTATAAAAATAAATAGATCATCCTATATTATGAAAAATAAGTATTTACTATTTTATTGTTGAAGAGGTAGCATTTGGTGAACTACTTTGTAATTGATAATAAACTCAATTTTAGGTGTATAAACATTTATATATTTATATTTTGTTCTTGATTTGAATATGAATAGACTAGATTATGAAACTATATTTTATTATAGTTTGCGTCCTAATTTATTTTAAAATACTGATTAACCTAAGTATCACATATTTTAACCTTAGGGCAGGATGAATCATGGATTTCTTATAGAACATGGGAACTCGCCACAATGCTGATTCTGTCAAGTTGTTAAGACAATCAATCACATTATGGTTTTTGATTTATTTAGCCTCATTTGGTATACAAAGCAGCAATGCTGCAGTAAACATTTGAGTTGTTAAACATACAACTGACATAGACAGTGCAAATAAAAAGAATATATAACACAATATATAAACAAACAAAGGCTATATAAATTATTTACAATTGAAGGTACTCTTCCGAGTAAAATGCCTACTGAATAAGGTAAGTTTTAAATTTGTTTTTAATTTTTCTCAATAAAAGGCACTTTCTTTAGATTATCCAACACCCACTCTTGAACAGCTTTAATCTGTGGGGGGGGGGGTATTGAAACATATTCCGCCTCATGCTTGTTATACTGACTGATAACAATATAATTACTTTTAAAGTGCAGGACATTCAGCCCATATATACAGGGAAGATTTAAAAAAATTTTAAATTACTATTTTAATAAGATTGCCAACATTTTAAATACTAAATTATACTTATAATTTTCTTTTGAATACAAAATCCTTTTCTAGGCTATACCGAATTTATTGTGTTATATTTAAAAGTGTAAATTGAGCTTTTTTCCTACCTGATTGATTTAACCAATGTTTAGAGTATGATGCTTGGATCTTTGATTTAGGTGTTGTCTTTCTTACATTTTTTGAATGTTTTTAACCAAATTTAAAATTATTTGATTGTTGCAGGGACGCATTAAAACTCTTTAATGCAGTGAGAAAGTTGATTCAATGTGTTGCACTATTTATTGCTTTATTTAAAAGACTGTATTGCTTGTTCTTTAGGGTTCACTAATTCTTATGTGTAATGGTATTTTCCCCTCACCAATGTCAGTCATATGATGGTTTGAAAATAAAACCATGAATGACAGAATATCTTATTCAATATAATTTATCTAATCCTGTTATGTTTTTAAAATTTCAGGTCTGTCGACAGATGGATCGCATATGCAGTGCAATTCTAAATTCAACGTTTCAACGTTTACAAACACAAATGCTTCACAGGTTTCAAGGCATTAAATCCAAAATGCCAAGAAGAGAATCAGCACGTAGAAACCATCCTTTGGCTTGTGAGTCAGATATTATTGAAACCTTACACATGCGTTTGACGTTACTACAGATGTCATTTGGTAAACACATAGAGCGGAAACATTGTTGTTTCTTTGCTGGAGAGGTAAGTTTTAAGTTAACATTAATGTTTCATAAAGGAATCACGTAACCTAACCTATCCTCAAGGGCTCACTACAGGGTGTAACGAAAAAGATCGACTGGCCTTTTTCAAAACTAATAAAAAATGTCAAATAACATGTAGTCGAATACCTCTTCATTTTCCGTCTATCCATCATTTTGTTTTTTCAAAAAAAAAAACCAATTGCAGAAATAGTAAAGATATTGAGTTTAAATTTAGTATAAATGTTTTGTATGTTACGTTTTACAAGTGTACCAAACACCAAGACTTTATTTTAATAATTTTCCAAATGTCAGCAATTTAAAATCTTTCAAAAAATATCTCAAAAACCTTTAACTTTACAAAACAATCAAAACTAGTCTAACACCAACACATTTATGAATATGTTCATTTCTATCCATAGAAACCCAGAAAATATACTATTATTATTATTTAATAAACAAATCAATTGTCAAGTTTACTTTTTATTTTAGCATTAATAATAATGGAAATATATCATTATATCAAGTATAGCACACCTGTGATACAAATCACAATTATTGGATCTAAGGTACAGCTATTTAAACTGCACATTACTATTATAAAATAAAAAATGTATTACTAATTCAGCAAACCATCATTATTACAATATTTAATTTATATTTTCTTGATTTCCAAGAAACAAATGAACATAATTCAAAAATGTGTTGGTGACTAGTTTTGATTGTTGTAAACAATCGCCAAGAAATTGTATTTTTAGTATTTTGTCGATAACTTGGTTTATCCTTTGACCTACACAAAAAGTAAAAAGAAAAAAATTTTGTTAGGAAAGAAAAATATTTTGTCTCGTATGTTTTTTATAAAGTTAGCTGTTTTTGAGATATCTTTTGTTAAAAATTTTAAATACTCGCCATTTTGAAAATTATTAAAATAAAGTTTTGGTGTTTAGTGCACTTGTAAAATGTAACATACAAAATACGTATACTAAATATGATCTCAATTATCTTGAATATTTCTGCAGTTATGTTTATAAAAAAAAAAGCGGATAGATTGAAAATGAAGAGGAATTCGGCTCTATGTTATTTGACATTTTGTATTGGTTTTTATGTATATAATCGGAAAATGAATAGCCAGTCCACCTTTTTCGTTACACCCTGTATAGTGAGTACGGACATGACAGTCCAAATGACTAGCTGGATCTACACATTTTTTCTTGTATTCCTTCTCATCTTCCCTATCAGGTCTTTCTTGATCAAGGGCTTAAGAGTCTTTATTATTATTTTTTTTAATAAGACGATGATGATCTTGATTTTCGTCTTTAAACACTAAGGGGAAAACTCTAAAGCCATCTTTGTAATTACTGAAACAACATTTAGACATAATTATAAAGATAGATGTTCAATGAGCACTGTGGTGAATGTGAACACTATAAATCACTGAATCCGCTACCACAAGTGTGGTTTAACAGCACAAACACAAATAAAATGAAATATTTATTTGCCTTATGTTATTGTAATTCCCTGATGTACATTTCGGTAACCACATTACCATCATCGAAGGGATCTGAACTAATACTAACAAAATATGAAATCTTAAAAGCTAAAATGCCATATTTTCCCCTCCACCCTACTTCCAGTGGTTCGGCCTATCTAAGTAGGACCTCGTCAATGACCTTGGCGAAAGCGGCTAACGGTGTACATTCCTGTTCTTGAGAAAGTCCGTAGGTTGAATATGGCAATATCTTAAAACTACTTTAATACATAACCTAGATTCTGTATTAAAACTAAAAACTACATAGAGCACAAAAATAATAACTGGAGCAGTCCATTAATGTGTTCCAAGGCCACGTGTGTCAATCGAGCATGCACATTCGGTCCTTCTTCCTCTTCACTTACACTTTGCTCTTCGTTCGCCCCTCTTGTTTTGTCTGCTATTTCTTGGTCCGTTAGTCGCTCGAATCCCATCTCATTAACATCACAGTCCAACCACTCTAGACAGTAAGCTTAATCTCGACTGCACAACTTCGTTATCGTAGTTTTACTGGTAGTTACCCGTACTAAACAAGTAAAAAGAACTGTAAACAAATTTTACTCTTTTTTCCTTCAAAGACTCGCGGATAATCCGCTTCACGGGTCAACCGCTCGCGGATAATCGGTAGTACACTGTACATGGAATGTTTGAATATCCATAGCGATGTTACGCAAGAATCGTTCTTACTCCTGTAATGCTGCATTAGATGTTTCACATAAAAAACAAAAGTAATTTAATTAGCTATAATTTGGATAAGAATAACATTTTTCAAGGTTTGATTGATACTTTTAAAGATATATTTCAAAAAAGTGAAATAAATTGATTTACACTCCTCTTTCGCCCTATCTAAAATAGGCCTTTAGTTCCATACCAAACTGTCCAGAATATTTAAGCTTATGAACTTATCTTTGTGCAAAATTTGGTAATTTATAGATTGTTTTGCTTAGCATTGGACAAGAAAAACTGAAAACACCCGTTTTTTGCCCTTTGCCCCCCCCCCCCCAATGGAATAAGCACAACTCCGCTACGGTTAGCAAAGTTTGAGGACATCTCAAGGAACATTTCCAAAAGAGTGCATAAAAATATGACTGACTTATTTTTTTTTAACAGATTCAGGCCTTTTTCCGGCTTTGTTTCTACTTCTATATTTTCATCTTTCTACAGCTATATCTGGCTTAAAAAACACTACACAGACTTAATGACTATTTAGTTTCCTATAATGTCTCATCTATGATCATATTTCGCCACACTTGATTCTCTATAGAAGTTTCTCATAAAGATTATTTACTAAATGTTAAACTCAAATGACCTTGGATTTTTAACACTTCTTTACTATGTTCAATTAATTTTTTGTTAAAGATTCAGGTCATCTTTTGTAATTTTTGTTTAAAACATCTCTTTTTTTTAATGTCTATACATAAAATATAAAGCCAAGCCTAGTTACACCTACCCTGTCTTAATATCCTAATAAAATGTTAGTTCTTATCGAACTGAAAGGTCACATACGAAAGAAAACAACATAAAAATCAGAACAAAACAAATGGACAGTGAGACATTGTTATAAAGATGCAAGAATGTATAGAGTATTAACGTATTTTATTTTGCAGATCCTTGACGAAGTCTACCGTATTCTGCACTACATCAAAGTAACTCCTAAACTTGCTCGTCCATACAAAGTCACAGATGAATTGTTTGACTTATCTACGATGGCTATGGAATACTTTAAGGAACACATAGAACCTACTCTGCCGGAGATTGCATATTTTGGTTCCGATTTTCTAGACTTTGGAGCCTTGCCTTGTAAGTAATGAATTATGATATAAAGATTTGCTTGCATATTAAATTGATTGTATTATTAAAACTGATACACTACAATAATAGAATGAACGTCCCTTTAGCTTTTTATATCACTAACTTTGGTTTTTATCTAATGCATTACGATTAGCAAATTTCTTCCTCAGAAATATGTAATATAAGTAATGTGATAGATTATAATATTTTTAGTTTTTTACAAAATATCAATTTTGAAGTTCCTAAAGTTCGAAAAAGTATTTTAAAACAAATAATGTGTGTTTGTGTAGTACTCTACGAATAGACCAATTTTATTGAAATTTAGTAAATGATTATATTTTGCGAGTTTTTTATTTACCAAATATACGAAGTAGAGGGTAAGTTTAGTAATAGTGACAAATTTTGACCTCTATTTTTTTAACTCATCTTCAAATTTCGTGGTGTCAGGAAACCGGAAAAGTGTTGTTGTCGTTTGTGGCACGATACCGGCCACAAAAATTTGGTATAACACACTAATGTGCTCATATAGCGCGAGATCACTAAGGGAGGGGGAAGATGCGTGTAAAACAGTTGGGGAGCAGAGAGTTCGTCTTCAGAGCTGAAATAGGTCGGTTGTACTTTCGGCATGCCTACAATCTCAATTCACTGATCATGTCTTTCGGTAGAGGGAAATGTAGACGTAGGTAGATATAAATAATATATAGATCATATTAAATATAATATGCTCGGAACAACTATGTTGCATGTTATTTAAATGTCGCCTAAGACCGTGTCCTCGTCACCATCCTGACAGATTTCGGCCAACGTGGATGCAGTCTCCAGCCAGCGACAGACTAAATGTTTAACAGGGGTTTTCCGCTGCCTAAAAGCCACATTTGGAAGACATTGTTTTTAACAATTAGAGTTGTATCATGTGATCTAATGAAACCAGTACTAAAATGTTTCTTACGAGCTCTGGAATGTGTCTGAACAATTTGCATGTCGATCAAATTTGTATTGATTTTTCAGGGACTGTTTAATCTTTCATGTCCCTCAGAAGCTCACTATAGTGAATACAGGCGTGGCAATCCTGAGGGATCTATAAGGATCTACACCTTTATTTCATGTAATCCTGGATTAGATCCCTCATTTTCCCTATCAGGTTAACTCTTATTCTTTTCCGATCCTGATGCTATTAGTGTATTCGAGAACTAGGGGTTTATTTTGTTCTTTCCTTCTTCTTTTACAAGGAGAAGTTTTTTCTATTCACAAAAAGAAGAGAAAGTAAAAACTTTCATGTAGAATTTCTTAAACAAATTAATAGATTGTTAAAATGAAATTTTTAATGCGAGTATTTGAAGCTACTGAATCAAGATTCAGCAAACTAATCTGTGTGTGTGTGTGTGCGCATGCGTGCGTGCGTGTGTCACTCCTATGGGAAGATATGCATGTCTCTGGTTAAGGCAAACTAGAGCAAAGTAAAAGTTAATCATTATTTTGGTAACTAAATGTTGTAAGCAGTGTTTGCTTATTTTTACATTGTTTGCCTTTTCAACATTTACATCTCGAAAAATATAGTTAATTACAAATAATTTTTTAAACATTCAAAGAAGGACTTAATGTTGTTTAAAAAACTGTTCACTTTACCATCTGGGAAAAGTAAAATTTGAGCTCAATTATATATTTTTATATCAAAATACCATATTTTTATAAAATCTCAAACGTTAAGAGTTAATCATGATTTTTAGAGGTTAGGTTCAATATTTTGATCTCTCGGTTTTTTATATTTCATAAACAATAATAACTATTGGATCGAGATGAAAATCATTCAGGTTTATTCCAAGTTCTTAACGAACATTTTGGAAAGGTTTTATTAAATGAGTCAATTAGATCGTGAGATATATTTAATGAAATTTTTGAACCCTACTATTTGGCAATTTATCTATTACATACAATGTTCTGGACATTCCTTCACTACAGAATAAAACTATATACTTGTCTTAAATCTCCAAACAATTAAAATAAAATAAATTCACTGTCCCGCAATGAGCACTTTCAAAATATAATTTTACTCATCTAATAAGCAATTCTAAATATGAAGAAAAACTCTGGCAATAATAAAAAATAACGATTTTGTTTTAATTGATAAAACCTTTATTCATGATTATTGATAATCTGAGGAGCATTTATCATTAACATTCCCATATTTAATATGTTTACTAAAAATAAGCAACATCAGCAATACTTTAATTACGTTATTTGTTATGTTTAGCAACTTCGTCCAGCAAGTATTTGTGTTTAGATTCACCACCGCATGGTACAGGTAAAGGTGACGAGTCTCCAGGACACAATGCCAGTCATTGTGAAGACAGACAAGTAACGACACAGACCAACATGGTGTTACGCAAACGTATCAGGAAAATCAAACAAGGAATGAAAAGGTAAAGTCAATATTCATTAGTAATATGTATAATTTTTGATTTATTTTGTTTTGTTTAACCTTGATATATCGGAAGTTAATGTTTTGACCAAAGAAGTGTTTGAAATACGCAAATATAATTATAGTTTGCACTGTTTAAGTGCAGTTAGCGATGAGAAAATAAATGTATTTATGCAATGAATTTCATTTTACAGCGGTTTATTTACATTTAAGTAGATGCTGTTGCTTCTCCGTATAGTGAGTGGAAAAACAAGTGTGAAAATCCCTTGGAATCGTAGTTGAAGCTACATCTTTTTCCATTGTCTCAGTTCAATATCGTTGTTCTACTCAGGACATTGGCACAGTTCTGTTAAGAACATTTTGAAATTAGCATACTTTGGTCCATTTTATTCTCATTTAAAATTATGGAATTACTTTATGACGTAATTCCACCGAGCAAAAACTTCAGTTTACAAACCAAGCCGTAAGAATTATGGGTCATTTGGGCAGTCAATATTCTGTAGGAATGCATTAAAAAAAAATACTAGGAATTTGGACATTTCCTTATAATGTACATTTTTGAAGTTATTTTATATTACAAGTATAAGAGTGCTTATGACTCTTTTTTGTATTGTTTGCTATCAGTCCGTAGCTATTGATATCAGTTCGAATAAGGGTCAGGTTTGGATCATTAATATCGTATTACTGTTATTTTTCTTTATTAAGTTTTACACATTTTCATTTTATCTGCAAATCAACAATTTGTAATGGTTATATAAATAAAATAATTTTGATGTAAACGTACCATTATTTTGTTAATTCACCATTTTGTTTTGATTGATCATAAATATTAACTCTGGTACTTTTACATATCTATGTAATATAACTGTAGTTTCAAGTTTGTAGAGTGTTTCATATGTCCGGCATATTATTTCGAAAATAGACATCATGTGAGACACCTTGTATATGTTAATATCATTTATTAATTTTTTTTCCCATTTACTGTATTTATATGTTTGTGGGTGTGTATGTGTTTTTTATATACCATATATATTTGAATTATTATGTTGTTTTATATTCTATGTCTATATTAATTTATTATCATAGGCTTTGTGTCTTTATATGTTTATATGTTGTAACTTGTTTTACTGTTATTATTCATTTTTGACTGGTTGGAAAACAATATAAAATTGTCAAATGCAATAAAAATAAGTGGAGTATTGGGTGAAGATTCCTTTCTCTCATCTTTCCTATCAGATCTCTCTTGACCAACTCTTGTTCTCTTCTGACCTTAGCGCTATTAGAGTATTCGAGGGCTAAAGATCTCTATTTTATATTCTTTATTCCTTTTTTTTTTCCCCCCCCACAAAGCAATGATGACCGAGAGGTTTTTTCCTTTAAACAACAAGGGAAAAAATTTCCCCTCCATATGCCAGACTCTTCTCCTCTCTTACATTGTATATTATATGTTTGTATTTTTTTTTTTATGAATGATGTTTAGTTAATTGAACTTTAAATCTGATTTAATATACAGTAGAACTCCAATTATCCAGATTAATTGGGACCGGACCCGATCCGGATAATCAAAAATCGGTATACAATAATTGGATTTTTCTCAAAAAAAGGTTCGTTTTTGGGGGGGATGTAAACAAAACACAATAGAGAACATTTTACGGTATTTATTAATAAAAAACAATATCAATGACAGTGTTTACATTACGTAATTTATTTTTTTTAATGTCCAATATTGTTGATGTTCCCACTTTGTACACCTCAGCTAAATGTTTATCCGAGACACCTTTGTCCAACTGTTCGATAATTTTAATTTTATCGGCCAACGATAACACCACACGTTTCCTCTTAGAACTCATAGTAGTACTGCACACAATAATCAAAACACTAAGGAACACCAAAAAGTCAACATATCAATTCACCCGGCAGGTTGAAGAATCACTGGCCGACTGACTATTAATAGACTGTAGTGAATGACAGTAGCAGGGTGGCGAGGCAGTGTGAGTCATCGCTCGCCCCCCTCCCCCGTGCCCTCCCGCTATCGCTACACTATGTTTGCAGTTAGAAGAGTCAACTACTGCGTGCGATTCCTGCGTATTCATTGCTTGCAGGATGATGTGTCTTTAAAACCCCGATTTTAAAATTTTTTCTCAATCTGATCCGGATAATTGGCGATCCGGATAATTGGAGTCTGGAAATTGGAGTTCTACTGTACTGTTAAAATGTTTATTGTACTTTTATATTGAATTTATTATACATCAGGAAATTAACCACAACCAGTGAAAAATAAATAATTATATGTGTTGACGTCCATGTTTTATATCATTAGAAATTATTGTTTCTTAGGTATAACTATCAGTTGAGTCAGTTAAGGAAAGAAGTGCGTCATTGCCGAGGTAAAATAGCTGATCAACAAAAACAGATCCTGGAGTACGCTACAAGACTCGATGAGTATGATAAGAAGAATGAAGAAACGTCTCGCAAGTTCAGTACTTTGTTACAGGTTAGTTCAATTAATAGAGAATACTTCTTGGTTACACAAAAATAATTTCTATTAAAACAACTTTTTTTAAATCAGAATTGCTATAGTAAAGAATAACCTGGAGGGGGTAAGGAAATTAGTTGTCACAGCAATTTTTTTTTTTTTTAAGGTTAGGGTAATTTATTCGTAATTTTATAAACCAAACAACAATGGAATGAATAAATGATGTTGTTTTTTTATGTGTAGAATTTAATTGGAGTTTTATCCACATTTGTCTATTAATTGTAACTTTTTATTAAATTGTTGTAAGGATAAAATAAAGCAAAAGCTTAAAGTTTCAAATATTTAATAGTTTAAATGAGCTACAATTGTTTCGCCTTGCGGCATCGACGGGCTACTGCGACGAATACTGACGGAAACTTTAAGCTTTTGCTTTATTTTATCCTTGAATATGGAGTTTCAACAAGAAATATCTGCTATTACATTAAAGTTAAATTGTTGTAGTTGTATAAAAATGTGTCTTATGAAACTAAATAATTACGAGAAGTGATTGATAATAAGAATTCAGCAAATCAACTGTTATTATTACAAATAATAGATCAGCTGACCAGTCTGCTGTTAATGTATTAACAATGAAATCAGCTGTTTTTTTTTTGTTTTTTTTTGTAGTAAAACAATCAACAGTTTGAAATAACACTTTGTAGGGCAGAACAAAAAATTCCAAATTCATTTATTTTACACCCAGTTTTAAAAACAAAAGCAACTACAGTTTTGTCATAACATTTACTAAAAAAAGTTTTTCTTGTACTTTTTGTAAAATGGCTAGTTTTAGAGTTTTTTTTAATTTAAAAGGTTTGAATGACCGCCATTTTGAAATGAGTTAGGTTACAATAATGAAACTTAACATACTAACTGAAACTAACAATAGCAACAACTGATCCAAATTTGGTTCAATTATGGTAGAGTTGTTTAAAAGGGAAAAATTATAAAAAATGGATGGACAGACGGACAACAGACCGTTGGTAGTATTACATTTTTGGCTTTTTTTTTACCCAAGGAACAATACCCCGAAGTTGTGAGGAGAGTTCGGAACCATCCTTTATATGTATTTATTTTTCCAATCGCTAACTTCTCTAACTTAATAATAAATTTATAACTGTTGTTTGGTAAATCACATAGCAATTAACATTTACTTAAGTATTACTCACTGTATTTTACATGGAATTTTTGAACGATGTATACATTTGTCTATTCTATTTATTAAAAGCAAAATTTCAACTCAAACCCCCTTAAAATAAAGGAGATGAAAATGCTTGTAGATTCAACTATTGATAACAAAAAATAGTGCATAAGAAGAATGCATCTCAAAAACAGATGCATTATAATTACAGTACCACTATTTCACTGCTTCTTGGCAATCCAGTTCCTCATATAGTAGTTTTCAGAAATTTTGAGTTCACCTCCGCTCTTTTGCTGAAGAATGTACATCTTTCAATGTAGAACAAATTTTCATGTGATCATTGGTAAATTTTTTTAATGAGGTCGAAGTTAAAAAAAAAAAATTGTTTGTTTTGTTTTTTTAATAATTGCATCATATTTAAAATATGTTGCTAATTTACTAAGCCTTAGAAAGAATATTAAACTTTAAAAACAATTCTTTCAGAAAATGGTTTAAGTTAATAGTTTTCCAGAGAATAAAATAGATTTAACTTTTTGAAAAATGATCTGATAGGTGTAAATCAAAGAGGGAAACTTCAGAATTAAAGTGCATTTATACAGTAATGATTTTTTGTAGTTTCTGACTTTTTGAGATTGTATTTATCTTTTTATAATCTGCAACTTTAAATTACTCCCATCTTGCTATATATGCTTTGAAGTTAAAATATTTTTGGTTTTACCATCTTTAATAATTACTATTTTCAGTAAGTATGCAATATTTCATACATCTTGCATTATTTTTACCATAAAATAGGATCTTTTTTTAAATGTCTTGTCATACAAATATGAAGATTTGTCATGAACTATATTTGTGCTCCTACCTGTCTGATTGTTGAGTGATTCACTTGTAGCCACAAAAGCTCTATAAATTTTAATTACATTTTTTGGAAAACTGTTGAACTTAAAAACTAGGATCTTTTTGTGCGTAGAATTGCATGTGGTTTCATTTGTCTGCATTATATCTTCAATATTTATGGAGTTATTGCACAAGCACCTGATTTTTAAACTATGAACCCATTAAACAAATTGAAAGTAGCCAATATACTCTTATAAAGATGTATACATTTTATTCAACACACCAAGACTTTCCAGCGAAATAATAAATCTTAGAGACGATTTAATTTGAACTATGGCCGATATTTTTTCACTGGCAACTGTATAGTTTTAAAACGTTCAAATGAGACGATCAATATTCATATAATCCTTGTGTGCAGGACGATGCCAGGGCGCAGAATCAGAATACAAAAAGCAGTTGTCAATCGTTATCTTGTGGTAGGCTGAATGTCTCGGGATTCCATCAAGATTTCTGCTCTCTAGATCACCTAGGAAAGGTAATTTCATCAGCCTATCAAAGATAACATTTTCAAAATTTGATCCCTTCAAATACCCAAGTGACAGTGTAACGTTTTGCTCAATTTGTTTACACATTTTTTTTGTAAGATTTTAGTTGCTTTGTAAAATATACACACAAACACATTTTACTTTCTCATATATAAACTAAACTTGGAGATTATTGTGGATATTCTCATTTGGAGGTCAACAATAAACCTCACCTTAACTCCTCACAGGTAAAAAGTCCTAATTTTGTGGTTTTTGGCTCTTCAAGAAGTGGGCGTACCTCATAATTTGTAAATAGGATGTATGATCATATAAATACTTTATTTTAAAAGCTTTGCGGAGGCAAGAAGAATGACAACCAAAAAACTATTATTATTATTTAAAAATTTTCTTCTTTTTTTAAATTCCTTTGGAGGTCATTGCTTTTCTGGTATCATATCCATGCACTTGTCTTTTGACAGTAGGCATATATTTACATTTGTAGTTCACAATGATTTCAAATATGTACATACTTAGGAAGGCCCATATTTACAGCTTCTTATATGTCTGTTTGCAAGATTCACAATCTGCAATAAGTTTCACAGCTCTTTTTTGTAGCGTGAATACTCGTTTTACATTATTATTACTTCTTGAGTTTCCCACACAGAAATTCCATAATTTAAAAATTAGTCCATAATAAGCCATACACGGAGCTTATAGTGCCAAATGTTTTCACTGTCTTAATCAGATATAACATGTAAATATACTTTTCTATTTATGTTGTCTATGTTAAGGGCAGGAGAGAGAGAGTTAATAACCACCATTTTAGTTATGATGATCGTCATCTTATCAGAATCTTGTAAAATTATATATATGAAAGAATTTTGCCACAAATCTTGTTTAGCTACTTTAATTATTACAAAGTTCAAGAGGAATTGTAAGCTTCATTCACGAAGACACAGAAAAACTTTTAGTATGTATTCTACTGGTAAACAAACAAAATTTCTAAACATAGGTCTGAAAATATTTCCGCCATTTTATTTTCGTACAAAAAAAACATCTTTGGAAAGAGATAAGTTATTGTGTTCAGATTTGGTACACACATTTTGTATGTTACGGTTTACAAGTTTAACTAAAATATTTTATTTTTGTATAGTTAACAAATGGTGGTTGTTTGAAATATTTAACTTGAATATATTGAATACTGGTAACTTTATAAAAAAAGTTAAAAGACACAAAATATTTTCCTTTTTAACGACAAACAAAATTTGTTTCTGTAAGCTAAAGGATAACTGATTTATCAACAAAAAATTAAAAGGTTAATTTCTTGCTAAAATTCTTTAGTATTTTAAGCGATTTTTGGATTGGTTTGACATTTTCAAAATTCCCAATCTTCACTTTAATCCACACACATCATTCATTTAATCATGTCTAAAAAATTTTCAAGATAGAAATAAATTTATCAGAATTTGAAAATGTTTTGTTTTTAGAGTCCTAATCTTGGGTGTTGCATACAATTACTGAGAAATTGATTTTTGTTAGTTTTTTATTGATAAGTTTGTTATTATCAACAAGAAACAGAAGAAATAAAATAAAAATACCATTTTGTATGTCCTAAGAGGAAAGTATTATCACTTTGAAATATTTTTAAAGCTACCTGTTTGGAGATTTCAACGTTAAATATTTTTTTAACATTTTAAATGGGATTTCGAAAATATTCAAAATAATATCTTTGTTTTTGGTACATTTGTAAAAAGTAACATACACAATTTATATACCAAATTTGAACACAATATCTTATTTATTTTTAATGTTAGTTTTTCTCGTAAAAAAGGGGGGGAAGTGGATAAACAGGAAACTTGGCGTTTTCAGACTTATATTTATATAAACTTATTCCTTTATTTTTACTTGTAAAACATGTTGCAAGTTTCTCCATAAGTTTTAAACTTTGGTACTATGGTGTAGAAATGATTTTAGTATCATAATTTTGTAAGATTTCATTTCTAACAATTACTTACATCTTTTTTTCAGGAATTAAACAAATGCAAAACAGAACTTCAGTACTGGAGATCCAAATCCCCATTGAATCCTCTGTGTGTATCTTGTGGTACAGCCATCGCTCCAGTACCAAGTGAAGATCTAGAAGCATTGGCCAATCAAGGAGTTCTACTATCAGAGTTTGTCGCCGAAGAACCGCCGATGTTTCTTCCTCCGCTACCAGCCGCTCTATTACCTGGTACTTCAGCCGACGACGTCTGGACTTCATGGGAACGCGAGGAAAAAGAAATGGAAAAGGCTGCCGAAGCTCGTAGCAAACGTAAATCTGCGACTAGTAGTGATCAAGTTTTAGGTAAAAATGGACCACCTCCGTCTAAGAAACCGAGAAGTGTTTTGAAAGCTCGTAGCAAGCGATAGACTAAGCAAACAGGTTAAAGGTGTACTTGAAATTTACTTTTTTTAAATGGTCACTTTAACGATTTTTTCTTTCAATGAAAGTTTAAACGTTATGACACTAATAACCGTATAATCTAATTTTTAAGGAAATTGGTTTTGTTTTTAATCTTAAAGACATGAAATATTTTTAACAAAATTTTCTTGTCTTTGTTATAAAATTAAGAAAAAGGTCAATACAGTAAAATGATCTCTTATAAAATTTTCTCATTTATGTTTATTTTATTTATTTGTCTTGTTTACTAATACAGGTATGTAGTTGTTTTTAGCTTAGTTAATTTCGTGGTGGTGATAAAATATAAATTTTGTTTAATTCTGTCAATAAAAACAACAGATCAATTGCATTGAGTTAAAAAAAAGTTCTAGCTAGGTTTTTTTTATATATTCAGTCTTTAGAAATTTAATGTAAAAAGACTATTTGATTTTTTTCTGGAGCATAATATTTTACACCCTGTCAAAGGTGCAACAAAAATATCTTTAAAAAATTTTTTTGTCATAATTTTTACAAAAATGGGTCAAGAAAATATAAACCCTAAATCTGATAATCGGTTTTTAAATCCTGAAGTTTTTTTGTGAATTTTTAAAGATTTTTTTTTTAATCATACATTAGTCACAAATCATTTTTCATTGTGTTACAAATCATTTTAGTCATAAAACTCTAAATAACATGCTTATGTGATATTTTTTAAATATCTTATTTAATTGTGTTCTACTGTTTTACTTCTTTCTGTCGGCATTCAGCAGTACATGTCTCTGGTGTCCATTAAAAATATTTATATAAGCGATCAAACATTTCCATTTTCGAAACTGCGAATCTACCACTCCCATTGATAATTTTTCAACGCATCTCTAAGATGTTGATAACTTAAAGGTTATTTGGTTTTAAGCTTTAAAAAAATTCAACGTCTTGCCTGTTAGGTCCCACACAGTGCTCCAATATCTCATAGTCAGTGCACACAGGTGAAGGTATTGCTTCGTCACATCATACAACACTCCTTTGTACATATCTGTAGTTAATGCTTTTGCCACAAAGCTGAACAAAACCCACCCTTGTAGAATGTCTCTTCATCTTACTCTCCGTTTTTACAGCAGCAATAAGATAGTGAATACCAGGGGGTATGGCAAGGAATATGGATGTTAGATGTGTTGAGAGATGTCTGAAAGTTTCTATAGTTTCTTTCTTGGATCTTTTATTATTTGTTTTCCACAGATCTCTAATACTTTCAAAGTATATTATATGTGGTAATTCCAACCTTAACAGGGAGTTGTATATAGATGGACGTGGTTTTTTAGGAAGAACATGTATAGGACCGTTTTTATAATCCCAAATATTTATTTGACTTATTTTTTATACCTAAAATATTATGCCTCCAGAAAAAAATATGTAGATCTGTTATTTTATTATTTCTAGTTGACCTAATAAACCTGTTGGCTAGAAACTTCATTCTTCCTTTTCAATGTACTTTATTTCAAATTGCTTATAATTATTTTAATGGCAGTGGGAAAATAACTAATTTTTTGATCTCATAATACAAAATTTATGTTTATATAATGTATATGTGCGGATAAAATTTGTAGTTGAAAAAACTTTCATTTTTAAATGATGCCTTTTTACACCACAAGTGTCTAAATAGTTTTCTTTTTTTGTGCTTTTGGATACATTGTGTTTTATTTGTATTTTTAGGTTAAAATTTATCACTTTTATGAAAAACAACAAACATTTTTAGTTGCTTATGAATCAAACACTGACCTTAATAAATATAAAAATATATAGCATTAAAACAAGAAGTGTAAATTTATCTTGATATACACTTCCTGGTGACCAAAGGTAATTGTAGATTAACTGTCTGGCACATTTTAGTATTTTTAACTTTTCAAAATAATGAATATCTGAAATTTAGTTGCTCTTTCATCGTTCTTTATATGGAATGAGGTGGTTTTGATCCTACTTAATCAGGTTGGTCTTTTAACTATTATGAATTTACTACATAAAGTCACTCTTTCAAAAATAATTGACTCGAAAATTTAATATTTTGTTGTGTTATACAATTAAGGTCAGTTATTATAACATTTAGGAACAAAAGATGAAATGACTTATTTTCCGTAAAAGTTGTGGCCACTTAAAACAGATTCCAAGGCATGGACACGGATGTTTTGAATGAACCATAACAATCAGACGAAAAATTTTTTTTGAAACTATTTCTAAAAGATGTTAATATCTGAGCTAAAATGATGTTTTTTGGGAGGAGGCATCTATTCATTATAAATTCTACTCTGGCTTTGTATGGGGCCTATGAAGATCCATAGGTTAACTGTAAAATCTTAGGGATCACAGCCGTAGGACAATTTAACAGAGTCTCTAAATTATATGAATATCAGATTTTCTTGTGTGAGGTTAAGGTGTGTTTGATAAAAACTTTACTATCTGTCACCGTAGAGACATGTGGTACCATTGCATGCAGAATTGAAATCTGGAAATTTGTATCTAATTTTGTGTGTTATAATTAGTTGAAATAACATGAGGTACAAACAGAAACTGTTTAAAATCTCCGCCATATTTTTTATTAAATTTTTCCGAATTTTAATAGGGATGTATTTGAGCATAATATAGTATTTACGTACAGATCGACAGCATGATGAAAATAATTTGAAGCATCGTTATAAAATCCGGGCTAAGAGCCAAAAAGAATGTTTTGAGAAAAAAGCAAAAAACCTTCCAAATTTAAAAAAAAAATAAGTTTTTCCAGGTTTTTTATTTTAGTGGTTTTGTAATATTGTTCTGACCATATATACTAGAATAAGTAAATAATACAATTTTATCATAGAATAAATTGTGATTTCAACAGAACAAATTTATAACCGGGCTATGTGCCCATGCCTGTATTATTAAAACCGAGCTAAGTCCAAAAGTATTGAAAGTAAAAAGAGGGCTAAGTGACATTCTCAGTCATGATGTACCCATGTATTAGTGCATGTTTTAATGAAAGTGCAATCAGTGTATGTTGTTATTGTTTAAAAGTGCAATCAGAAAAACAGGTTAAGGTAAAAAGAGCAATAAAAACAATGAATGCTAACTTTTTTCATTTTTTATTACAACACAAGATCTAAATTCAAAATACAGCTATCATTTAGAAAGAACAAAGTCTTTCAAAAAAGTCTACAAAGTTTAGAAGTTTAAAAATTTAGTCCTTAAAAGTAAAAAAAAAGTTTTACAAGGGATGCAAAATTTAAAGGCTTTTATAGAAGAAAAACATTTATGTGTGGGTTGTCTTATGGGATTACTGAACTAACTGTTTATAAAAAAACTTATTTTCATCTTTAAGGTAAGGAATGAACTTTTTTAAATCTTCCTTTTTCTCAGTTTTCAATCTTCCTTCCATTTCCAACCGAGGTAGTTCCAACCCTTTCAGTCTTTCAGTTGTCATCCCTTTCTTAATCACTGTAGTTTGTTCCCAAGATTCAAATTCACTGAAGGTTTTTTTCGTAAAAATTATCCCAGGTTTGGCCTTTGTGATTTTTACCCAAGAAACCTTTGAAATTTCTAATTTAGTTGTGTTGAGGTAGTCTTTTGCTGCCTTCGCGAAGTCAAAAAAATCTTCTTCCCCCATCAATGTTGTTAGGAAGGGTCTTTTACGGTTAGCAGAACAAAGAACTCTTACAAGGTCCAAGGGGACCTCACACCTTTCCACCCTTTTTCTTTTTTCAATAATACCAAAGTCGCGATCGCAGCTTAAATAAGAATGACCTGAGACTACATACTTGTGATTAATTTCATCGAAATAGTCATTGCAGACTAAGTAGATCCACAAGAACAAAATCATCTTATTTTTGTTCTGCCCGCAGCAGTTATCTGTCCAAATTATCAATTTCCTTTTGGAAGTTATTTTGCTCTTGACACCTCTTAAAATGCAACTGGCTATTTCATTCCCACCCCTGCTACTCATGCCTTCGTGCCAAACAAACATAAAACCTTGGTCATTATCACCTACATGCAAGCCTAAGTTATAACATGACAGCTGCCGTAGATAGTACACTTGGCTGTGTGTCAACGTGGGTAATGAAAAAACTTGTTGCAAGTCTACGGATATAGTACAAGTGTCACTTGTCACAGCTGTTGACTCCTCGTGATCAGTCTTCATGTTTTCCCTGGCTCTCTCAGCTTTCCTATGGTGAAATTCTAACTTATTCTTATGATCTATTTTATTTCTGGAATCATTCATTATTTTACTTTTCAGTAAATCACACGTGTTACACGTGTCTTTCCTAGGCCGTTGAAATCTCATATTGGCAAATTTCTCCTTTATTATCTTTTTGTAATAGTTGAAATCAACTTTGTTCTCTGGATGAAGTTCAATAAATGCATCATACATTCTCCTATAATTCAAATCTTGGCTCAGATACATGAGTGAACTTTTGGACCGAGTGTAGTGGCTTTCCTCTTTGGGAAACCTTTCAATGTGGCTTACAATACGACCAATATCATCTGAATTATATTTCCTTTCTTTAATTTTATTTCCTCTACGTTCAATATAAGTAACGTCGCCATTTTTTTTTGCTTTGACTAATGTCTCCACTCTGCGCCTAGTGATCCCATGGATTTCTTTGAATGTTTCCTTGCAAACTTGAAGGTGATTTCCCTTGCCATCAGGAACTGTAAAAAATACAGTTGTTTGCCTTCGACTCTGTGCCGGGTCATCGTAAGATCCATGACGTCTACGTTTAACATTACAGATACTTAAGTTTCCCATTAGATATGAATTTTGCTTAACATTATCTCCAAGCTCATAAAACTGATTAAAAATGCTAGTTTTTTGTTCAAATGTAATGTCCTTGCATTGATATCGGCATCGGCATGAAACCTACAACAAAAACATGTCATTAGAGGCTTCATCGTAGCTTCTAATAACCTGTTTTTACTTTTTGCGCTAACGACAACAACATCACTTTAACAATAATATGAAATAATATATTTAAACTAGGCTAATATCAACAATAATATTACTAATATCAACATTGGCGAAGGTGCCAGAGTGTTAATAATCTATGCCTACTACTAACCTCAACAGGTGGAGGTTGTTTTTCAGGTACAATCCTGCCTCGATTATTCTCATAGGATTTTCCTTCAGCTCTAAGTTTCTTATTTAGATTAGAAACGGTTCCTTCACCTCTTTTACGGCGTTTCTTTACCACATCCATTACAGAAAGTTATATTACACAGCACAAAATACACCACTGCTTTCAAAAGATTGCAACATAACCTCAAAGAAACACACAAACCACATGTAACAGCTCAAAACTGCTTTTGGCACATAGCCCGGATTTTGTTACAGAACAGGTGGCACTTAGACCAGCGCGCTATCTTACAGCGGTCGTTTGACCTACTTCCACAATGAAAGGAACATAGCCCAGTATATACTAAGCAATGCTTGTCACATAGAACAGATTTTACTATTGAAACTAAAATTCTCGATTTTGGCACTTAGCCCGGATTTTATAACGAGGCTTCATTTATTTTTGTTTGTTTTATGAGATTATGAAACGTGAAGAAAAACGGAGATCAAAATTTGTAGCAATTACTAAACTGGACACTTTGTGTGGTAAATCATTAAGTTGGCTGTAAAATTATTCAGTAGAATTTAGACCACATTCATTGAAGAAAGAATTAATTATCAAGATTAATATGTTTCTATTTTAATAATATTCACCTACAATTTCGTAAAACAAATTTATATGTTAGTGGAACTATAGGTTATTTATATTGTATATCCATCTAGTTCAATTTTCTAAAAAAATCACTATTTATATAAATCTTAGAAGAGTTATTTCTATGGTCAACAGGTATAACAAAAACAACAGAGTATATTTTGATAGTATTTGCCGTGCACCATCTCACAGACAAAATTTTACATTATATATTTATGTGTTGAACACCAACATGGGTAGCAATGTGGCTCATTTGGTAGAGGCGCATATTTATCTCACAGTTTGTAATAAAAATTACTTTCCCACCAATACATAGCATAAAGAGAGTTAAAATTAAATTAATTAAAATGGAATACCACCAAGTACCTACGGTCTTTAGCATAAATAGTTTAAAGTTGAAGTTGTAGAGTTTTAGCGAATATATCTGCTTTGAACGATTATTTTGATTGGTTTAGGAGATGGATGCATAAGTATGTTCAATGATTTTGGACCATTTATTTACAATTGTAACTTGAGCAAATAATTAACACGCACAAAGACATAAGGAATGCACTGGTGACGTTGTGTAGGGCTTAGAGAGTCCCTGATATTAAAATTGTTCTGGTCTGCTGTTTCAGTGTTCAAACTGTTCTTTCTTAAAAAACCTGTATATGGGGAAAATAATAGTCTCGGAAGTTAGTTTAGAATTTTCGCGATAGTTCAATCAACAGAAATTAACACAATTAATTAAATAACAAAGTATGTTTGAACATGTTCAGTAGAAGGTAACGAGAGATCTGAAGTTATTATCAGTAAATTGGAACAGGTAAATAGTTTTCTATGACCTATGGAACTAGAATTATGTGACTCTTCAGTCCAATGTTTTTTATAATTATAATGATTTCCCTTGGTACTAATAAATTAATTAAATTTTCTTGGAGAAAGTTATGCGATTGATCTACAAAAGTATATTAAAGATAATTATTTGTGAGTTTAGACATTTGCTAACAGAGGTAGGTTGGCACACGTTGGCTGTTTGTAGCCGGAACTGTTAGAAATTGAAATTGTTTTACATCATCCTGCATTAGAACAGCGGTGAGAGGATCTTAATAAAATGAGTTCATGAATATCATCATAGTACTTACCCAACCTCATCATACAGTGTAATAATACAATGCTCTAAAATGATCTCTTGGGCCTTGTGTTTAATTGTATTGGTCGATCAAAGGGGTCTTACCAGTAGTGCAAGTTTGTTTAAAACAGTAGTTAACACAGGTTTCTGAACCTTGTACTTGGGAATATTATTACTTTTTTGATGTCGGGCAGGCCCTAGTGTGCTTCATAGATATGTATATTTAAAGAGTCTCCGCTCACTTTGCTCGTGTCAATGTCTCATCTCTGCTGAGCCTCGAAGCTGCACATGTGAATGATTTTCCACTCGATATGCTCATGTCGGTAACTTAGCCCTGCCTCATGTCATTTTTTCTTGGGAGGTTTTTTTTTACATGTTCTGATTTTCAAATGGATTTTATATGAGCAGACTACATCAAATGTAGTCTTCTATACCAAATTTTATGTCCCTATCTTAATTTTTATAACTGCTGCTATGGTTATGTACAGACGATAAATGGATGCCTTGTCCAAAATCACTTCAGTTTCCTGAGAACATGAAAATCAGTCAAAAAATTAAGATTGAAATTTTGCGATTACCATACCTAACCTGTTTTATATACTTTAAAAAATATAAAAAATAAATATTAAATAAGACTCTCTAGCCATCGGATCTGAAAAGACTAAGCGAGATCAGAAAGGAAGAACGAAAGAGAGAGATATAACCCAAGATTTTGCTACGCCTATACATACTAGTGGTGTACCCTGAAGTTCATATTCATTCCTTCTAATCCCACTCTATCCTGGAACCCAGTGACATTGTTGAGCCCTTCTCAGCTATAATATGAATTTAAAACAATCTCCAACTAACTTTGACTTTTATTTGTTAGAATCCAAGGTGCCTGACTACAGATATCCTTATCATTGTATCCAATTTCCTCAAACACATTCCGTCATTGGAAACCAGCTCTCATTGACAAAAATTCAACATCAATTTTTTAATATCTCAAAATTCAATACTATGTACATGTAGGAATGTTATTAATTCTTAACATTATCAACATCACTCGTCTTTTACACATTAATTAATTTGATTAATTTATCGATTGTGTCTTGTAAAACTGAAATATATCAATTGATATGGTCTCGAATTTGTAAAATATTTTAATTCTATTACAACTAACAAAACATCTATTTTTAATATAATTCGATCAGTTCTTCATTTGTGTTATATTCTCTTACCATGTACTTTTGTTTATATTTTTTCAGTTAGGTGTAATTTATTTTTAACATTTAGTATTATATATTTATTAAAAGTAAATGTTTGTATGACAAAGTGCAAGATTAAGGGTGCGCACTTTACAGGGTTAAAACTAGAGAACAATGTCATGTTTCAGAAAATCACTTGTAAGAATTTACTAGTAATGTAGCTTATAATTATTATAGACACATCAACACAACAGTAAATATAATTTATTTAAAATATTATTTTTAAGAATACTCCATTTTATAATTATTGGACTATTATGATTGATTGTTTTCAATTACTTCAACTTAAAGTAATGTTTTTCCACCTGTTGTGATCCATAATTCAAATAATTTGTACCCTACTTCAGAAAACGATTGAATGACTGCTTTGTTGTTTCCAATTTGATTAGTTTGTTTCATTCTGTTTGTGTTTTTTCTATAGAATTGTACAATTTTGGAAAAGAATGCTTCAAATTCGATGTATGCCATTTGTAAAACCTGTCTCCCCAATACCATAAAACAAAGACTTGTGTTCTATATTTTCAAAATGGTGGTCATTTATCTTTAATCCCAAAAATCTTGAAAACTATTAACATCACAACAAATTTATAAGAGGTAAAACATTTGATCTTCATTTTTATTGTAGATCAAAGATTACCTATTTTTAAAATGAATTTCAGGGCTGTACGCCCAGTTTTTTAATGTTAGCTGCCATTAAAGAAGATCATTGAAAAATTGATACAGGGGTACAACGTAGAAATTCTTTTTTAATATTTACGACTATCAAGCTTGAAATTTAACCTAGTTATCAATAAAAAAAGTAGCGTTTAATTTCTTATCAATTATTTTTCATTATTGCTTGATGACATTTCGGGGAAACATAAAAAATTCTAAATTTCTTTGTATTGTATGAGTTACCAAAAATTAATTTTATATTATTTATAGTTATCCTTTTACCTATAATAAAAATAAACATCGTCTTGTTTGTCAAAAAGAACAATATGTTTTGTCTTGTCAATTTTCCCATTGATGGACTTCTGTATATTTGTTGTAAAATTTTGTGATGGTAGGATAGTGTTCATGTTTATAAATAAGTTTTAAATTATTTATTTGTTTAAATCAACAAGCTAAATTATTATTTTTTATTTATTGATGAAATCCACAAAGGAATGAAGTAAAGAAAATTACTTCCCTGTCTTGAAGATGGTGGTATACCATCGAAACCGGTAGTCTACTAGGATTGTTGATGTTAAGGTAATTAACCTAAAGTAGTTAACTTACGAAATATATGGCTATACACTTGGTACACATTTTCTGTGTAGTTTTTAGATCCGAAATAATTGCAGGTACTTGTCTTTGTAATTGTTTTATTGACAAAGAAATTGCAGTTTCGTGTAGCTTCGCACCTTTTTTAGCGTCTATAAAAAATTACAGTACTCTGTTAATAGAAGATATCTAATGTAATCGGTTTATACACCAATCTTTTTTTTTTTTTTAATGATCATTCGTGTAATTTTATAATAGTTTTGTTAAATATGAGTAACAAATGCAAGAAATTTGTTCCTTGATTATGTACAAATTCTTTGGAGCCCCCAACTAGTCTAGGTTAGCACCCTGGTTTCACTAATGAAGGTTCTAGGTTTAATGAATTAAGGCGACGGAATTACAATGTGCTAATTACATATTACCTCGCTGAATAACCGTCTAGGAGTCTGTTCTGCCATAAGTTCAGTTTTTTCTTTTAGTTACATTCTTTCATTAAATGATACGATTTTATTTAACTTAACAATAATTCTTGGAACAAGTTGTTTAAATGTGATATAAAAAGCTACTGATGTTAGTTATCACAAATTTGAATGTTTATTCCACAGGAAGTGATTACTCTCAACATCCGGCTTTTTGTTATTCTGCCTGTAGCAATCCTATTGTACTAATTTCATGAATAATTTTGAATCAAAAGATAATATTTAAAATTAATTTTCTACAAATGATTAGTTTGGATATATGACCAAATTCTCATCTGTTACACATTTATCTTTCAGCATGTGTCAGTTTCATCCTGATATTGCGCACCCTTATAAATTAGGGCTCTAAACCAATTCTATATTTTGTGCCTCGACATTAAGTTTTAGTATGTAGTTGAGCTTTTATAAATTCAAGTACATTTTTAACAATAAAAAACAGAGAATTTTATGTAAATATTATATTTTAAAATTGTGAACTGTAAAATATTGAAACTGTAAATTGTTGGTTATAAAATGAAGAAAGGAAAAAAAACAATTTAAATGTACTGTTTTAAATTTAAAGGACATGAAAAATGTTAGGTTTTTAAAGTGTTTTAGATTGTTGTTCTTTAACTATTCCAGTTTTTGGATTGTGCAATTCGTCGTATATGAAAGATTTTATATGGATAGGTATATTGTTGGGCTGAGCTGATAGGGGTCTAAGCAGTGATAATAATTCCAGACTAAAAATTGGCTTGTTTTTTGTAGTCTCTGTGATATGTTCTGTGTTAATCTATATTATTTTTAGTTCTTTTTTAAAGGCGAGAAACCTCCTGGTCATCATCGCCTTATAAAAATAAAATAAAAACCCCTAACCCTAAAATATTCTAATAACGTCACGGTCGGAAGAGAATAAGAATTGAGAGATATCTAAGATGAAAGAAAGAGGTCTAACCCAAGACTGCATGATTTCAGCTTGGCTCCCTCAATATTGCCATGCCCGTACTCACTATAATGAAGCCTCTGAGGGTTTATTTTAATATTATCAGCATGTGTTTTATATCGCTACTTCAAAAGGCTGTTTGATAAGTTTGTAAAATGAATTTTTTTCCTTTAAAAAAATTTATTTATTTTTCTAGTCCCCTATTATTAGCTTTTAAAACTTGATTTCTAACTTCTTTAAGCCTTTTAAAAATATGATTTCTTGATTACAAAATTGGCGTTTATTTCACCAATCATTTTGATGCAAATTTTTTTCCTACCTATATATTTCATGTTTGCAAAGAGAGAAATACAACGGAAAAATCTAGAAATAGGCCAGATGAAAAATAATAAAATCTGGGTAATTTTCATTATACCCTAAAATAGCTGCTATTTTTGACATTTTAAATTGGATTTACTAAAATACAGTCTGGTCCTTTTAAGCGAAAAAGAAAGAAAAAAGTACAGTGTAGAGCTGGTGATAACTAAGAAAGAATTGTGTGATGTGACGTCATCACTTAGGTTGCAGAGCTCGAGTGCACCTGGTTTGCCCGTCCCTCTAATGGTAAAATAACATGGAACACTTCACGTCTTAAAAACTTAACTTGTTGCCTAGCAACGGCCTATCTCTTTATTAGGTTGCAGAAAGTTTGCAACCTGACAGCAGAAATTCTTACTGCATAGTTTGCACTTGATTATGGAGTGGACTACAGCAGCCCCCTCCTTCGTTCATCCAGTTATTAATTTGAATCGTCTGTTTGTATTTGATATGTGTGTTTTTTGAGTGGTTCTATCAGTTTCAACCTTTATTGTTCATCTGATAACAAAAATATCAGGAACATTTTGCCTATAGTATTAGGTATTTTTTTTAATGGCGTGGGAATAATTCTCAGAGTTTTTTTTCAGAAAAGGCAACAAGTGTTCAATGTGAGCACCATTCGTCACACGGCACACGTCAAGACGATATGCGAGTTCTTCCCAAACTTTGATTAGTGTTTCTTAAATAATTGTTGTAACAGCTGCTTCAATCCTGTTTCTTAATTCGGGAAAGTCAGTTGGTAGTGAAAGCACATACACACGATCCTTTATGAACCCCCAAAGGTAGAAATCGCAAGGCGTCAGATCGGGTGAATGTGGAGGCCATGCGAAACAAACTCTGTCATTGGGCCCTTTGCGGCCAATCCAGCGGTTTGGTACAGTAACATCAACCAATCGCGTACTTCGTTGTAACAGTGAGGCGGCGCACCATCTTGCTGAAAAATGAAGTTCTCTTGTTCATCATCTTTCAACTGACTGAAGAGCCGTAACTGTAGAGTATCAAGATAAGAAGTACTAGTTACAGTTGCATGGCCAAAAAAGAAAGATGCACATGCGCACTGGTGCCAACAAACAAAACTGTTTGAGTTGCTGTTTCATTTGATGTATCATTTATAGCTGTAATTTTAGTGTAATAAAAATTATAAGGCGTTAAAACCCCGCTATTCATTTTGAAACACCCGGAATATTGTTACTTAAAACACTTGCAACCACCAAGTTTTTCAAGCACCAGCCACCACTCATATGAGCACACTATATATAGTCTCCTATACCTAATTTCATTTTTAGTATTTTTGTGGCTGCAATCGTGTTTACAACACGATGGCAGCTTGTCAAGAATCACTTTTTAAGTTTCCTGAGGCCATAAAATGTGAATAACAGTCAACATAGAGGTTCAAATTTACTGTATTTATCAAACTTACCTTATACTTTTTTGTTGAATATTTAGTATACTTTGGGGACTATTTTTGTATCTGTAGTATCAATTTTTTACAACAATTTTGTATCGATACCATCTAACCCTATCAGCTCAGCTCAATAGATATTTTGTTCTTTGCTTTACAAAAAAAAACTGATTGTTTAGCGAAGCACTTCTTAATGTATTATGTTTAAATAGTGCTCGTAGCATAAAATTCAAAATTATAAATAATTTTATTTTTATATAGAAACAATTTCAGATCTTTTAGTAGCACTTTAATGTTGAACGTAATTAGTATTTAAGTCATCGTGAAAATAATGTAAACTTTTAATATTTCCTAAGATATAAAAACAAAATTCCTATAGTGTGCAAAAAAAAAGTGTTCAGTTAAAATGTAATTTGTAACACATTTGGTGTGGATTTTTTATTTTATTTTAAAAACAAATTTTATGAGTTGTTAATATTTTCTGTCCACAATATATATAAATATATATCTTGTGTTGCCAAATGCCTTGTAGAAAATGTTACAATTATTTCAATTATGCACATCCTTCAATAAAGAAAAATAGTTAGACTTATATGGTTTTGTTTTGATATTACCTAGTTCTGTACTGTTAAGAAGTTATCGCTAAAAAAAAAATATTGGGAGCTTATGAGTAATTATTTTCAAAAATATGGTTCAGATTATTTTGCTATGTGATGAATTTTTTTCTTTTAAAATTTACTAGTATTAATAAATGCAAAGAAGCCTAACATAACCTAAAACAATAACACTGGAAGAGTTAATAGAGGAACTAGAAAACTATCATAATACTGAAACCTAATCAAACACTGAATCTTAATGTGTTTGCTATTTTACTGTAAAGAAATTGAACCTTGCTAGTTGTGATTGAAATCGATAATTCATAAACTTAAAACTTATATCGAGTTTATTATAGAAGAAGGAAAGGGAGCTTCATTCAGCAACGAAACTATGTGCATCACACGAATTAAGGAATGGTATAG
Source organism: Aphrophora alni (assembly GCA_963513935.1). NCBI lineage: Eukaryota > Metazoa > Arthropoda > Insecta > Hemiptera > Aphrophoridae > Aphrophora > Aphrophora alni. Next base: position 28,063,930 of record OY740777.1, read on the forward strand.
TACAACAGAGTTAACTTCGAGCAAAATTAAGATGCACAGTTGACGAGCTTATGTATACTTGGCATGACTGTTGGGAAGAGTGGGACAAGTCTAATGGAATAGCTTGGAAAGAGAGGGAGAGAAAACATGACTGACTCATATATAATTACAGTAGTTGCATCAGATCTTTGTATTTTAGAGTCAGAATAGTTTGTGGTATTTTGTTAGTTTATAATGCCTAAACCTAGATCAATTAATCGACTCGGCCAGGGAGTATCATTACGAAGTCAAAGTAAGTGTATTATTGTAAATGTATTTAAAAAGATTGTAGAAAATGAAAAAGATCCGGAAATATCAAAGAATAATGTTAAACACAGAGTTGCTGACTTAAGTGGAATATCATTAAGTACGGTGAAAAGGGTAATAACAGAATTCAACAAATATGGACAAAATGAGACTTTTTCAACACCTGGAAAAACCCAAATACAGTTAATTAAAGAAGTAAATATTGATAACTTTCAGAAAAGCGTGTACCAAAATATATTTCATAATTTCCATTTAAAATATAACAAACTACAGTGTTTGAAATCACTAATGACAATTTTAAGAACCAAACACCCAGAACTTGAATTAAATTTCACGATTGAGACTGCGCAAAATTCTTAGAAATATGGGTTTCCAGTGTAAAGAAAAATTGAGGACAATAGAAAAATCTTAATTGAAAAAAAATACATGATTGAACAGAATTAATTATTTTTAAACAACTAAAGACTAGACTTGATGGGTGACCAATAATTTTTTCTGATGAAACGTATGTTCACACTACTCACGTTAAAAGTCTCTCATGGTTGACAACTCAAAAAGTGGTTATAAAAAAAAGGAAAAAGGCTGATCATTGTTCATGTAAGGAATGAGTGCTGAGGTGTTCCAAACGCATTGCTTATTTTTAAATGGGGAGATCGAAAAGGTCATCACAACAACATGAATACCGAAAATTATGAAACGTGGCTTGTGAAAATCAATACCTAATTTAAAACCATGGTCGGTTTTGATCACAATGTTTTCATAGCAAAATATAAATCCCTGTCCAAAAGCAAATAATGTTAGAATGGTTAAGAAATAAAAGTATCCCTTGTAGTATTGAAATATATAAACCTGAACTTTATTTTTTAATGTTACAAAATAAGGCCCGGTATGAATAAAATCTTTTAGAAAACATGATCATTCTGTTGTGAAACTACCTCTGTATCACCCAGAACTGAACTTATTTGGGCAGGAGTAAAAAATGCAGTAACAGTTTTTAATGTAAATAACAATATTAGTATAGTTTAACAAAAGTTTTCGGAATTGACTGTAGAAGACTGGAAAAAGTGTTGTGAGCATATAAAAAATGCAAAGAAGATTATTTTACATCAGACAGAATAATTGATTTTCAAACGGAAGAACTAAATTATTAGTGGCATAAGTGACAGTGAAATTAATTCATCAGAAACTACTGATAACCCTGACTGTATTAGTGAAATTGAGCCGTTGGAGTGAAAGAAATGAAAGCGTTATAAGTTTTATTTGGCCTTAATGTATTGGCATTCTTAGGATCATTGGCGGAAGTAATTGTTTTGTTAAAATCCAATTATCAAATAAATTTTTACTGTTTATACTGTACTAAAAGAGGTTTGAGAAGACATAAATTCTCCTTCACGCAGTGGTGTATCTAACATCCTATTTACCCCCACTACATGCCCCTCATTTCCCCAACCTGCGCGAGACTTTCTCGAAGTTGACTTTGTTGTACTATACAACTGTTATCATGTCAGTGGAACATGTCTCATGGTAGATTCTCAACAAGATGAGGTCATTGATGAAGTATTCATAACCATTATGTCACTATCGGAAAACTTGGGATGAGAGTAAACATTGATTCACTACATAACAAATTCACCTTGCATTTTTCCTTTGTTTAAAGGTGAAAAAAGTCTCAGTCATCATCACATTATAAAACAATTACCTCTAACTCTAAAATAATAGGTGTAGATTCAGCTAGATACATAGGGATTGCAACATTCATACTACCTAGATGAACATCAACATTGAAGTGATGTTGATTGTGTTGTTTCATTCCAATGGGTGGTGCATCACAAAGCAAACACTAGCAGGATGTTTTGTCTCAACTGTGTTCTGCAAGAAACATAACCGGTAGCAGCTGAAACACTCTTTCCTCACATCTGATTCAGAGTTTATTCGCCAAACACTAGACTTCTGTGGTACTAAGTCACACACCTGTGTTTTGGTTGTTATCCAAGCTAAACAGATGTTATGTGGAATGTGATGGCCCACCTATATTCCACTCCCAAAAGAGACATTCCAGAAATATTTCTAATAATGGCATGACTTGGGAAAAGTGTGTACAGTCTCAAGAAGACTAGGTATTTAAAAGGAAATTACCATTTGAATCTCACAGGTAAGTAATTTTATTCTTCCCAGTTAAGGCTCGGATATGAAGCAAGTTTAAGCCCTTATTAAAAAAATATTATTTTAAAGACTGCAACCATGGTTAATTTTCACTTTTTGATTGACAACTTACCAAACTGACATTTTTGGTAAAGATTAGCTTTAGTTGGTTTTAGAGATGTGGAAGTGAGAATGTTTATTGGTGACATACTAAAGAGCACAAACTTTCTACCCAATTTTTTTTTTTTTTTTTTTCAATTTTGAAAAAGTAATGAATTTTACCTACCCTGTATACAAAGTTTTGTAATTACATAAAATTTCGACATACATTTTTCGATTTATCTTCAAGTGTACTTAAAGAAGTAGTCTTCATTTGTATGTAAACATGATAGCAGGCACAAAAATGAAGGTAGTACAGTAATATGAAATTTGGTATAGAGGACTATAGTGTGCTCTTATGGGAACCAATTACATTGTATGATGTATCATTTACTAAGAGGTCATTTATTTGTGAAATTCATAATTTAAATATCCACCTTTGGGTACACAGTATTTGCAAACATGGTAAAATGTAAACCAACTAAAAAAATCTTGATTTCTCGTATTATACAGTGTGCGCCAAAATAAAAGTACTGAAATTGTAAGATTTTATTTATATAGTTTTACCAACATATACAAGTAAAAGGAAGCAAAATCGGTTAGACTCAGGTAATAATATGTTCAATATGACCTCCGTTCAGTTTTAGGAAACACTCGTATTGTTTTTGAAGGTTTTACATCATTTTGGTGAAGAGGGGTTGTTTCTCTTATACTCCTTATACGCATGGTTATTTTTTCCTGGAGTCAGACGATGGTAGCTGTTGTGTCTTCACAGAAAATCTTCTTCAACATTCCCCAGACATAGGCGTCAGGTGGTGTAAGATTGGGGGAGTGGACTGGTTAAGGAAGTTTGTTCTAAGGAAGATGAGGTGTATGCCAAAAGTTTCTTAAAGGAAAGCAGTGTGGCTGGTTGTGCCATCTTGCTGGAACCATTGTGTTCCTGAGATCTCCTATAAAACAATCAAGAATAACCATATATCGGTCCTGATTTACAGTAAGAGGATTTCCATTATTGTCTTCAACAAAGTATGGACCAATTATGCCTCTCCCTGTCAAAGCGCACCAAATGGTTACACACTCACTATGCTGTGGCCTCTCTACAACACTGTCAGGATGTTCAAACCCAAGAAAACATATTGTTTGCTTGTTTATGAAACCATTAAGGTGCACATGATAATTCATTAAACATTCTTCTCAACGACGTATTGCTTATATTCAGTTTCAAAGATGTTTGGTTTAGACTTCTTTTTGGTGACTGTAACACTTACTGCAACACTTTTCCATGGTTTTTATTTTTACAGACAGTAGTTGGGCGACCTGAATAGCCCTTCCACTGTGTCAAAACACTACCTGTTCTTCAAAATGTTTGAACAACATTAATAATCACAGCATTACTAGGCGGGTTTTTGTGAAAATGTTCCTAAAAACGGAATGCAGTGTGTGACAAACTTGGCCCATCCGCAAGTCTAATTCCGTATGAGCAAAAATAATGCTCTACAATAAAAGCTTTCTTTGCAGTAGTTAGCACCACATCAGCAAACACTAACCTCAAATAAAGAAATAATAATCAAAGAAGACGTGGCAACAATCAAAAGTTGCCACAGCTGATCGAGAAGGCAGTACAGCTGATTCAGTTTCAGTACTGTTTATTTTGGCGCATAATAGATCTAGGCCCTTTTATAAAGTTTGGTTTGTGAGGTTATGTTTAGTATTTGTTTATTATTATTATTTCATAACAAGGTTTATTTTAGCTTCCCTTAAGTGTTTCAAGACCTTTTAGTGTAAAATTTCTATTTTAAACTATATACATATTAACTAAATAACTATCGAAGACAAAACAAAAGGCAGTTCTATGTTGTACATCACATTGTATTAATAAATTTATTAAACAAAAAATAATTTCCAGAAATAAATAACTCACGGTGTATCACAGCGAGCTAGCGCCTGCAATAACTGTGTAGGCCTTGCTAGAATGGACGAGCTAATACAAGCAGATTTAATACACAAAAGTTGGTATCTTGGGCCTTGTAGGAAATGGTGGCAATGTTTCTTGGGCCTACAAGTGGCAATGTTAAAGGTTTTGTTTTCTTAAAAAATTCATAAAAAATAATAATTGTATGCAAAACCTAACTTGTAGGATATCATTTTTCTCAGAAAGATGCGTAGAATTTATCTATGTAAAATATATACAGGTGTGTCTATATATATATGAAACGGTTTTGAAGTATGTTAGGTGTCAAAAAATGAAGTTAACATTTTTCAGACAAACCTGTATCATCCAAAATCAATAGCTTACCACCTTTTTTCAAGATATATAAAAGTTTTACATAATATTTGTGAATATATTTAGAAGAAAAAAAAATTATTTGTTACATTTTCAAAAAAAATTGGTTTATGAAAAAAGGGAAAATGTTTTGCCTAATTTGAAAAAAATCACCATTAAATTATAAAATGTATTAAATAAAATTGTTAACATTTTATCAACTTTTGGTTGTATGGTAATAATCTATGGAAAATTATCTTTAAAACAGTGTAAAAATTATTGCCTTAGGATGATTTATACCAGGTGTTGAATTGCAAAAAAAGTGATTTCTTGTCACATAAACACTAGAATGACAGTGGAATGGCAGAATACCACTTGTAACTTGTAGGAGGGAATTGTATTCATAGATCCAGCTGTTTTTTCTAGTAGGGTAAGTTTATACAGGTTTTCTGAACCTTTGTATTGACACTACTTTTTTGACGTAGGTTAGGTCATAACGTCTCTAGCTTTGCTCGTATCATTGTCTCGCCCCTTGCGAAACTTTACATTTGCGATGGAGTTTCTATTCGCTACGCTCGATCCAGTGATGCGGCTCTCCCAGACCTCGTAACTGTATAGAATAAATATCACATTTTCTTGGGAGGTTAGAGTTCGAAATTATAATTTCGACGATAATTTTGCATTTTAAAATCGTAGTGGGTTGTGATAGGTAATATTACATGTAGAATTAAAATCTACAAATTTGTATTTAATTTATGAAACCTGATAGGAATGAGAGGGATCTAACCCAAGACTACATGAAAAAGGTGTAAATCCAGTTGACACTAGGCCCGTACTCACTAAATTACACGAACATTTTTGGTTAGTTTTTACTTAGTTTTGAGGACGGGTCAGTGAGAAATGTTGTGCAATTTGTAACGTTTATTTGGAATCTAGATATACACAGTTTGCGCATGCGCGAACCAGATACATTTCTAGCGTACGCTATCTTTACAGTGTTGAATATCCACCTTGAAACAAAGGGAAATGTAATTGTTGATAATCAGATTTATTAGAAAGTGATCTCAGTTAGTTGACCTCCATCGCTACTAGAGTGCATTACGGTAGCTAATTATGTTTAAGTTAAGCTTGACCTCCCACAGGATGATTCTAACCTTCATAGTTCATTACTTCCTTACAATTGGAATTATTGAACCTACTTTTGATGGCGACTCGTAACACTTGCATACAAATAGTGTAATTTCTTGAGAGATTGTAAGTTTCTCATATTCATGATGTTTTAAAATTCCACGGCTAAAATAAGTTTATATAAATGGAAGTCCAGAAAAGTCTGTCGGTCATTTTGTGTTTTACAATAAAATATTATATCATAGGAAGTAGACGATATTGTGTGAAGATTTTGTATACCGTACGTATTATATATTATGTAACCTTTTGCCAGTATACAGTGGAGTAGCAAGATTCTCGGAGGCCCCTAACTGTGATCGTCAAAAGTGAATTCAATATTTATCCATACATAAACAATTATGGATACGTAATACTTGTTTTTACAAATTTGAGGAACAAATAATGAGTTATTAATTGTTTGATTTAGCTTTTTTTTGTGTATAAAGTTAGAAGCTGACATCGTTAAAATAGGATCAACAGGATCAGAACAGAATGATATTATTTTGAAGGTTTTACCAAACTAAAATAATAACAGGCTTTTCAAAATAAAATTAACTTGGTCTTGCATGGATAAATTGATTGAACTTTTTAGAAAATTAAAATAGTAAGGCATTAAGTAGTAAACGAAAAACAGTTTTAAAAGGGCCAATTAAAGTAATGAAAACAGGCTAAAGTTTAACAAAGCTTAAAGTCTAAATTTTCTTGATACTGTATGAAGAAAATAAATTATTTATTCAACAGTAAAAAAATCGATTTAACTTGAGTTAAAGATATTCTTTCTTGATTACATATCGGCAAAGATATCATCGACGTTTTGTTAATCTGTTGTGCTCTTTCAATTCTATTGACAATGGACCCAAACCACTTAGGCGTTCTTGAGCCATAGAACTTCTAACTGACAGTACAGAGTTATCATAAATGAATTCATACGAAGACATTAGAGAAATTTTGTGATGTTGTGTTGGTATCGCTGATAGACTATAGCCCAAAAGTTTAACAGCTGCTGTAAACTCAAAACTAGTTCTTGCATTATTGTGGTAGTGTTCCGTGTGGAGTGTGTTATTATGTTCTCTAATAAAGAAAAAGCAAAGTGTGTTTTGTTGCTGTTTGAATTCAAGTCTGTAATTTCAGTACAACGTGTATTTAGACGCGAATACAGAAAAGATCCACCACATGAAAATAACATACGATGTTGATTTAAACAATTCGAAGAAACTGGATAAGTTCAAAAGTAGAAATCATCTGGCAGGCCAAGTGTATCAGACGAAAAAGTTGAACTTATTACACAATCTGCAACCAGAAGTCCTAAGAAGTCAATACCTCGACGAAGCCTAGAGTTAGGTACTGTATTCCAAAAACAACAATCTACAAAGTTTTACACAAAAGACTGAAATTATACGCATATAAAATCCAGCTATTGAAGGAATTAAAACATGATGATGGTGCAAAACGTTTTAATTTCGTTGTTGAAATGTTGAACAAGATTGATGAAAACCAATCAGTTTTAGATGATATAATTTTTTCAAACGAAGCTACATTCCATATCAATGGGTCTGTTAACAGACACAATTCATGCAAATGGGGATCTGAAAACCCACATACAATTTTTGAGAAAATACGCGACTCGCCTAAAGTTAATATCGATTAATAGGCCAGCAAGGACCTATACGCTGGCCTCCAAGGAGTCCAGACCTGACACCTTGCAACTTCTTGTGGTGTACATCAGAAACATGACCTAAATCACTTAAGAAACAGGATTAATGAAGCAATGACAAGCGTTAACAATGACATGTTAACTAACGTTTTGAGACGACGATTTAGATAAATAAACAACATCAGCTGTAAGTAATTCTGTTTTCATTTAAATCATGTTCAAAACTCCACCATTCTTTTATTGATAACTGTATTATTTGTAATAAAAAAAAATTATGTCATCGGAAGTGGTTATAAATTTGTCAGCTTATTTTTTTGGTTGACCATATTGAACCGGTTGTCCAGTTGTGAGCATATAGTATCAATCATGGTACAATATATTGTCACCTGAAAATTGGTTTTCGGCCAGTGAACCTTTAATCTTCACAATGCTCATCAAAGTGACTCTTTTGTTTGAAAACTGAGTCAACATCCACATTTTGTGCAGATTTTGGCTGCCTTTTCAATTAATAAATTGATCGATCCTCGAAGGCGTAATTTAAAAGAGCATTACGCAAAAGTCATTTAGGCATATATGTAGATTCTGCTTGTAGTGTTTTTGAGACAATGTTTTCTAAAATTGTACACTAAATTACCAACAGTAAAACAAATCTGAAGGATTTGATTGCTTTCTTCAGGCCAATGGCGGACGAGCTGTGAATCCCGAATTCACTTCACTCAACCACTGTATTTTCTTTGTTATTTTAGAAATAATTCTCTCGCATGAAATAGCAGCAATAGTATGTAAAAACATTAAATAAATATTCGGTTGATGTGTAATTTGTTACAGAACATTTGACCACGGGATACCTTCAAAATAATGTAAACAGGAACCCCGCCTTTATTGGGTGTCCTCATTCAGAGTTGCACCAGCCGTGTTTTAATTTTTTTTTCGATTTGGGGTTTATCTACCGTAAGTCCAAAACACGAAATTCCGTTTTTCTCAAAATCGACTTTAAAGATTTTGATCAAATTATGCTCAAAATGTATTCTCAAATAATTTCTTTTCTTGAAGTTCAAAATAAACTCAATGTTATCCATCTATATCCAAATTTTAAGTTTATACTTGGATCTACATGATGTTGACAAGTCATACTTTATATACGATTAAAATGAACATTCAAATTTTGAAAACAATGTTTCGAGCTTCATGTCCAGTATTTTAAGTTTAAAACCTGCTAAATTTATGAAGATACACTTTTTAGTGAAATCCTTGTGAGACTGATTTTAGTGAATAATAACTTAGTTAGCAATCCCGAACACCCAAACTAGATAGTCTTTGGTTAGATCTTTCACCTCAATCTTTCTTGACTAAATCTTATTATTTTTCGACTCTGACAGTGTTTGAGAGCTGTGTTTATATTTTGTTCTTTTTTTTTTATAGAAGGCTGTGGTTACCAAGAGATTTTTCCCCTTTAAACAGCGAACAAATATTTCAGGGGAAATGGAGGTGAATACGTTGGCGTATTTAAAAACATTCTGAGTGGATATAAAGTGTGTGAAGTGTTTTTACACCGCTCAATTATCATTGCCGAGCACGGAAATTCGATCAAGGACTGGAATAATACTTTAGGTACGAGTTATAGACGATACTTTTCATCACACTGTAAATAACAATAAAAGAAATATAATTTATCAACATAATGTAATTACCCCAAAAAGTATAACTTTATAACCTAACATTTAAAGGTTATAATTTCTACATTTTAAACTTTATTGACAACTTACTTATGAATGGAAATAAATGTATATGAATATTGCAGTTTTCATTGTTACTTATGTTTATTCCTTTGTAGGGCAATTTATTCTGTAGGATCTGAAATGTTTGTGACTGTTGAGTTTCCATTGCATTGCTTTGTTGCTAGTACTCGTAACAAGAACAGCTGATTTTAAATACAAAACTACTACTGATAGAAGCAACATGCTACTAGCGCCACTGGTGTTAGAATGCATAACTAGATAGCAGTACGGGACAAATCTCAGCAGCTGTCTTTCCCTAACTAGACCGGGAAAATATCACTTTGAATGTTCACAACTGTCATGGAACATTATTAATTTCAATACGGCGTGAAGAAAAATACTTAATGTTTTTATTCAATGTGGATTTGAAATATTTACAAAAAATATTCATTTTCCTGAAAGTTGTCTAATTGACTTACGTTTGACATTTGCATTTAATTAAATAATATCTTCATATTCACAGAGATAATTCGAGTTGTGAGAATTTGGTAGTTGTACAGAATACGCAAAATGAAAACGTCATGTTACTTTGTTACATATAGGCTACGTAGTATTATATCATGATATATTTTTGCTGGTATATCAGTTCAGTCCAAAAGTGTGTTTTTCGGAATGACGACTGTCGTATATCTCTTTAGTTTAAACGTGTCGACCGAGTTTAATGAAACTCTGAGTGTGAGTTTGACCAAGTTCAATTTGGGGATAGATACTGTAAGGGAAAAAAACAGGAAATTATGATTTTATTAAAATCTGCTTCCTAACCTAACCTAACCTAACCTGTACTGTAGTGAATACGTGCTTGTCAATCCCGAAGGTTCGTAGCTGGAATCACACTTATTTCTCATCTAGTCTAGGTTTCTTTCAAATTTCTTATCAGGTCTGTCTTGACCAAATTTTATTCTCTTCTGACGCTATTAGAATATTCGAGGGCTTAATTTATTTAAGGCGATCATGATTGAGAGGGTTTTTTGTCTCTAAACAAGGGGCCTATAATATTACGACAGTCACAATGGCAGCTTTCATTCAAAAGGATAACAGAGTAGTAATTAATAACAGATAATTTCTTGGTAATTAACTACAACTTCCATTATCCGTCCTGTCACTAGAGATGATACTAGTTTGAAAGGATTTCCTTGTTGGATAAAAAAACTGCGGTAATTGAACAGACTATTCATGCTATGGAACGTCAATTAGGCCTACCACACGATGAAATTTGCTAATTTCCTTACACAAGATCCTTTTGAAATTAACAAAAATGTCGTCCATTTTTTAAACAGCTTTAATTCACATCTCGTGTGTTATTCAACTTATACAATTTATGGTACTTACGTATTAACGCCACCGCAGCAGAAGTTGCGCTAATGCGCATGCGCCAATAAAGAGCAAACTGGTTTAAGGGAAGCAGAATTCCATTTTTTTCAACTTTGAGATTCATATACTTTCATTTTATGATTTGTCGCAAAAATTTTAGGCGTAGATTGGCGGCACTTCACTTTTAAAGCTCATGTTTATCCATGATCTAATTTCAAATTATTAACTTTAATAAACTTACGAAAGGTTTGGCCAGGTGATTATATATATATATATATATATATATATATATATATATATATATATATATATAGCTAACTGGCCAAACCTGTCGTGATATATAATTATATCGCAAAGTAAGCAAATATTGGCGCATGCGCATTAGCAACTTCTGCTGCGGTGGCGTTAATACGTAAGTACCCAATTTATATACAAATTTATTGATTTCAATAATTCTACATGTCATGATACCAACCCTACCTCTCAACGATAGTGAAGTTGTCATAAATATAATTTCAAATCTCGACATCCCAAAAATATGTGAAATACAACCTTGGCGAGTCATCGACACGAGCGTAGCAAGTGAATTATTTTTCATATGTACAGCTACCTGATAGTGCCACACGAGCGAAGGATTCCGTCACCCTAGCGCCGAGCGGGCTACCTGGCATAATCTGACAGTTTTGACAGCCGAATTGGAATTCACAAAAGCAACGAACCGTGGTAACGGCGTGTGCCCAACGGAGCATAGATGACGCAAATTTTGCATAAATTTCATTGCAGACACGACGCTTCGAATTCTAGAGTAACATTTTATTTTTCTGACAATGAATATGGTAAAAATTCTTGAAAATAGTTATTGATATTAACAATAGTCAAAATTTAAAACCTCATTAAAAAATCACCATCTTTAGCTACAAAAAAATAAAATGTAACTTTTATCAATACAAAATAAAAAGCATTAACACAAAAGATAAACTGTCAAAACGGTTAGACCTAACCTAACCCTCGTCACTTCTGGATCACTGAGCAGACCCTATGATAATTTATGCTCTCGGCGCTGAGGAGACTCGGCGCAGGGAAGACGCTTCGCGAGCGATGTGACCCTTGATCTATCAATACAATTTAACATTTCCTACAAAACATAAGAAACCAACTTCTGGGCATTACATTTAGTTGATATGTTTCTATTCCATTCTATGATGAGCGCCCCATCATTTTGTACTTTTAATATTTTTTTCAAAAACCGTCAGTTTTTGACAAAATTTACAAGTGATGGATACAATGGTATCTTCATGTTTTAACGGATATTTCTTGTTAGTTAACTACAACTTCCTGAATTCTTCTTCGATTCACAATTTGCAACACTTCGCTCAGTGACAGTAAGGAATAACTGTTGTTAAAAGGGGAAAACCCTCTGGGTTAGCATCGCCTTATAAAATAAGGGAGAAAATAACGTAATATAAAGAATCCTATTTCACGAATACGCTAATAACATCAGGGTCAGATTCATGTAGAGTTCGAGTTTTAAACTCAACCAATTCCGAGGAACTGGAAGGGCAGGCGTACCTAGTGCCTTTCGGCACACCACCTACCCCCACTCAGATAGAAAAAGTAAGGGGAGCAATCTCACCACTAGCACCCCGCTGCACCACGAAACCATTCCTCAAACGCACGCTCCCAGAAGTCGAGATCTCTGGACAGACTGAGCATGCTCCCATGGTACTCATGTCGGCATAATTTCTCAAGCCACGTTTGATGAGTCACCGCGGCAGTACATATACTAAAATTGGAACATCAGGGTCAGAAGAGAACAAGAGTTGGTCAATAGGTGTCAAATAGGAAAGAAAGGGACATTACCAAGTTTACATAAGTTTGGTTGTGGCCGCCGAGAAGCCAGTGGTCTGAGCAGCGCATCTCCAGTTGACAAAGGTCAGGGTCAGAGAGGTTTGACAGGTTTAGAGTTTATCAGCTGAGCGGCACATACATTCTGTCGCTCCCTGTACTCTACATGTTGCTGACTGACACTCTGCCTAATGGTTTATTACGTTTGTCAATACATAGGCCAACATTCTTAGATATATGGTAGTAATTAATACACGATAAAACATGTTCCAATAAATGTTTTTGGGAAAAAAACGTAAATACAATATCTGTTTTAAACTTTGAATTAACTAAAGAATAATTAAATTTTCGGTAATTATATAGCAGAGCCGCCTCACTTCAAAATCAATTTTTAAAGGTTTTATTCGTCAAATAAATGTTGGAAAAATATTTTATTATCGAAAAAAAGTGTCGGAAAGATGATTACATAATGTAATTACACAAGAAAATCTTAATCAGAGTCAAATTCTGCTGCAAATTCAGTAGAAGAGGAATTTATTGAATTTAAATGTATTTCACTCGTAATTCGCCATAAATGATGAAAACAAGTATTATACTCATTGTACTTTCTCTTAAACATAAATTCGGCTATATGGCCATGGAAATGTTGTTTTGAATTTCCATATCGCGGCACATTTCCTCGCACATCCCTCCATTGACGTTCAATTGTCTGCGTGGCTGCGTATGTGCTTCAGTGTACGCATATGTAGGGCTGTATTATTATATGTCACGAAAGGTTTGGCCAGGTTGCTATATATATATAACCACCTGGCCAAACCTTCCGTACGTTTATTGAAGTGAATGTCATGAGTATGAAAGATAACACAGAGTTAATTTTTTCACGAAAAAACTACTTGTGTAATTGTATTATTGTATTATGTAATCATCTTTCCGACACTTTTTTTCGATAGTAAAATATTTTTCCAACATTTATTTGACGAATAAAACCCATAAAAATTGATTTTGAAGTGAGGCAGCTCTGCTATATAATTACCAAATTTTCAAAGTAAATTTTAGAAACTAAAAAATGTCAATTTCGAACCTAAGCTAACCAATCTTAGAAATCTCTTTTAGCTGAAAAATGTGCCGCTCAGCAAATCGCCTCTGAACATGCCAAACCCTTCTAAACCCTTGTTAATAACAGACCACTGGCCCCTCGGCGGACGACACCAAAAAGTTTAAACCCAGTTATGGCACCTCGGTATTGCCAACCCCGAGATAGGAAATAACTGATATTATAAACGTGTGGATATAGTAGTAAATTACCAAGAAATTATTTGATGTATTCAAATTCATGAAGATCATGCAACAATTTAAAAACCTCTCCAAATACGGTGATATATCTATTTTGCCTCCAAAAAAGTGATTTTAAAATGATGTATGTGCTCTAAAGCCCAAATTTGAGACCGAATGTAATCAAATTTAATAAGTTATATCTCCAAACTTTTTAAAATTGTTTTTTCTAAAACTCGATATTTAAGTGTAGCTCGGTTTTCTTTTTAAATTGCTTGGTATTAAAGATCAAATTTTGATCAACTTCTTTTCTTAAACCTCAAATTGTCCACCTAAAGTTCAAGATTTCCGAAAGAACTATCAATATCACAAATCGAGTAGTTTGGCTTAGATTGATTGCTTTCTTTCGCGTGTACGAAAAGTTATCTTCACATCAATATTTTACCAGAAATTGAATCCATTACACGCAAATAGTATATTAGGACTAGATCATTATTGTATTATCTATGAAAAGAATAGAAAAATCATCCAGATGTGACAGTTTGTAATTTTATAACTACAGCATATTATGAGCTTTCCTATGCAGGGTGTTTCTGATATACTTTGACGGGTCTTTTCTATTATACGACCGCATGGCTCAAATTATTTTCTATACTAACAGAATGATAATAAAGTAGGTTTTCTCACCTCAATTGATGAAATCATCTATAAAATAAATGGGTTTATTGTTTTTCACAAAACACACAAATATACAAAATAGAAAAACACAAACTAATTACATGTGAACGTTTTTGTGACTTTTACACTTCTGGTTAGGTCTGGGTTAGGTTAGGTTAGGTATGGGTTAGGTTAGGTTAGGTATGGGTTAGGTTAGGTTAGGTCTGGGTTAGATTAGGTTAGGTTAGGTTAGGTTTTTACACTTCTGGTGGCCAAAATACTACAATATCTTTGATAATTTGATCGAACAGATCAGTTTCTTGATGGTGTTTCCGCCATAGAAATTCACATAAGTAAGAGTCAAGCATGTCCCTGCTTGTGCCACACTGTTTACGATTTCTTCTTAGTATAGAAAATAATTTAAGCCATGCGGTCTTATAATAGAAAAGACCCACTTTGACAAGCTTCGAGAGCGGTTTCTTTACGTAAAAATAAATTTAAAAAGTTCCTATAAACACGTGTCAGAAACTGCTTTGTTTTCAGATAATCCGCCATTTTGAATTTAAAAAAACATTATAGCTTTTGA
The DNA here is from genome assembly GCA_963513935.1 of Aphrophora alni. Classification (NCBI taxonomy): domain Eukaryota; kingdom Metazoa; phylum Arthropoda; class Insecta; order Hemiptera; family Aphrophoridae; genus Aphrophora; species Aphrophora alni. Next base: position 28,078,989 of record OY740777.1, read on the forward strand.
AGTAGATAAAATATAGAGTTCAAATTTAGCGTACCAATTTATTATGGAATGTTTTACAAGTGTGCAAAAAATGAAGACTGTATTCTTATTATTTTTTAAATGGGGGAAGTTTAACCTTTTTAATGTTAAATATCTCGAAAATTATTAATTAAAAAAAAATTAAGTAACAAAAATTTTTCTCTTTTAATTACAAAATATATGATCGAAGTCAAAGGATAATCAAGTTGTTTATAGGAACTTTTGATTCATTTTTATCCGCTACTGAAGCTTGTCAAAGTATTTCAGGAACACCCTATAACTGCGACGACAAAGAGCTAGGCCTACATATCGCACAAATAATCGTATTTGTTGGATTAATTCAGTGATGAGAAAAATTGATAACATTTTATTTTATCAAGCTAAAAATCTTAAATTACATTATTACATGTAAAACACTTCCATATAAAATGGTCGGACATTACCTTTAGAAATGATGACATTTTTAAAGTTGACACTTCTCAGAAAAGTAGAAAAAAAACCTGTATTTTTTGTTCTAACCGCGATGAAATTAATATAAAAACTTAACTTTGACACCAATCAACGCAGAATTAAACGAGTAAATTTAATGTAAAGTAGAAAATATAGCCAACCGGTATAGCCTAATGCAAAACCAGAGTGGATGACCATTGACCATGGGGACGAGAAGATGTGCCAACTTGTGGACCGTGACATTTGACTATAGAGAGTAAATTGTGCACACTTTGTGATGACTACTTGTCGGGTAATATGACCACAGAACGTCAGAGGACAAGGTCTATTTGAGGGCTACATTTTGTAAAACATCTAAGTTTTATAACTTCCTTAAGTTTTCCCTCTTCCATTAAATCAAAGGTCAGTCAGATGTAGAGAAGAGTTATGTCTATTTTATAAACAATTCTACATGGATGCTTTAGTAATCGCTAATTGACTGAAGCGAAGCGAGTAAAGAACGGTTAATTTTAATCTCCAACATTCCTACATTTGATTTTGATTTTTCCACATTATCGTTGTGTCGAGAAAGTTATGTGAGAGGTTAAGAATTATCCATTTTTAGGTACTTTGAGTAGAAAGTAGTGATCTGGGAATGATGTGATCTATAGCTCTACACGACCGATTTTGATTTAGAAGTACATTCATTCCATAAAAAAGGAAGCAGGAAATGACGATTTTCTCAAAATCAGCAGCAACGATTTTGATCAATTTTTCCAAATTGTGTCCCAAAAATGGGTGCACAGATACTTATATGTGGATACCTTAACTACAATTAAGTATGAAAAGAAGCAATAAAATCTCAGGTTGAAGTACATTATGTATATATATATATATATATATATATATATATATTTGTCTAATCTGATTGTACTAGCCTGTATAAAGCTCAAGACATATGACAAATATAAGTTGTCATTTTTATAGATTTAAAACTAAGGACTAGCACACGGGGCTTGGCATCCCGAGGGTACCTACAGTCTGTATGAAGTAACCTGTCTCCTGACCCTTCGACTACCTGGGACAGGCCCGGGCCATTCACGTCGCCCGCAGTTGTTTACCTAATTAGTCGCCTATAAGCTTCCCCACTAGCTTAAGTAACTTTTTTACCTAAATCATAATTTCCGAAATGTTATCAAATATTTGAAAAGTACATAAAAAAATAAGATCAACGATACTAAACAAGGGCAAATTTGATAAAAACTAACAATATAGAGGTAATAAGAAATATAGAAGTAGTCTGTTTAAATCTTGTAATAATAAAGTTGGTTTTATGTAACAATATGACAATGAAATTACAAATTTGCCCTTGTTTAGTATCGTTGATCTTATTTTTTTATGTACTTTTCAAATATTTGATAACATTTCGGAAATTATGATTTAGGTAAAAAAGTTACTTAAGCTAGTGGGGAAGCTTATAGGCGACTAATTAGGTAAACAACTGCGGGCGACGTGAATGGCCCGGGCCTGTCCCAGGTAGTCGAAGGGTCAGGAGACAGGTTACTTCATACAGACTGTAACTGGCTCTACACCTTCATTCATTAGTTTTGGGTTAAATCCCTCTCTTGTATCTTTCCTTCCATTCAGGGGCTCACTTATAGTGAATAGGCCTACGTTTCTAGCAATCCCAGACAGTCTAACTGGCTCTACAATTTCTGTCATTAGTTTTGGGTTAAAACCCTCTCTTTTTTCTTTCCTAACCTTCAGGGGTTCACTTATAGTGAGTACGTTTCTAGCAATCCCAGACAGTCTAACTGGCTCTACAATTTCTGTCATTAGTTTTGGGTTAAAACCCTCTCTTTTTTCTTTCCTAACCTTCAGGGGCTCACTTATAGTGAGTACGTTTCTAGCAATCCCAGACAGTCTAACTGGCTCTACAATTTCTGTCATTAGTTTTGGGTTAAATCCCTCTCTTGTATCTTTACTACCCTTCAGGGGCTCACTTATAGTGAGTACGTTTCTAGCAATCCCAGACAGTCTAACTGGCTCTAAAATTTCTTTCATTAGTTTTGGGTTAAATCCCTCTATTTATCTTTACTACCCTTCAGGGGCTCACTTATAGTGAGTACGTTTCTAGCAATCCCAGACAGTCTAACTGGCTCTAAAATTTCTTTCATTAGTTTTTGGGTTAAATCCCTCTCTTTATCTTTACTACCCTTCAGGGGCTCACTTATAGTGACTACGTTTCTAGCAATCCCAGACATTCTAGCTGGCTCTATAATTTCTGTCATTAGTTTTGGGTTAAATCCCTCTCTTGTATCTTTACTACCCTTCAGGGGCTCACTTATAGTGAGTACGTTTCTAGCAATCCCAGACAGTCTAACTGGCTCTAAAATTTCTTTCATTAGTTTTGGGTTAAATCCCTCTATTTATCTTTACTACCCTTCAGGGGCTCACTTATAGTGAGTACGTTTCTAGCAATCCCAGACAGTCTAACTGGCTCTAAAATTTCTTTCATTAGTTTTTGGGTTAAATCCCTCTCTTTATCTTTACTACCCTTCAGGGGCTCACTTATAGTGACTACGTTTCTAGCAATCCCAGACATTCTAGCTGGCTCTATAATTTCTGTCATTAGTTTTGGGTTAAAACCCTCTCTTTTTTCTTTCCTACCCTTCAGGGGTTCACTTATAGTGAGTACGTTTCTAGCAATCCCAGACAGTCTAGCTGGCTCTATAATTTCTGTCATTAGTTTTGGGTTAAAACCCTCTCTTTTTTCTTTCCTACCCTTCAGGGGTTCACTTATAGTGAGTACGTTTCTCGCAATCCCAGGCAGTCTAGCTGGCTCTATAATTTCTGTCATTAGTTTTGGGTTAAAACCCTCTCTTTTTTCTTTCCTACCCTTCAGGGGTTCACTTATAGTGAGTACGTTTCTAGCAATCCCAGGCAGTCTAGCTGGCTCTATAATTTCTGTCATTAGTTTTGGGTTAAAACCCTCTCTTTTTTCTTTCCTACCCTTCAGGGGTTCACTTATAGTGAGTACGTTTCTAGCAATCCCAGACAGTCTAGCTGGCTCTATAATTTCTGTCATTAGTTTTGGGTTAAAACCCTCTCTTTTTTCTTTCCTACCCTTCAGGGGTTCACTTATAGTGAGTACGTTTCTAGCAATCCCAGACAGTCTAGCTGGCTCTATAATTTCTGTCATTAGTTTTGGGTTAAAACCCTCTCTTTTTTCTTTCCTACCCTTCAGGGGTTCACTTATAGTGAGTACGTTTCTAGCAATCCCAGACAGTCTAGCTGGCTCTATAATTTCTGTCATTAGTTTTGGGTTAAAACCCTCTCTTTTTTCTTTCCTACCCTTCAGGGGTTCACTTATAGTGAGTACGTTTCTCGCAATCCCAGGCAGTCTAACTGGCTCTATAATTTCTGTCATTAGTTTTGGGTTAAATCCCTCTCTTTTTTCTTTCCTACCCTTCAGGGGTTCACTTATAGTGAGTACGTTTCTAGCAATCCCAGACAGTCTAACTGGCTCTAAAATTTCTTTCATTAGTTTTTGGGTTAAATCCCTCTCTTTATCTTTACTACCCTTCAGGGGCTCACTTATAGTGAGTACGTTTCTAGCAATCCCAGACATTCTAGCTGGCTCTACACCTTCATTCATTTAGTTTTGGGTTAAAACCCTCTCTTTTTTCTTTCCTACCCTTCAGGGGTTCACTTATAGTGAGTACGTTTCTAGCAATCCCAGACAGTCTAGCTGGCTCTATAATTTCTGTCATTAGTTTTGGGTTAAAACCCTCTCTTTTTTCTTTCCTACCCTTCAGGGGTTCACTTATAGTGAGTACGTTTCTAGCAATCCCAGACAGTCTAGCTGGCTCTATAATTTCTGTCATTAGTTTTGGGTTAAAACCCTCTCTTTTTTCTTTCCTACCCTTCAGGGGTTCACTTATAGTGAGTACGTTTCTAGCAATCCCAGACAGTCTAGCTGGCTCTACAATTTCTGTCATTAGTTTTGGGTTAAATCCCTCTCTTTTTTCTTTCCTACCCTTCAGGGGTTCACTTATAGTGAGTACGTTTCTAGCAATCCCAGACAGTCTAGCTGGCTCTATAATTTCTGTCATTAGTTTTGGGTTAAAACCCTCTCTTTTTTCTTTCCTACCCTTCAGGGGTTCACTTATAGTGAGTACGTTTCTAGCAATCCCAGACAGTCTAGCTGGCTCTATAATTTCTGTCATTAGTTTTGGGTTAAAACCCTCTCTTTTTTCTTTCCTACCCTTCAGGGGTTCACTTATAGTGAGTACGTTTCTAGCAATCCCAGACAGTCTAGCTGGCTCTATAATTTCTGTCATTAGTTTTGGGTTAAAACCCTCTCTTTTTTCTTTCCTACCCTTCAGGGGTTCACTTATAGTGAGTACGTTTCTAGCAATCCCAGACAGTCTAGCTGGCTCTATAATTTCTGTCATTAGTTTTGGGTTAAAACCCTCTCTTTTTTCTTTCCTACCCTTCAGGGGTTCACTTATAGTGAGTACGTTTCTAGCAATCCCAGACAGTCTAGCTGGCTCTATAATTTCTGTCATTAGTTTTGGGTTAAAACCCTCTCTTTTTTCTTTCCTACCCTTCAGGGGTTCACTTATAGTGAGTACGTTTCTCGCAATCCCAGGCAGTCTAGCTGGCTCTATAATTTCTGTCATTAGTTTTGGGTTAAAACCCTCTCTTTTTTCTTTCCTACCCTTCAGGGGTTCACTTATAGTGAGTACGTTTCTAGCAATCCCAGACAGTCTAGCTGGCTCTATAATTTCTGTCATTAGTTTTGGGTTAAAACCCTCTCTTTTTTCTTTCCTACCCTTCAGGGGCTCACTTATAGTGAGTACGTTTCTAGCAATCCCAGGCAGTCTAGCTGGCTCTACAATTTCTGTCATTAGTTTTGGGTTAAAACCCTCTCTTTTTTCTTTCCTACCCTTCAGGGGTTCACTTATAGTGAGTACGTTTCTAGCAATCCCAGACAGTCTAGCTGGCTCTATAATTTCTGTCATTAGTTTTGGGTTAAAACCCTCTCTTTTTTCTTTCCTACCCTTCAGGGGCTCACTTATAGTGAGTACGTTTCTAGCAATCCCAGACAGTCTAGCTGGCTCTACAATTTCTGTCATTAGTTTTGGGTTAAATCCCTCTCTTTTTTCTTTCCTACCCTTCAGGGGCTCACTTATAGTGAGTACGTTTCTAGCAATCCCAGGCAGTCTAGCTGGCTCTATAATTTCTGTCATTAGTTTTGGGTTAAAACCCTCTCTTTTTTCTTTCCTACCCTTCAGGGGTTCACTTATAGTGAGTACGTTTCTCGCAATCCCAGGCAGTCTAGCTGGCTCTATAATTTCTGTCATTAGTTTTGGGTTAAAACCCTCTCTTTTTTCTTTCCTAACCTTCAGGGGCTCACTTATAGTGAGTACGTTTCTAGCAATCCCAAACAGTCTATCCCTTGGCTCACTTATAGTCATTATGTGTTTGGCAATGGCAAAGTTCTCTTGGTGGATCTATACCTTCATACATTTAGTCTTGGGTTACAACCCTCTTTATTATTCAAGTGTAAGGGATCTTAATTTTATGCTCTTTTCTTCTTTTTGTTTTTACTTTCCCACATGAGGAACATGTAAGTAAACATGTTTTAAATAAAAGTTGTTACGATTTGTGGTTCAAATAAAATGACATTATTAATTCTATATTTTTAAAGTTATTTGAAAGTCACCTATTTTTTCTTAAATGGAACACTATATATAAATATTGTACATTGTTATTATACGCTAAAAACTTTTATTTGAAATATTTTTTAATCTCTCAATATGTTTAGAGATCTTCTAACCTTGAATACTTTGTTTCTGGAAACTATCAGTTTTAGAGCAAAATTGTAAGAATCAAAAATAGTGTTTTTATTATGTTAAACTGGAAAAAAAGTTTATAAGAATTTTTTTTTCAAATTGATAATTAGTTTTTAACTATTGCGAAATAATTTTTGAATGAATTTTACAGGACTAAATGTTAGTGGTAGGAGATATAAAATTTACATATTAAAGAATAAGAAGTATGGAGTAAATTTGGTAATAGCAAAAAAAAAAAATCGGGTCTGTTTTTGAACTGATCTTCACATTTCGTGGCGTCATGAAACTGGAAAATGAGTTTCGACGTTTTGTCCTTCCGTCGGCACCTAATCACGTTAGCCGATATAAAAGTTAATATAGGAACTTATAATTTGGTACAGTTGCTATATAGAACCCTGTTGAAAAAAAGAAAAAATTAATATAAAATGTAAAAATGGCAGCCATTTTCTGCTTATATCTCGTATTGTGTTCAACTTATATACAAATTATCAGAATGTTAATTCTGCACGTAATGGTTACAACACCCCCCCCCCCTCTACGACGACAAAAAGTGAAGTATTCATCGAAAATATAATTTCGAATCATTGACCTCCCCAAAAAATGTGATAATTTGTATTGTCATGAGATTCACATTATGCGCTAAGAAAGTAGTGATATTCACATTTACTACAGTATCCTCAAGGTAGGAATGTGTCTGGGGTGGAGAGGAAAAGAGGGGCCCCCACACTTCGTTTGTTGCGTTTACTTTCTGCGGTACAACCCCAATAAAAAAATATAGACCTCAAATGCTTCTGTGTAAACGCCTAGCCTACTTTCGTTTTTTTTTCGGAGTAAATAAGAATAAAACGTTTACAAAATTAAGAATTAACTTTTACTTAAACTTTAGTAATTAAATGTAGCTAAGCAGTAATTTGTGTACCTAGTTTTCTTGGAATGGGTTGTACCGTCAAGTCAGGCTAGGGAAGCAAGTAGAAGGGAGGCCACGCCCCTTACACCAGACACACTCCTATACCCTATTCCACCGGCCGTGGCACCTGACGGATTAGGAGACCCTTACTCACACACACACACACACACACACACACACACACACACACACACACACACACACACACACACACACACACACACAATCGCAGCTGGCCCGGCCGCCAGGTAGATGACTCATACACTGGGACGTCCAGTAAACAACTGCTGATTTGATCAAACACAAATTTTAACAAATTTAAATGGCATATTTGAAATCTTCGTTCAATTTAAAAGAAAATGTCACCAAACACGACATGATTATGATAATATATGCATAGTAATGAGTCCAAACAACATGCCGTATTGTTACAATAACAATTAAGGGACTAAGAGGTTTCTTTAGAAAAAACGCAAAGTTCTGTGATTTAAAACAAGTTTATTATTTATTAATAATAATAAATCTGACAAATAATCAGAAAGAAAGTCTAGTATAATTAGAACAAATATTAAATTGTATATGTACATTATTTACATGACGCACTTAACACTCAGTGAACATTTAGACGTTTTAAAAATATAGACAATAAACGAACCAGAAATATTGTTTACTCTATTTATTTGTTAATTTACGACATAAACTATTTACAAACAATTTCAGTGACGAATGCAATAATTACAATAGAACATAGATGCCATAGATAAACTTTTTTTAAACACGCTACAACAACAATAATCGGATAATAGTCATAAAGATAGACTATTAAAAATAAATAAATAAATAAACTTTAAAACATTCAAAAACAGTAACATTATATTATAATAGTGATATTGATAAGAAACAGATGCAATAGTCTAAAAACGCAAATGTGACAATCAAAAAACAATGCATTAATAATTTTATTATTTGTCTTAAAAACTTTATTTTATTTATCTTGTAAATATTTCATATTTATAACAGTTTTCACGAAATTTTGCCTCAAATGCCACCTTGAAACGGCTCAATTTTTAGTTCCGAAGTTGTGTACACTCGTTACAAATGTTCTTTACATAGCTGATTTAACTACTTGACAAATGTGTTATGTCACAATTTTGGAATTAAAGGACACCGGGCAAAGGTATGTAGGAAAAAGGTTAAATAAGAATAAGAATAATTATGTATGTATCTAGAAATAATTATAATTTTCATAAATACAACAAATACAGTCATTATAATAGTATGTATTATTGTAGTATAATAGTATTATAGTCATTTCCTGGACGCCTCCAAACAAAGTCCAAGCAATCGCACTAAATATACTCTCGCTAATGACTCACGAAAGTAAACAATTAATACTGTTTACTGTTTGTACAATTAATAAAATTAAACAATTAATGTGACTACTTTTAAAATAAATTAAAATGCAAAAATTCTGTTGTTAAATGTAAATTAATAATTACTAGTGTAAATCTGTTGTTAATAATTACTTGCAGCGCAAGTCAAAAAACCTATGGTGAAAGAACATTTTTTTATTATTGAAAATCTAAACTTTTTATAATCACCAAGTCCTTATTTTAGTTATAAAATAAAAAATACCATTTAAAGTGTCGTCAACAAAATTAATACTAACGTTTAAATACATATACAGTATTGTCATAATCATGTTGTGTTTGGTGTCATTTTCTTTTAAATGTAACAAAGATTTCAAATATGCCATTTAAATTTGTTAAAATTTGTAATTTATCAAATCAGCAATTGCTTACTGGACGCCCCAGTGTATGAGTCATATGCCTGGCCGGGCCGGTCAGACCAAGGCGCTCGTGAGTGCGCGTGCGAGAGGAAGGGTCTCCTAATCCGTTAGGTGCCACGGCTGGTGGAATAGGGTGTAGAGGATCTGCTTTAATATTGTTTGATATGGACAAGTACCATGATTGCCGCATATCATTTATTCAAACATATTTCCCACATTATACAACAGTTATTTATATTATTGTCAACTTTAGATAAGGAAAACGGGTTCATCATTTTTTGACGTATTACGTAGAATATTTTTTATCCTTTAGCTTAAGATAAACGTGGTTACTGTCATTGTTTCCTTATTTGTGAAAGATATGAACACAACCACAGTTTCCTTTTGTTTATTTGAAACATCATGCAATAGATTACATTGAACATTTCAGAGTGTATTGAAAACATTGCACACAACTCATTCAATTTTTGTTTGTTGGTTTGTTTTTTACACTTAACTTTCTAATTGTAATACGTAGTCAGATTGCAATCAATACGTTTTGCTTGTGTCCTTTAGAGGCTACACTAAATAAAAATTTGAACGAAATCGGTAGAGTTGATTTTGAAAAATTAGGTCTTTTATGTCCCTCAGGAGTATCGTGGCATTCCCGATAGATCTTAACTTGATCTACAGCTTTCTTCATGTAGCCTTGGGTTAGATCCCTCTCTTTTGCCTTTCCTATCAGGTATCTCTTGTTCTCTTCCGACACTGCCGCTATTAGAGTAATCAAGAGCTAAGGAGTATCCTGGCATTCCCGATAGATCTTAACTTGATCTACAGCTTTCTTCATGTAGCCTTGGGTTAGATCCCTCTCTTTTGCCTTTCCTATCAGGTATCTCTTGTTCTCTTCCAACACTGCCGCTATTAGAGTAATCAAGAGCTAAGGAGTATCCTGGCATTCCCGATAGATCTTAACTTGATATACAGCTTTCTTCATGTAGCCTTGGGTTAGATCCCTCTCTTTTGCCTTTCCTATCAGATCTCTCTTGTTCTCTTCCGACACTGCCGCTATTAGAGTAATCAAGAGCTAAGGAGTATCCTGGCATTCCCGATAGATCTTAACTTGATATACAGCTTTCTTCATGTAGCCTTGGGTTAGATCCCTCTCTTTTGCCTTTCCTATCAGGTATCTCTTGTTCTCTTCCGACACTGCCGCTATTAGAGTAATCAAGAGCTAAGGAGTATCCTGGCATTCCCGATAGATCTTAACTTGATATACAGCTTTCTTCATGTAGCCTTGGGTTAGATCCCTCTCTTTTGCCTTTCCTATCAGGTCTCTCTTGTTCTCTTCCAACACTGCCGCTATTAGAGTAATCAAGAGCTAAGGAGTATCCTGGCATTCCCGATAGATCTTAACTTTATCTACAGCTTTCTTCATGTAGCCTTGGGTTAGATCCCTCTCTTTTGCCTTTCCTATCAGGTATCTCTTGTTCTCTTCCGACACTGCCGCTATTAGAGTAATCAAGAGCTAAGGAGTATCCTGGCATTCCCGATAGATCTTAACTTGATATACAGCTTTCTTCATGTAGCCTTGGGTTAGATCCCTCTCTTTTGCCTTTCCTATCAGGTCTCTCTTGTTCTCTTCCAACACTGCCGCTATTAGAGTAATCAAGAGCTAAGGAGTATCCTGGCATTCCCGATAGATCTTAACTTGATATACAGCTTTCTTCATGTAGCCTTGGGTTAGATCCCTCTCTTTTGCCTTTCCTATCAGGTATCTCTTGTTCTCTTCCAACACTGCCGCTATTAGAGTAATCAAGAGCTAAGGAGTATCCTGGCATTCCCGATAGATCTTAACTTGATCTACAGCTTTCTTCATGTAGCCTTGGGTTAGATCCCTCTCTTTTGCCTTTCCTATCAGGTATCTCTTGTTCTCTTCCAACACTGCCGCTATTAGAGTAATCAAGAGCTAAGGAGTATCCTGGCATTCCCGATAGATCTTAACTTGATCTACAGCTTTCTTCTTGTAGCCTTGGGTTAGATCCCTCTCTTTTGCCTTTCCTATCGGGAATCTCTTGTTCTCTTCCAACACTGACGCTATTAGAGTAATCAAGAGCTAAGGAGTATCGTGGCATTCCCGATAGATCTTAACTTGATCTACAGCTTTCTTCATGTAGCCTTGGGTTAGATCCCTCTCTTTTGCCTTTCCTATCAGGTCTCTCTTGTTCTCTTCCAACACTGCCGCTATTAGAGTAATCAAGAGCTAAGGAGTATCCTGGCATTCCCGATAGATCTTAACTTGATCTACAGCTTTCTTCTTGTAGCCTTGGGTTAGATCCCTCTCTTTTGCCTTTCCTATCGGGTCTCTCTTGTTCTCTTCCAACACTGCCGCTATTAGAGTAATCAAGAGCTAAGGAGTATCGTGGCATTCCCGATAGATCTTAACTTGATCTACAGCTTTCTTCATGTAGCCTTGGGTTAGATCCCTCTCTTTTGCCTTTCCTATCAGGTATCTCTTGTTCTCTTCCAACACTGCCGCTATTAGAGTAATCAAGAGCTAAGGAGTATCGTGGCATTCCCGATAGATCTTAACTTGATCTACAGCTTTCTTCATGTAGCCTTGGGTTAGATCCCTCTCTTTTGCCTTTCCTATCAGGTATCTCTTGTTCTCTTCCAACACTGCCGCTATTAGAGTAATCAAGAGCTAAGGAGTATCCTGGCATTCCCGATAGATCTTAACTTGATATACAGCTTTCTTCATGTAGCCTTGGGTTAGATCCCTCTCTTTTGCCTTTCCTATCAGGTATCTCTTGTTCTCTTCCAACACTGCCGCTATTAGAGTAATCAAGAGCTAAGGAGTATCCTGGCATTCCCGATAGATCTTAACTTGATCTACAGCTTTCTTCATGTAGCCTTGGGTTAGATCCCTCTCTTTTGCCTTTCCTATCAGGTATCTCTTGTTCTCTTCCAACACTGCCGCTATTAGAGTAATCAAGAGCTAAGGAGTATCCTGGCATTCCCGATAGATCTTAACTTGATCTACAGCTTTCTTCTTGTAGCCTTGGGTTAGATCCCTCTCTTTTGCCTTTCCTATCGGGTCTCTCTTGTTCTCTTCCAACACTGCCGCTATTAGAGTAATCAAGAGCTAAGGAGTATCGTGGCATTCCCGATAGATCTTAACTTGATCTACAGCTTTCTTCATGTAGCCTTGGGTTAGATCCCTCTCTTTTGCCTTTCCTATCGGGAATCTCTTGTTCTCTTCCAACACTGCCGCTATTAGAGTAATCAAGAGCTAAGGAGTATCCTGGCATTCCCGATAGATCTTAACTTGATATACAGCTTTCTTCATGTAGCCTTGGGTTAGATCCCTCTCTTTTGCCTTTCCTATCAGATCTCTCTTGTTCTCTTCCAACACTGCCGCTATTAGAGTAATCAAGAGCTAAGGAGTATCCTGGCATTCCCGATAGATCTTAACTTGATATACAGCTTTCTTCATGTAGCCTTGGGTTAGATCCCTCTCTTTTGCCTTTCCTATCAGGTCTCTCTTGTTCTCTTCCAACACTGCCGCTATTAGAGTAATCAAGAGCTAAGGAGTATCCTGGCATTCCCGATAGATCTTAACTTGATATACAGCTTTCTTCATGTAGCCTTGGGTTAGATCCCTCTCTTTTGCCTTTCCTATCAGGTATCTCTTGTTCTCTTCCAACACTGCCGCTATTAGAGTAATCAAGAGCTAAGGAGTATCCTGGCATTCCCGATAGATCTTAACTTGATCTACAGCTTTCTTCTTGTAGCCTTGGGTTAGATCCCTCTCTTTTGCCTTTCCTATCGGGAATCTCTTGTTCTCTTCCAACACTGCCGCTATTAGAGTAATCAAGAGCTAAGGAGTATCCTGGCATTCCCGATAGATCTTAACTTGATCTACAGCTTTCTTCATGTAGCCTTGGGTTAGATCCCTCTCTTTTGCCTTTCCTATCGGGAATCTCTTGTTCTCTTCCGACACTGCCGCTATTAGAGTAATCAAGAGCTAAGGAGTATCCTGGCATTCCCGATAGATCTTAACTTGATATACAGCTTTCTTCATGTAGCCTTGGGTTAGATCCCTCTCTTTTGCCTTTCCTATCAGGTCTCTTGTTCTCTTCCGACACTGCCGCTATTAGAGTAATCAAGAGCTAAGGAGTATCCTGGCATTCCCGATAGATCTTAACTTGATATACAGCTTTCTTCTTGTAGCCTTGGGTTAGATCCCTCTCTTTTGCCTTTCCAATCGGGTCTCTCTTGTTCTCTTCCAACACTGCCGCTATTAGAGTAATCAAGAGCTAAGGAGTATCGTGGCATTCCCGATAGATCTTAACTTGATCTACAGCTTTCTTCGTGTAGCCTTGGGTTAGATCCCTCTCTTTTGCCTTTCCTATCAGGTCTCTCTTGTTCTCTTCCGACACTGCCGCTATTGGAGTAATCAAGAGCTAAGGAGTATCCTGGCATTCCCGATAGATCTTAACTTGATATACAGCTTTCTTCTTGTAGCCTTGGGTTAGATCCCTCTCTTTTGCCTTTCCTATCAGGTCTCTCTTGTTCTCTTCCGACACTGCCGCTATTGGAGTAATCAAGAGCTAAGGAGTATCCTGGCATTCCCGATAGATCTTAACTTGATATACAGCTTTCTTCATGTAGCCTTGGGTTAGATCCCTCTCTTTTGCCTTTCCTATCAGGTCTCTCTTGTTCTCTTCCAACACTGCCGCTATTAGAGTAATCAAGAGCTAAGGAGTATCCTGGCATTCCCGATAGATCTTAACTTGATATACAGCTTTCTTCATGTAGCCTTGGGTTAGATCCCTCTCTTTTGCCTTTCCTATCGGGTCTCTCTTGTTCTCTTCCAACACTGCCGCTATTAGAGTAATCAAGAGCTAAGGAGTATCGTGGCATTCCCGATAGATCTTAACTTGATCTACAGCTTTCTTCGTGTAGCCTTGGGTTAGATCCCTCTCTTTTGCCTTTCCTATCAGGTCTCTCTTGTTCTCTTCCGACACTGCCGCTATTGGAGTAATCAAGAGCTAAGGAGTATCCTGGCATTCCCGATAGATCTTAACTTGATATACAGCTTTCTTCTTGTAGCCTTGGGTTAGATCCCTCTCTTTTGCCTTTCCTATCGGGAATCTCTTGTTCTCTTCCAACACTGCCGCTATTAGAGTAATCAAGAGCTAAGGAGTATCCTGGCATTCCCGATAGATCTTAACTTGATATACAGCTTTCTTCTTGTAGCCTTGGGTTAGATCCCTCTCTTTTGCCTTTCCTATCAGGTCTCTCTTGTTCTCTTCCGACACTGCCGCTATTGGAGTAATCAAGAGCTAAGGAGTATCCTGGCATTCCCGATAGATCTTAACTTGATATACAGCTTTCTTCATGTAGCCTTGGGTTAGATCCCTCTCTTTTGCCTTTCCTATCAGGTCTCTCTTGTTCTCTTCCAACACTGCCGCTATTAGAGTAATCAAGTGCTAAGGAGTATCCTGGCATTCCCGATAGATCTTAACTTGATATACAGCTTTCTTCATGTAGCCTTGGGTTAGATCCCTCTCTTTTGCCTTTCCTATCAGATCTCTCTTGTTCTCTTCCAACACTGCCGCTATTAGAGTAATCAAGAGCTAAGGAGTATCCTGGCATTCCCGATAGATCTTAACTTGATCTACAGCTTTCTTCTTGTAGCCTTGGGTTAGATCCCTCTCTTTTGCCTTTCCTATCAGGTCTCTCTTGTTCTCTTCCGACACTGACGCTATTAGAGTAATCAAGAGCTAAGGAGTATCGTGGCATTCCCGATAGATCTTAACTTTATCTACAGCTTTCTTCTTGTAGCCTTGGGTTAGATCCCTCTCTTTTGCCTTTCCTATCAGGTCTCTCTTGTTCTCTTCCGACACTGACGCTATTAGAGTAATCAAGAGCTAAGGAGTATCCTGGCATTCCCGATAGATCTTAACTTGATATACAGCTTTCTTCTTGTAGCCTTGGGTTAGATCCCTCTCTTTTGCCTTTCCTATCAGGTCTCTCTTGTTCTCTTCCAACACTGCCGCTATTAGAGTAATCAAGAGCTAAGGAGTATCCTGGCATTCCCGATAGATCTTAACTTGATATACAGCTTTCTTCATGTAGCCTTGGGTTAGATCCCTCTCTTTTGCCTTTCCTATCGGGAATCTCTTGTTCTCTTCCAACACTGCCGCTATTAGAGTAATCAAGAGCTAAGGAGTATCCTGGCATTCCCGATAGATCTTAACTTGATATACAGCTTTCTTCATGTAGCCTTGGGTTAGATCCCTCTCTTTTGCCTTTCCTATCAGGTCTCTCTTGTTCTCTTCCGACACTGCCGCTATTGGAGTAATCAAGAGCTAAGGAGTATCGTGGCATTCCCGATAGATCTTAACTTTATCTACAGCTTTCTTCTTGTAGCCTTGGGTTAGATCCCTCTCTTTTGCCTTTCCTATCAGGTCTCTCTTGTTCTCTTCCAACACTGCCGCTATTAGAGTAATCAAGAGCTAAGGAGTATCCTGGCATTCCCGATGGATCTTAACTTGATATACAGCTTTCTTCTTGTAGCCTTGGGTTAGATCCCTCTCTTTTGCCTTTCCTATCAGGAATCTCTTGTTCTCTTCCAACACTGCCGCTATTAGAGTAATCAAGAGCTAAGGAGTATCCTGGCATTCCCGATAGATCTTAACTTGATCTACAGCTTTCTTCTTGTAGCCTTGGGTTAGATCCCTCTCTTTTGCCTTTCCTATCAGGAATCTCTTGTTCTCTTCCAACACTGCCGCTATTAGAGTAATCAAGAGCTAAGGAGTATCCTGGCATTCCCGATAGATCTTAACTTGATATACAGCTTTCTTCATGTAGCCTTGGGTTAGATCCCTCTCTTTTGCCTTTCCTATCAGGTCTCTCTTGTTCTCTTCCAACACTGCCGCTATTAGAGTAATCAAGAGCTAAGGAGTATCCTGGCATTCCCGATAGATCTTAACTTGATATACAGCTTTCTTCATGTAGCCTTGGGTTAGATCCCTCTCTTTTGCCTTTCCTATCAGGTATCTCTTGTTCTCTTCCAACACTGCCGCTATTAGAGTAATCAAGAGCTAAGGAGTATCCTGGCATTCCCGATAGATCTTAACTTGATCTACAGCTTTCTTCATGTAGCCTTGGGTTAGATCCCTCTCTTTTGCCTTTCCTATCAGGTATCTCTTGTTCTCTTCCAACACTGCCGCTATTAGAGTAATCAAGAGCTAAGGAGTATCGTGGCATTCCCGATAGATCTTAACTTGATCTACAGCTTTCTTCATGTAGCCTTGGGTTAGATCCCTCTCTTTTGCCTTTCCTATCAGGTATCTCTTGTTCTCTTCCAACACTGCCGCTATTAGAGTAATCAAGAGCTAAGGAGTATCCTGGCATTCCCGATAGATCTTAACTTGATATACAGCTTTCTTCATGTAGCCTTGGGTTAAATCCCTCTCTTTTTTTGCCTTTCCTATCAGGTATCTCTTGTTCTCTTCCAACACTGCCGCTATTAGAGTAATCAAGAGCTAAGGAGTATCCTGGCATTCCCGATAGATCTTAACTTGATCTACAGCTTTCTTCATGTAGCCTTGGGTTAGATCCCTCTCTTTTGCCTTTCCTATCAGGTATCTCTTGTTCTCTTCCAACACTGCCGCTATTAGAGTAATCAAGAGCTAAGGAGTATCCTGGCATTCCCGATAGATCTTAACTTGATCTACAGCTTTCTTCTTGTAGCCTTGCGTTAGATCCCTCTCTTTTGCCTTTCCTATCGGGTCTCTCTTGTTCTCTTCCAACACTGCCGCTATTAGAGTAATCAAGAGCTAAGGAGTATCGTGGCATTCCCGATAGATCTTAACTTGATCTACAGCTTTCTTCATGTAGCCTTGGGTTAGATCCCTCTCTTTTGCCTTTCCTATCGGGAATCTCTTGTTCTCTTCCAACACTGCCGCTATTAGAGTAATCAAGAGCTAAGGAGTATCCTGGCATTCCCGATAGATCTTAACTTGATATACAGCTTTCTTCATGTAGCCTTGGGTTAGATCCCTCTCTTTTGCCTTTCCTATCAGATCTCTCTTGTTCTCTTCCAACACTGCCGCTATTAGAGTAATCAAGAGCTAAGGAGTATCCTGGCATTCCCGATAGATCTTAACTTGATATACAGCTTTCTTCATGTAGCCTTGGGTTAGATCCCTCTCTTTTGCCTTTCCTATCAGGTCTCTCTTGTTCTCTTCCAACACTGCCGCTATTAGAGTAATCAAGAGCTAAGGAGTATCCTGGCATTCCCGATAGATCTTAACTTGATATACAGCTTTCTTCATGTAGCCTTGGGTTAGATCCCTCTCTTTTGCCTTTCCTATCAGGTATCTCTTGTTCTCTTCCAACACTGCCGCTATTAGAGTAATCAAGAGCTAAGGAGTATCCTGGCATTCCCGATAGATCTTAACTTGATCTACAGCTTTCTTCTTGTAGCCTTGGGTTAGATCCCTCTCTTTTGCCTTTCCTATCGGGAATCTCTTGTTCTCTTCCAACACTGCCGCTATTAGAGTAATCAAGAGCTAAGGAGTATCCTGGCATTCCCGATAGATCTTAACTTGATCTACAGCTTTCTTCATGTAGCCTTGGGTTAGATCCCTCTCTTTTGCCTTTCCTATCGGGAATCTCTTGTTCTCTTCCGACACTGCCGCTATTAGAGTAATCAAGAGCTAAGGAGTATCCTGGCATTCCCGATAGATCTTAACTTGATATACAGCTTTCTTCATGTAGCCTTGGGTTAGATCCCTCTCTTTTGCCTTTCCTATCAGGTCTCTTGTTCTCTTCCGACACTGCCGCTATTAGAGTAATCAAGAGCTAAGGAGTATCCTGGCATTCCCGATAGATCTTAACTTGATATACAGCTTTCTTCTTGTAGCCTTGGGTTAGATCCCTCTCTTTTGCCTTTCCTATCGGGTCTCTCTTGTTCTCTTCCAACACTGCCGCTATTAGAGTAATCAAGAGCTAAGGAGTATCGTGGCATTCCCGATAGATCTTAACTTGATCTACAGCTTTCTTCGTGTAGCCTTGGGTTAGATCCCTCTCTTTTGCCTTTCCTATCAGGTCTCTCTTGTTCTCTTCCGACACTGCCGCTATTGGAGTAATCAAGAGCTAAGGAGTATCCTGGCATTCCCGATAGATCTTAACTTGATATACAGCTTTCTTCTTGTAGCCTTGGGTTAGATCCCTCTCTTTTGCCTTTCCTATCAGGTCTCTCTTGTTCTCTTCCGACACTGCCGCTATTGGAGTAATCAAGAGCTAAGGAGTATCCTGGCATTCCCGATAGATCTTAACTTGATATACAGCTTTCTTCATGTAGCCTTGGGTTAGATCCCTCTCTTTTGCCTTTCCTATCAGGTCTCTCTTGTTCTCTTCCAACACTGCCGCTATTAGAGTAATCAAGAGCTAAGGAGTATCCTGGCATTCCCGATAGATCTTAACTTGATATACAGCTTTCTTCATGTAGCCTTGGGTTAGATCCCTCTCTTTTGCCTTTCCTATCGGGTCTCTCTTGTTCTCTTCCAACACTGCCGCTATTAGAGTAATCAAGAGCTAAGGAGTATCGTGGCATTCCCGATAGATCTTAACTTGATCTACAGCTTTCTTCGTGTAGCCTTGGGTTAGATCCCTCTCTTTTGCCTTTCCTATCAGGTCTCTCTTGTTCTCTTCCGACACTGCCGCTATTGGAGTAATCAAGAGCTAAGGAGTATCCTGGCATTCCCGATAGATCTTAACTTGATATACAGCTTTCTTCTTGTAGCCTTGGGTTAGATCCCTCTCTTTTGCCTTTCCTATCGGGAATCTCTTGTTCTCTTCCAACACTGCCGCTATTAGAGTAATCAAGAGCTAAGGAGTATCCTGGCATTCCCGATAGATCTTAACTTGATATACAGCTTTCTTCTTGTAGCCTTGGGTTAGATCCCTCTCTTTTGCCTTTCCTATCAGGTCTCTCTTGTTCTCTTCCGACACTGCCGCTATTGGAGTAATCAAGAGCTAAGGAGTATCCTGGCATTCCCGATAGATCTTAACTTGATATACAGCTTTCTTCATGTAGCCTTGGGTTAGATCCCTCTCTTTTGCCTTTCCTATCAGGTCTCTCTTGTTCTCTTCCAACACTGCCGCTATTAGAGTAATCAAGAGCTAAGGAGTATCCTGGCATTCCCGATAGATCTTAACTTGATATACAGCTTTCTTCATGTAGCCTTGGGTTAGATCCCTCTCTTTTGCCTTTCCTATCAGATCTCTCTTGTTCTCTTCCAACACTGCCGCTATTAGAGTAATCAAGAGCTAAGGAGTATCCTGGCATTCCCGATAGATCTTAACTTGATCTACAGCTTTCTTCTTGTAGCCTTGGGTTAGATCCCTCTCTTTTGCCTTTCCTATCAGGTCTCTCTTGTTCTCTTCCGACACTGACGCTATTAGAGTAATCAAGAGCTAAGGAGTATCCTGGCATTCCCGATAGATCTTAACTTGATATACAGCTTTCTTCATGTAGCCTTGGGTTAGATCCCTCTCTTTTGCCTTTCCTATCAGGTCTCTCTTGTTCTCTTCCAACACTGCCGCTATTAGAGTAATCAAGAGCTAAGGAGTATCGTGGCATTCCCGATAGATCTTAACTTTATCTACAGCTTTCTTCTTGTAGCCTTGGGTTAGATCCCTCTCTTTTGCCTTTCCTATCAGGTCTCTCTTGTTCTCTTCCGACACTGCCGCTATTGGAGTAATCAAGAGCTAAGGAGTATCCTGGCATTCCCGATAGATCTTAACTTGATATACAGCTTTCTTCTTGTAGCCTTGGGTTAGATCCCTCTCTTTTGCCTTTCCTATCAGGTCTCTCTTGTTCTCTTCCGACACTGCCGCTATTGGAGTAATCAAGAGCTAAGGAGTATCCTGGCATTCCCGATAGATCTTAACTTGATATACAGCTTTCTTCATGTAGCCTTGGGTTAGATCCCTCTCTTTTGCCTTTCCTATCAGGTCTCTCTTGTTCTCTTCCAACACTGCCGCTATTAGAGTAATCAAGAGCTAAGGAGTATCCTGGCATTCCCGATAGATCTTAACTTGATATACAGCTTTCTTCATGTAGCCTTGGGTTAGATCCCTCTCTTTTGCCTTTCCTATCGGGTCTCTCTTGTTCTCTTCCAACACTGCCGCTATTAGAGTAATCAAGAGCTAAGGAGTATCGTGGCATTCCCGATAGATCTTAACTTGATCTACAGCTTTCTTCGTGTAGCCTTGGGTTAGATCCCTCTCTTTTGCCTTTCCTATCAGGTCTCTCTTGTTCTCTTCCGACACTGCCGCTATTGGAGTAATCAAGAGCTAAGGAGTATCCTGGCATTCCCGATAGATCTTAACTTGATATACAGCTTTCTTCTTGTAGCCTTGGGTTAGATCCCTCTCTTTTGCCTTTCCTATCGGGAATCTCTTGTTCTCTTCCAACACTGCCGCTATTAGAGTAATCAAGAGCTAAGGAGTATCCTGGCATTCCCGATAGATCTTAACTTGATATACAGCTTTCTTCTTGTAGCCTTGGGTTAGATCCCTCTCTTTTGCCTTTCCTATCAGGTCTCTCTTGTTCTCTTCCGACACTGCCGCTATTGGAGTAATCAAGAGCTAAGGAGTATCCTGGCATTCCCGATAGATCTTAACTTGATATACAGCTTTCTTCATGTAGCCTTGGGTTAGATCCCTCTCTTTTGCCTTTCCTATCAGGTCTCTCTTGTTCTCTTCCAACACTGCCGCTATTAGAGTAATCAAGAGCTAAGGAGTATCCTGGCATTCCCGATAGATCTTAACTTGATATACAGCTTTCTTCATGTAGCCTTGGGTTAGATCCCTCTCTTTTGCCTTTCCTATCAGATCTCTCTTGTTCTCTTCCAACACTGCCGCTATTAGAGTAATCAAGAGCTAAGGAGTATCCTGGCATTCCCGATAGATCTTAACTTGATCTACAGCTTTCTTCTTGTAGCCTTGGGTTAGATCCCTCTCTTTTGCCTTTCCTATCAGGTCTCTCTTGTTCTCTTCCGACACTGACGCTATTAGAGTAATCAAGAGCTAAGGAGTATCCTGGCATTCCCGATAGATCTTAACTTGATATACAGCTTTCTTCATGTAGCCTTGGGTTAGATCCCTCTCTTTTGCCTTTCCTATCAGGTCTCTCTTGTTCTCTTCCAACACTGCCGCTATTAGAGTAATCAAGAGCTAAGGAGTATCGTGGCATTCCCGATAGATCTTAACTTTATCTACAGCTTTCTTCTTGTAGCCTTGGGTTAGATCCCTCTCTTTTGCCTTTCCTATCAGGTCTCTCTTGTTCTCTTCCGACACTGACGCTATTAGAGTAATCAAGAGCTAAGGAGTATCCTGGCATTCCCGATAGATCTTAACTTGATATACAGCTTTCTTCTTGTAGCCTTGGGTTAGATCCCTCTCTTTTGCCTTTCCTATCAGGTCTCTCTTGTTCTCTTCCAACACTGCCGCTATTAGAGTAATCAAGAGCTAAGGAGTATCCTGGCATTCCCGATAGATCTTAACTTGATATACAGCTTTCTTCATGTAGCCTTGGGTTAGATCCCTCTCTTTTGCCTTTCCTATCGGGAATCTCTTGTTCTCTTCCAACACTGCCGCTATTAGAGTAATCAAGAGCTAAGGAGTATCCTGGCATTCCCGATAGATCTTAACTTGATATACAGCTTTCTTCATGTAGCCTTGGGTTAGATCCCTCTCTTTTGCCTTTCCTATCAGGTCTCTCTTGTTCTCTTCCGACACTGACGCTATTAGAGTAATCAAGAGCTAAGGAGTATCGTGGCATTCCCGATAGATCTTAACTTTATCTACAGCTTTCTTCTTGTAGCCTTGGGTTAGATCCCTCTCTTTTGCCTTTCCTATCAGGAATCTCTTGTTCTCTTCCAACACTGCCGCTATTAGAGTAATCAAGAGCTAAGGAGTATCCTGGCATTCCCGATAGATCTTAACTTGATCTACAGCTTTCTTCTTGTAGCCTTGGGTTAGATCCCTCTCTTTTGCCTTTCCTATCAGGAATCTCTTGTTCTCTTCCAACACTGCCGCTATTAGAGTAATCAAGAGCTAAGGAGTATCCTGGCATTCCCGATAGATCTTAACTTGATATACAGCTTTCTTCATGTAGCCTTGGGTTAGATCCCTCTCTTTTGCCTTTCCTATCAGGTATCTCTTGTTCTCTTCCGACACTGACGCTATTAGAGTAATCAAGAGCTAAGGAGTATCGTGGCATTCCCGATAGATCTTAACTTGATATACAGCTTTCTTCATGTAGCCTTGGGTTAGATCCCTCTCTTTTGCCTTTCCTATCAGGTATCTCTTGTTCTCTTCCGACACTGACGCTATTAGAGTAATCAAGAGCTAAGGAGTATCGTGGCATTCCCGATAGATCTTAACTTGATATACAGCTTTCTTCATGTAGCCTTGGGTTAGATCCCTCTCTTTTGCCTTTCCTATCAGGTCTCTCTTGTTCTCTTCCAACACTGCCGCTATTAGAGTAATCAAGAGCTAAGGAGTATCGTGGCA
Source organism: Aphrophora alni (assembly GCA_963513935.1). Taxonomy (NCBI): domain Eukaryota; kingdom Metazoa; phylum Arthropoda; class Insecta; order Hemiptera; family Aphrophoridae; genus Aphrophora; species Aphrophora alni. The sequence continues at coordinate 28,101,571 of OY740777.1, forward strand.
TTCCCGATAGATCTTAACTTTATCTACAGCTTTCTTCATGTAGCCTTGGGTTAGATCCCTCTCTTTTGCCTTTCCTATCAGGTATCTCTTGTTCTCTTCCGACACTGACGCTATTAGAGTAATCAAGAGCTAAGGAGTATCGTGGCATTCCCGATAGATCTTAACTTGATATACAGCTTTCTTCATGTAGCCTTGGGTTAGATCCCTCTCTTTTGCCTTTCCTATCAGGTCTCTCTTGTTCTCTTCCAACACTGCCGCTATTAGAGTAATCAAGAGCTAAGGAGTATCGTGGCATTCCCGATAGATCTTAACTTTATCTACAGCTTTCTTCATGTAGCCTTGGGTTAGATCCCTCTCTTTTGCCTTTCCTATCAGGTATCTCTTGTTCTCTTCCAACACTGCCGCTATTAGAGTAATCAAGAGCTAAGGAGTATCGTGGCATTCCCGATAGATCTTAACTTGATATACAGCTTTCTTCATGTAGCCTTGGGTTAGATCCCTCTCTTTTGCCTTTCCTATCAGGTCTCTCTGGTTCTCTTCCGACACTGCCGTTATTTAGACTAATAGAGGGTTAAAGATATTTATTAAAATCTAATATTTGTTGAGATATATTGGTAACCAACAAGTTTTGTTCTGATAATCAGAGGGTAAATTTCATCAAAATCCTTATAGCTGATTTTAAAAAAATTCGTTTTTTTTATCGAGGAATTGCCAGAATATGTCTACATAAAAATTTGATGAAAATCGGTCCTTTCGTTTCTTAGTCTTGTTGATTGAAGGGCGAAAAACCTTTCGGTCATCATCGCCTTAAAAGAAAGAGGAAGAAAAGTACATAAAATAACAATCCAGTGTCCTCGAATACTCTAATGCGTCAGGGTCGGAAATGAACAAGAGTTGACCAAGAAAGATCTAACAGAAAAGATTGAGAGAAGTATAAAACACAAGACTACATGAAAAAATGTGTAAATTCAAATAGGGTCTCTCAGGATTGTACTCACTATAAAGAGCCCCTGAGGACACTATAATTAGGGGTGTAGAACACTGTATAGTCGTTATCAAAAATCACTGTTTCGGTGATAACGGATATCCGAGCGTCAACATTTTTTGACGCATAACTTTCTCTAAATGTTAGGAAGGAAAACAAGCAAAACAAACCAGAGAGCCGTCAGGGTTCTCTACGTTAAGAAAGTAGATGTCAACAATGTCGGTAACCCGAGTACAGAGCAAAGGTCAAATATATGACCTTCACCTCTGTTGTCATAGTAGACCTTGTGGAAGAGACTCAGATATTTATGTGTCTAGCAAAATAACGTCAAAGAAAGGTCATTAAAGAATTTATTACTATTTTTAAACAATTCGAGAAAAATATAAATAAACAGTGCACAAACTTTCTCACTTACCCATCGCCAAATATTTTAGTTCGGTAGTTTTTAGTCAAAAATAAACTGTGGATGCTATCTCCAGAGACACATATTTAAATACATCCTCATCCTAAATCGTATTTGATTAAAATTAAGGTTTTAATTTACAACTGATAGTTTTGGAGAATTATTCCTGCATCGTAATATATTTTGCACACGGGTAAAGTCATTAATCTTTGCATTTCACCAAAATTTGAACGATTTTACTGGAGCCAATTTAGAGAACGTATTTTATAATAAACTTATTGTAGATTTTTTTTTTTTTTTTTTTTTTTTTTTTTACCGAAAATTTATGAAAATACACGTTTAGCAAGATGAGGACCAATAGGCTAGGTGTTCAGAGTCCTTATATGCTATACATGAGGAAATTTGATCAAAACCGTTATATCCGAGTTTGATATAATCGTAATTCGTGTTTTTTTTTTCTAATGGAGTTATCAAATTATTCGTTATAAAAAATAAAATAAATAAATATTTTAAAAAACAAAAAAACAACAACAAAATGTCTGGAGATAGATAGGGTTAAAATATGACAGACATCATTCCAAAAAGTAGGCTACATTTTGGGATTAGCGGATTCAAAACAGATACATAACCTAACCTAACCTAACCTAGACCTAACCTAACCTAACCTAACGTAACCTAACTTAACCTATCACATAACTTTTTCTATATTATGTATGTGTGAAAAATAAAAAAACAAATAAAGCAGAAAACTAAACAGTAAATAAACTAAGATAAAATAACAACAAAAAACCGGTTAATTCTAAACTTTGGGAAAATTAACAGACAACGAAGTAATTTATTGACAATCCCGATGGACCTAGCCGGATCTATACTTCCTTCATATAGTCTTGGGTTAGATACCTTTCTTATCTGGACTCTCTTGTTAATAAACGATTCTGGAACTATTAAACTATTCGATGACTATGAGTCACTATTTTTTAATTTATTTTCCATTCCTTTTATTACATTAAGATAAACAAAATATGATTTAAATTGAGAAAAGGAGAGAAGATAAAAAATAAAGCTTTAACAACAAATCCTCCTTTTATCCTCTTTTCTTCCTTTTGTTATTAGGCGATGATGACCCGATGGGTTTCCAAATTTTATGGAAACTTTTGCTAAAGAACAACCAGTTTTGTCTAGAGCAGTCTTGTTATTAGTTCCTCTTCAGGTTTAAATTCTGTGGAAGGACAATATTTAGAAGACAGTTTTAGCTAGTGATGTGTGAGTTCGAATTAAAATACTCGGTGAGTTCGAGTATCAAAGTCCTCGGAGCATTCCGAGTATTAAAATCCTCGGTTTCGTATTAAAATCCTCGGTTTCGTATTAAAATATTCGGACGAAATGCTCGTAACTAGGAACAAAGAGGAGGTAATGTGCGAGTATTAATTCGAAATAAAATCCTCGGACAACGATATTCGTTAGTGTTGTGTCAATTCCAAACAAAATGCTCGGTGTTTCTACTTTGGTTATATTAGTTTCTAAGCTGATTTTTCATTACATTACGATTTTGAGTTAAAATGATTTAGATTGGTTAACAAGTTCAATTTAAAATAACAATATTCATTTATTTTCACATTAACAAAAAGTAAATTAAATTATTATTTAATTGTTATTATTTATATTTAAATAAATATTAATAGGTTACCATCTTTATACAAAATATAGTAAATTAATTTATTTTAAATAACAACTAAATTATTAATGTTGGTAATAATTGTACTTACGTTAAATTACTGAATTTGTGTCGAGGCAGGATAACATTTAATTACGTATTACAAGTGTCAATCACATATTGTTTAAAAAAATAAATACTTGGTGGATCAGTCTAACAGATAGAACGCAAAAGTGTAGGTTTAACTAAAACTATCTGATTGGTAAAGCTGAGTTTGAAATCGATGCGCAAAATCATTCTGCGCAGATACTCGATTTCGAAATAATAATACGAGTATTGAAATTATTCGAAACCGAGTATTGCTAGTATCCATTTCACCCGAGTATCAACATCGCTAGTTTTAGCTACGATCGCTCCAAACCGTTTAGATAGAATGAGTCGACTGATACTCTATCCACGGCTGGGTTCATTGCTCCTGGTAAGGAAGACATCTTATCTTGTTGGTTTTTTAGCGAGAGAAACTCCTCATTCCTCTCTTCTTCTACTCCAACAATCAGAATTACTTTCATCAACACTGAATTCTGTTTTATTCAAACAATTAAAATATTGCCGTTAAACAACAAATAGGGGAAATGTCAGGTGTGAGACAGTAGGTACGAATTATCCAGGTGTGGTTTAAAAAAAAAAAAATTGGCGTAATGGAACTTTTTTATGAGGCGAAAAATTCTCGATTATTATTGACTTATTCTTATTATTATTATTATTAAGTTGTGGTTTGGTTGGTGTAGCTGGTGTACCAGATTGGTGAAGAGGACGACCTTGTCGTTGAAACGCGTCTGATACTTGGGCGTATTTTTTATGAGAATTGTGTTCTGTGTGTTTGTTACACTGTATTATTGACTTATAAAAGAAGGCAGAAAAGAACATAAAATAAAACCCCTAGCACTGAATATTTTTAATAGCGTCAGGGTCGGAAGAGAACAAAAGTTGGTCAAGAAAGATACGATAGGAAATAAATTAAATTATCGCTTTTATAATAAATTCTTTGTTTGAATGAATTAATAACTGCAACAATAGATTGTAAAACATATATTAAATAACAGCTGATTGCATACGTAATAATTATCCGCTATTTATTGTTGGTACTATAAATTTAGTCTTATTACTGGTTTCCGAATTCCGGTTGATTTACGATGTTGAGAATGATAACAATCGTTCATTTCCAATTTATTTTCAACATTAGGGTCTTTAATAACCAATCTGTTGATTAACTTTTGTGTAAACATCAGATTTAGGAACTCGTTTATTTTCTTCCTGTCCAAAGTTTGAAATTAGTACAATATGAGGTTTAGGAAGTGGTATTAATGAGGTATCGAAGTTTTCTACTTTGGGTGATATTAATTGATAGAAAGTGACGTTTTATGTCCTAGATCCAGTTCCAATAAATAGGGTTAGAATTCCCAGGTTGGTTTGCTTGTTGATGTCTTACTGGATGCTGAAACTGAAAGATCCAACGTTGCTGCAGTCTTCGTCCCAAGTACATTTCTGCGGGAGTTTTGTTCATTTCTAGTGTAGAGCACCGAAATTTTACTGCACAAAAAACCTCCAGACACGAAATTTGGTGGAACGTTAGGTTTTGGGGTTACTTCAACGGGAGGGGGGATCGGACACTCCAGCTGGGCCCTCCTGGGAAAATGTGGGGGGGGGAATTTTTTCTAATATCTCAAAAACTAAGCAAGATATCAAAAAAAGGTTGAATACAGAAGTTGTAGCTGACTAAAATGGTTTTTAGTAATTTTTTTGTCAAACGCACCGAGACAGAGCGCTCAAAAATGAGACCTTTTTTACAATAATTGTTCGTATAAGGTATTTTTAAAAAAGAAAAATAACTTTCATTTTTTAAAGTTTAGGCCGATTTTTATAAAGTAAAAAGCGCTAAATATGGGTATGTATATGTTGTACATGTAATATCAAATATTTGGATATACATTTTTTCATGTATAATATTTATGCACACATATACATAGACTACACTAGAACTACAAAAACGTGCATTTACACATTTTGCAGATTTACATGCGCATATATGTGTATTTTTGGATTTAAACAAGTATAATATATAAGCATGAAAATATTTCAACACATATTTTCACATGTATACATGTATACAATTAAAAACGCTTACGTTCAAAAATGCACGTTTTTGTAGTTGTAGTGTGTGTATAAATATATACGTAAAAAACTTTATATCCAAATATTTGGTATTACATGTACAAACACTCACATACTCATATTTGGCGCTTTTAATATACAAAAATCGCTCTAAACTCAAAAAATGAAAAGTTTTTTCTTTACGTAAAAAATGCCTTATACGAACAATTAATTGCAAAAAAAAGGTCTTTGAACTATCATATCTCTGCCCCAGTGCCGCTGACGAAAAAAAATACTAATGTCCATTTTAATGGATAAATTATTCTGCTACAACTTTTTTATAAAACTTGTTTTGATATATTTACAATAAACCGTTTTATCCCACCTTTTAACCCCCCCCCCCTCCCCAGCGGTAAGCTGTCCGATTTCCCTCCCCATTGAAGTAACACCAAAACCCCAACTTTTCACCAAATTACGTGTCTGAAGGATTTTTATCCAGATTTTCTCAAAATCTGGCTTCATTCATAAACACTGTCTCAGTGTGTTATATTATATTTAAACAATAAGAAGGAGTGTTTATCGTAATTTCCATGCAATTTAGAAAGTTAATGAAATATCGTGCATATTGAAGTAACCGTGTTGCTGACATTAATGGAAGTGGTTTATCAAATATTTATTGAAGCAGTTTGTTATCAATAATAGCTTTGAATTCCCATACATGTAAGTATTGATAAAGTCTTTTAAAACTCCATTAAACAGCTGTGGCTTCTCTGTCAAGATGGTTGTAATTTTTTCAACATCTGTTAGAGATCTGGAGATGGGAGTAATGGGTCGCTGCACCCCCATCAACAATGACGTGACATATTGCAGCAAGACCAAAGGACTAGCATCTGTTACCAACTACAAGGGGTTTTGAAGGATTAAATATTGTAAGGACTGCTCACATTCATGTGTCCGTTTAAATTGTACATATTTTCTTAGTAGCTAATTCAATGGATGCTTCAGATTTGCAGCTTTAGAGATTATTTTTATACAATAATTAGTCAGTCCAAGGAATGGACGCAAACTATCAACATTTGAAGGTATCTCAGCATTCAAGATTGCTTCTATTTTATCACCAGCTTTCTGATGACATTTCTCTGAAATAACGTGTCCTAGTTCTAGTAGAAAAGTGACATTTCTTCTTATTGGTGTGAATATTAAACTTTTGTAAGTTTGCATTCATTAATCGTAGGTCCTTGAAATACTACCATCAAAATATACCATCTAAATCAGGGTTGTCCAACTGGCGGCCCGCGAGAGCTTATTAGATAAAAAAAAAATCAGAAAACTACTTTGAAACGTCTTCCTGTTGAAGGAGATTTTATAATGTAATATAAACAAACTTATACGAAATAGCTGGTTTGTAATTTAATTAAGAAATTAATAGAAATATTAAAAGAAATTTAAAATATAATTTAATTAGTCTGGGAACCCTATACAATATATGGCCCGCATCCACTTTAAATGTTTAATTTTGGCCCTTGAGGCTTTGTAAGTTGGACACCCCTGATCTAGATTGAATCCGAAAAATAATTATTTAACAGCATAAGATATACAATGTGTTGTGTCAGCACTTTTTCAATTACTGGTGCATGTAAATATGCTTTATGGACGTCTAGGATACAGAAATAATTTTCATTTGTAATTTCATTAAAAATATCTTCTATTTTTGGAATCAGGAACCTATTGTCACGGAATTGAGGATTAAAAGTCACCTTAGAGGCAGCACAAAGTTGTGTGCTACCGTCGAGGTTAGGTACTGGAACTAGGGGTGTTCCCATTCTGATGTTTCGACTGAACTCTAAAGATTGTTCCCCTTTCTGATGTTTCGTCTGAACTCTAAATATTGTTCCCCATTCTGATGTTTCGACTGAACTCTAAAGATTGTTCCCCATTCTGATGTTTCGACTGAACTCTAAAGATTGTTCCCCATTCTGATGTTTCGACTGAACTCTAAAGATTGTTCCTAATTCTGATGTTTCGACTGAACTCTAAAGATTGTTCCCCATTCTGATGTTTCGACTGAACTCTAAAGATTGTTCCCATTCTGATGTTTCGACTGAACTCTAAAGATTGTTCCCCATTCTGATGTTTCGACTGAACTCTAAAGATTGTTCCCAATTCTGATGTTTCGACTGAACTCTAAAGATTGTTCCCCATTCTGATGTTTCGACTGAAATCTAAAGATTGTTCCTCTTTCTGATGTTTCGTCTGAACTCTAAAGATTGTTCCCCATTCTGATGTTTCGATTGAACTCTAAAGATTGTTCCTCTTTCTGATGTTTCGTCTGAACTCTAAATATTGTTCCCCATTCTGATGTTTCGACTGAACTCTAAAGATTGTTCCCCATTCTGATGTTTCGACTGAACTCTAAAGATTGTTCCCAATTCTGATGTTTCGACTGAACTCTAAAGATTGTTCCCCATTCTGATGTTTCGACTGAACTCTAAAGATTGTTCCCCATTCTGATGTTTCGACTGAACTCTAAAGATTGTTCCCAATTCTGATGTTTCGACTGAACTCTAAAGATTGTTCCCCATTCTGATGTTTCGACTGAAATCTAAAGATTGTTCCTCTTTCTGATGTTTCGTCTGAACTCTAAAGATTGTTCCCCATTCTGATGTTTCGACTGAACTCTAAAGATTGTTCCTCTTTCTGATGTTTCGTCTGAACTCTAAATATTGTTCCCCATTCTGATGTTTCGACTGAACTCTAAAGATTGTTCCCCATTCTGATGTTTCGACTGAACTCTAAAGATTGTTCCCAATTCTGATGTTTCGACTGAACTCTAAAGATTGTTCCCCATTCTGATGTTTCGACTGAACTCTAAAGATTGTTCCCCATTCTGAAGTTTCGACTGAACTCTAAAGATTGTTCCCCATTCTGATGTTTCGACTGAAATCTAAAGATTGTTCCTCTTTCTGATGTTTCGTCTGAACTCTAAAGATTGTTCCCCATTCTGATGTTTCGACTGAAATCTAAAGATTGTTCCCCTTTCTGATGTTTCGTCTGAACTCTAAAGATTGTTCCCCATTCTGATGTTTCGATGCGTTCCACGATACCTTGATTTTCAAGGCAATCTAATTCCAAATCTACTTTTGAAAGTATGGCGTGTGATTTAATGAAAATCGGAGTTGCGTTATTTTCAACTTAAGCAAGGATCAATCTATATTTAGTTATTTTAACAAAACTTGTTTAAAAATCATGTTTGGTTCATCTGAAGATGAATTTGACAATTTATTTAAATCTGTCTTTAAATTTCTTATCCAAGAACGACTTAAAATTGGTGGAATATGGTTCTTTAATCAAAAAAGTTCTACGTTGTACAAACACCATAACTTTTCCAAGAGTCTGAATACAAAAGAGTGTAAGAATGAAATCATAGTTGCTTCAAGTTCTGTTTAATTTTTAAGTTCTTGTATTTATTTTTAGAAAGACTATTTAAATCCATTTCAAATTTCTGATCATCCAATCCAATCTTAACCTTAACAAAAACTTACTTTCTATATAATTTATTAATCTATTAATTAGAATAGGCTACATATTATTTGGTTTAGACCTATTGATAGTTATTAAATTAAGATCATCATTATATACATTTTGATTTTGATATTAGATTTTACATAATTTTGACGATTTTCTTTCATTAAAGTTGAAGCAAACATTTTTCATATGCCCTATTTTTTTTACAAATGGTGCGTCACATATTGTTTTGACCTGGCATCATCTTCCTTATGATTATTTTTTCCACAACAGAAACAAATTTCATATAATTCTAATTTTGATAGTACATAGTGTTCGTTGTCTCCCACCTTCTTCGAAATGTGCTACTAGCTGGACAAGTTGCTTTTGCGATTATGAATTTTAATTTTCTAAATTTTCACCGCTAAATTTAGTTCTTGAAATTTTATTAACACCTTTCTGACTGTGTTGTTAAACCATATTATTGGAATATACTTCCCTATTTTGAATTTTTTTTTTTTTATGCTTAATGCTGTATCAAGTGAGCCTTGAAAAATAATGTCACTGTGGTTAGACGAGGAAATAAGCATTCCACTATCAATTTTCTCCGCAGTAAGACAGATCGAGATGCAGGTTTTTGCATTCGATTTCGAAGGAAGTCATCTTTGTGACCACTTTTGATCATCCTAAAATTCTTAGTGCATTCTCAAAAGTGCATCTTTTGAGGCGATTGAAAAAAATCGTAACTTCGCAAATAATTGCCTAAATGAGTCCAATTTCGCTACTCGGGTTTCTTAGGGATCTCTGATCCCGAATATGACGTCACCTCCCGTGGACCTGGACGCCAGGACGGCTGGTGTCTACGTCATCTCCAGGATTTTTCCTGAAAAGCATTAAAAAAGAATCGAGAATTTGGTTATCAGCATCATCCCCGGCAGTTTTATTGAAATAGTTTCGCAAAGCAATCGCAACTTGCCACTCGGGGGTTTTTCGGGGCGCTGATTGCGAATATCCCATCGGCAACCCTCCCTCGAGCACCTGGTGCTCGGAGCAACCCTATTATCAGCATCATCCCCGGCAGTTTTATTGAAATAGTTTCCCAAAGCAATCGCAACTTGCCACTCGGGGGGGTTTTACGGGGCGCTGATTGCGAATATCCCATCGGCAACCCTCCCCCGAGCACCTGGTGCTCGGAGCAACCCTATTATCAGCATCATCCCCGGCAGTTTTATTGAAATAGTTTCGCAAAGCAATCGCAACTTGCCACTCGGGGGTTTTACGGGGCGCTGATTGCGAATATCCCATCGGCAACCCTCCCCCGAGCATTTGGTGCTCGGAGCGACCTGTTTATCAGCATCATCCCCGGCAGTTTTATTGAAATTATTTTACAAAGTAATCGCAACTTGCCACTTGGTGTAGAATTCTTACAAGGATTTATCGACCGTAAAGGTCTCGAATATATTGTCCTCTTAACGTTATACCTAAAATAAATTTTTTCACATAATCTATTCTTGCAATTTTATTTGAATTCACAAGTTTTTGTCAAATCTTTAAGTGTAACAACACACATCAAAATAGATTCACCATGAGTTTGAACAGTTGTAAAAAAGGATGCTGTTCGGCTAAGGCATTTTTCGATGGTATCAAATGTTTTTTTCTTCCAGTAATTATTCAATTATATTTTCGAGTTGAGTAATTTGGGTGTTGTAAGACGAACAAGTAATTGATAGTGTTCCTAAATAGTTTAATAATTTGTCATTTAACGCTTGAGCTTCTAAAAAAATGTCTAATCTTTATCATACTTCGGATGATTCTTCAAAGTTTTCGAATGACAATGATTGTTGAAAATTGTTTGTAGGTCTATCTGTTTGTGATTAACCATAAAACCAGTTAAGACATAAGATTACTTAAATGGTTGTTCTGCCAAATATTATAATTATGAACTATATTTAACGATTCCATAGCTGCCAACATATTTGTGGTAATAGGCAATATACCTCGTCGCCAAATTGTTCTATCTTTAATTAGAATAAAGTTAATTACTGCTTGTTTAATTATTTGGTCGAACTTAACTAATAACTGCAACAATCAATTCTCTCATTTCCCAAACTAAATAACAGCTGATTACATGCACAATAGGAAAGACTCAGAAGTAGATGAAAAAAGGTGTAGATTCAGTTAGGTACAACGGGATTGCCACTACCTCACGATAGTTAACCTTTGAGCCCAAAACTAAATAATTGTTTTAAAAAGAGTTTAAAAAAAATTTATTTTTGAAAATATCGATATTCTAATCGTCTCCCTCTTGATGCCTTCTAATTATTCAAATATTAATGTACGGTAAAACTTTACATCGATTGTTCTGAATCATCCATGTATTTCGGCAATGCGGGATTGATGGAAGCGATGTGTGGAGGGGAGAGAGCGGTAGAGGGACAAAGCTATCACATTGTATAGTTGTTACAGTGCAACGCTGTGCTTTTATTGTGACAGTTGTGTATACGGCCTCACTGTGAACATGTCGTGGTTAATAAGCTTGTGTTTTGTTTTGTTTACAGGTAGGTTAGGTTAGTCTATTTTATTATTTCATTGTGTGTAAATAATTAATTTAATAACTGCGTTATTCATATCTCGGAAATTATTTATACATAGAAAAACTTTACATTGGGAAACATTAATTAGTTTTTTATGGAATTAAAAAATATATTATTAAAATTTTGAAAAGTTGCCGCCGTTTTCAAATTAAGATAATCCCGGAAGTTTAAATACCAATGAAGGATTAAATTATAATAAATAATTTGTTGAACAGATAAAAACTAGCTAAAATCTACTGTAATAAGTCGTGCATTAAATAGTCATAGAAAATAATAAATCTGGCTCAAAATAAAATTTTAAAAAATTTAGGAGTTGAAGTATTTTATTTAAAACTTCAGTTAAAATAATTGAAAATAAAATTAACAGCTAAAACAATTTCATATAACATTTAAAACAAACAATATTTATTTATTAACAACCTCAAATGAGTTAGATTTATTATTTCCTCTGAGCGATTCCTGACATGCTTTACAGATTTTAGCCTGTTTTTATCTGTTCCACAATTTTATAATTATTGTTTTAGTCCTTCGTTAGTATTTACACTTTCTAGATTACGCCTAATTAAATTTTGAACTTGGTGTACGGAAGGTTACATTACAAAAATCACCAAACTTCAAATTTTCAAAAAGTCCTAAGCGAGAGAGTTTATAAAAAATACCCAAGAATAAAAAAGTTTTAAAATTCGAAAACACAAAAGTAGAGGTTTTCGTAAGAAATTTTTTAAGTTAGCTGCCATATTGAAAAACGGCGGTCGTTTTTTAAATATTGTTAATTCTGTAAAAAAATATCGAAGATTTGTTACCCAGGTCTGGTATTACCAAATGGTTACAGAATTTTACTTCTATAAATGTAATTTTTTATTTTGATCTTTTGTAAGAAACGGTCTAACAATCCTGTGGAATCTCTCTTTCTTCATCTAGTCTAGAGTTAGATCCCCGTCTTTCAGGTCTCACTTTATCAAATCTTGTTCTTTTCCGACCCTGACGCTACTAGAGTATTAGGGGAAGTCTTTATTCTATATTCTTTTCTTTTTTTATATAAGACAATGATGAACGAGAGGTTTTTAAACAACAAAGAAAATAAATTTAATTTTAATATTTTTTTAAGAGAATTTATTATTGTAAGAAAAATCCATATTTGGAAATGATTTTTTCTCAAAATATTTTAAAACTTATAAGAAATATTAGATAACTGTTTTTTTAAAGTATTTTAATTATAATTTTTATTTAACTATCCTTCGGAAATACGCGTATAAAATGGTGTGTTTTCTCTCTGTTATTATTTTGTATAAACAAATTTATATTTTCATAAACTAAATTAAATTTTATTTGGTGCACGCATATTTTGTATATAACTTTTTATTAGTAGGGGGCTAAAAATAAGATATTTTTGTGATTTCAAAACGGTCGAATATATCGAAAAGCTTACTACAAATATCCAGTAATTGTATTGTGTTAATTGTTTTATTAAATACTTGATTTTAAGGTTTATTTAACAATGTACAAGGGTGTTCAAGAAATTGGCGGACTTAATTTTTAATTGCACAATATCAAATTTTGAGTTCAGGTTTAGTGCACACATTCTTTTGTATTTAACTTTTTATTAGAAACTTCTTTTTCTTTGGAAATAGGCGGACTTAATTTTTAATTTCACAATATCAAATTTTGAGTTCAGGTTTAGTGCACACATTCTTTTGTATTTAACTTTTCATTAGAAACATCTTTTTCTTTGGAAATAGGCGGACTTAATTTTTAATTTCACAATATCAAATTTTGAGTTCAGGTTTAGTGCACACATTCTTTTGTATTTAACTTTTCATTAGAAACATCTTTTTCTTTGGAAATAGGCGGACTTAATTTTTAATTGCACAATATCAAATTTTGAGTTCAGGTTTAGTGCACACATTCTTTTGTATTTAACTTTTCATTAGAAACTTCTTTTTCTTTGGAAATAGGCGGACTTAATTTTTAATTTCACAATATCAAATTTTGAGTTCAGGTTTAGTGCACACATTCTTTTGTATTTAACTTTTCATTAGAAACTTCTTTTTCTTTGGAAATAGGCGGACTTAATTTTTAATTTCACAATATCAAATTTTGAGTTCAGGTTTAGTGCACACATTCTTTTGTATTTAACTTTTCATTAGAAACTTCTTTTTCTTTGGAAATAGGCGGACTTAATTTTTAATTTCACAATATCAAATTTTGAGTTCAGGTTTAGTGCACACATTCTTTTGTATTTAACTTTTCATTAGAAACTTCTTTTTCTTTGGAAATAGGCGGACTTAATTTTTAATTACACAATATCAAATTTTGAGTTCAGGTTTAGTGCACACATTCTTTTGTATTTAACTTTTCATTAGAAACTTCTTTTTCTTTGGAAATAGGCGGACTTAATTTTTAATTACACAATATCAAATTTTGAGTTCAGGTTTAGTGCACACATTCTTTTGTATTTAACTTTTCATTAGAAACTTCTTTTTCTTTGGAAATAGGCGGACTTAATTTTTAATTTCACAATATCAAATTTTGAGTTCAGGTTTAGTGCACACATTCTTTTGTATTTAACTTTTCATTACAAACTTCTTTTTCTTTGGAAATAGGCGGACTTAATTTTTAATTACACAATATCAAATTTTGAGTTCAGGTTTAGTGCACACATTCTTTTGTATTTAACTTTTCATTAGAAACTTCTTTTTCTTTGGAAATAGGCGGACTTAATTTTTAATTTCACAATATCAAATTTTGAGTTCAGGTTTAGTGCACACATTCTTTTGTATTTAACTTTTCATTAGAAACTTCTTTTTCTTTGGAAATAGGCGGACTTAATTTTTAATTTCACAATATCAAATTTTGAGTTCAGGTTTAGTGCACACATTCTTTTGTATTTAACTTTTCATTAGAAACTTCTTTTTCTTTGGAAATAGGCGGACTTAATTTTTAATTTCACAATATCAAATTTTGAGTTCAGGTTTAGTGCACACATTCTTTTGTATTTAACTTTTCATTAGAAACTTCTTTTTCTTTGGAAATAGGCGGACTTAATTTTTAATTTCACAATATCAAATTTTGAGTTCAGGTTTAGTGCACACATTCTTTTGTATTTAACTTTTCATTAGAAACTTCTTTTTCTTTGGAAATAGGCGGACTTAATTTTTAATTACACAATATCAAATTTTGAGTTCAGGTTTAGTGCACACATTCTTTTGTATTTAACTTTTCATTAGAAACTTCTTTTTCTTTGGAAATAGGCGGACTTAATTTTTAATTACACAATATCAAATTTTGAGTTCAGGTTTAGTGCACACATTCTTTTGTATTTAACTTTTCATTAGAAACTTCTTTTTCTTTGGAAATAGGCGGACTTAATTTTTAATTACACAATATCAAATTTTGAGTTCAGGTTTAGTGCACACATTCTTTTGTATTTAACTTTTCATTAGAAACTTCTTTTTCTTTGGAAATAGGCGGACTTAATTTTTAATTACACAATATCAAATTTTGAGTTCAGGTTTAGTGCACACATTCTTTTGTATTTAACTTTTCATTAGAAACTTCTTTTTCTTTGGAAATAGGCGGACTTAATTTTTAATTTCACAATATCAAATTTTGAGTTCAAGTTTAGTGCACACATTCTTTTGTATTTAACTTTTCATTAGAAACTTCTTTTTCTTTGGAAATAGGCGGACTTAATTTTTAATTGCACAATATCAAATTTTGAGTTCAGGTTTAGTGCACACATTCTTTTGTATTTAACTTTTCATTAGAAACTTCTTTTTCTTTGGAAATAGGCGGACTTAATTTTTAATTTCACAATATCAAATTTTGAGTTCAGGTTTAGTGCACACATTCTTTTGTATTTAACTTTTCATTAGAAACTTCTTTTTCTTTGGAAATAGGCGGACTTAATTTTTAATTGCACAATATCAAATTTTGAGTTCAGGTTTAGTGCACACATTCTTTTGTATTTAACTTAACATTTCATTAAAAACTTCTTTTTTTTTTTTTTGAAATAGGCAGACTTAATTTTTAATTTCACAATATCAAATTTTTAGTTCAGGTTTAGTGCACACATTCTTTTGTATTTAACTTTTCATTAGAAACTTCTTTTCTTTTTTTTTTACTTGCCGTTTTGGATAAGGGTTTGAGTTATTAATCTTTACATTTCACCGGTATATTCGATTTTGAGAAATTACGTAAACAGTAGAGTACTTTTTTAAACCAAAACTTTATTTAGTTTATTTTCAAAATGGCGGCAGTAGAAAATGTTGAATATGTCTAAAACGTTAATATTCCTCGTTTCACGAACAAATAGAGGTACCTATGATCTTTTCTGTAGGTCAAATAAAGACTGTGTTCTCCATAAAACACCCAGATAAAGTATCTCTAACAAATTATATTCTTAGATATTATCTTTTCAAAATCAAATAATTTATAATATTACGGGATATATTTTTGGGAACTTTTTTGCTTTTTAAAAACAAAAACCTAATAATTGGATTACTTTGATTTTACCGTAATTCCGTAATATTTCGATTGATTTGTTTCACGGGGTTAACTAAAAACTAAATATTTTCGAAAATAATACCTTTAATTTGAGCCCCAAAAGGGTATAAAAGCTACTTTGACTGTTGGCCATATTGATTTGTTTTCGTTAATGTAAACCTTTGTTCAACATGACTTTTTGTTTGACGGGATTTGTGAAAAATAGGGATTGTGGTATTTGCATGTGATAAGGATTTTCAAAGTAGGACCCCCTAATGAACCAAAAAGGTGCAAGTTAAGCCGTAGCTGCCGTTGTATTTTTTTTTTTTTACGTATTTAAGTAACTTTTCCCTTGATTTGACTTTTTCTTTTACTGAATTTCACTCAAAAGTAATGACTTTTGAAAATAGTTGAGTTTTCATTATATGTGTAAAATATTGTCTAATATGACTATTTGTTTAATTGGATTTGTAAAAACGAAGTATTTTCAAAACTAATACTCCTAACTGCGGTTTTTAGTCACCAAAATAGCTACTTCAAAGTTTATCGACTTTGCGATTTTCGTATCCTGCGTAAAATGCCAAATCATGTGACATGTATCTCAATATAGTGAGACTTCAATCTTTCTCAGCTATATGTATCTAACCAGCAGAGATAATAGTGAGACTTCAATCTGTCTCAGCTATATGTATCTAACCAGCAGAGATAATAGTGAGACTTCAATCTGTCTCAGTTATATGTATCTAACCAGCAGAGACAATAGTGAGACTTCAATCTATCTCAGCTATATGTATCTAACCAGCAGAGATAATAGTGAGACTTCAATCTTTCTCAGCTATATGTATCTAACCAGCAGAGATAATAATGAGACTTCAATCTTTCTCAGCTATATATATCTAACCAGCAGAGATAATAGTGAGACTTCAATCTGTCTCAGCTATATGTATCTAACCAGCAGAGATAATAGTGAGACTTCAATCTTTCTCAGCTATATGTATCTAACCAGCAGAGATAATAGTGAGACTTCAATCTGTCTCAGCTATATGTATCTAACCAGCAGAGACAAAGTTCAAAAATAGATGCAAAATTAACTTTGAGTTTCGTTTGAGGAGACTCCTCAGGCTACACTCGTGTCGGTTACGCGGTCCTACGAATATTTTCTTGGGAGGTCAGTGTTTGAAATTACATTTGTAACCAATAACTTCGTTATTTATTTGTCAACGTAGAGTTGTGCATTGGTATAATTGCATGCAGAATTGAAATCTGTAAACTTGGATCTAATTTAGTGTGTGAACAATACACGAGAAATAAACAGTTTAAAATGGGCGCCATTTTGAAATTATCAATTTAAAAAAATTTCTATAAGGTTCTATATGGACTATATCAAACTTCATGATCGTATCTTAATTTTGTGGCCGCTATCGTTCTTACGCACTGACGTCAACGAAAATCAGTTTTTCAGTTTTCCGAAATGCGAATATAAGTCAAAAAACTTAGGTAAATTTTCTTGATTACCAAACTAACACTATACTTAGTATACTGGGTAAAGTACGTTTTATGTTTGTCTCGTGATGATGTCATTCAGATGAGCTTCAAACAAAGCTCTGCACGTCGCCCAGTAGAGTTCATAACCTTTTGCAGCAACTCCAGTGGAATGTTCTCTATCTCAGCTCTGGCAGGGTAAACTTTAAATGGGTGGAAATTTAACTCTAAATGTACGATTCGTCTAACAGTTCTGTCAGAGATGACAAGACCTGCAGAACGCTTGAGACTTCGCAATATCTCTCGAACCCTCTCCAAGTGTTCTCACTGTTTGTGGAAGTCCAGAGCTTTTCTTGCTTTGGACCGATGCAGTTCTTCACCCAATTGAGTATTGTTTACCGTGTCAGAACATGACCGTTCCTGCCTATGTTGAAATGGCTCATGAACTCATGTTGTGAGAGAGTCGCAGAGTTGTCTAAAAAAATTCTGCAAATGCACGATCCTTACTGCTCCAACCCTCCATGGCTACTATGAGTGATGTGTGAGTTCGAATTAAAATACTCGGTGAATCCGAGTATCAAAATCCTCGGAGCATTCCGAGTATTAAAATCCTCGGTTTCGTATTAAAATTAGAAACAGGGAGGAGGTAATGTGCGAGTATGAATTCGAAATAAAATCCTCGAACAACGATATTCGTTAATGCTGTGTCAATTCCAAACAAAATGCTCGGTGTTTCTACTTTGGTTATATTAGTTTCTAAGCTGACTATACATTAATTAAACATTACGATTTTGAATTTAAATGATTTAGATTGGGTAACAAGTTCAATTTAAAATAACAATAATATTCATTTTATATACTGTTCGTATCTGTCAAATGTAGTCTTTATATTTATTTTTATTTTAACTTTACCTTCTATGTGGCTACATGTTTCGCTGCCACAGGCAGCATCATCAGGCCAGCTGTTATGTCCATCAAACACTTATAAATACACAACACTTGCAACACATATTTTTATACATTTTTTGTACACGTCATATAATAAATAAATTATGTTTAACATTGTTACACTTTTGAGGTACCTCCTTCTGGTGTATTTCCTTTAAAAAGTGTTGTGTATTTATAAGTGTTTGATGGACATAACAGCTGGCCTGATGATGCTGTCTGTGGCAGCGAAACATGTAGCCATATAGAAGGTAAAATAAAAATAAAAATAAAAATAAAAATAAAGACTACATTTGACAGATACGAGTATTATATTTGGAATTGACACAACACTAACGAATATCGTTGTCCGAGGATTTTATTTCGAATTCATACTCGCACATTACCTCCTCCCTGTTTCTAATTTTAATACGAAACCGAGGATTTTAATACTCGGAATGCTCCGAGGATTTTGATACTCGGATTCACCGAGTAGTTTAATTCGAATTCACACATCACTACTTTCCATTTTAAATCCGACTATAATATGCTACGAACTGTTTTACACGAAACATTAAATGTCGCGCTATCTACTGAGAAATACCTACGCTGCAAAATGTAAATCGTCTAATTTTTCCTGCCCCACCCTGTAAACAATACTACAGTATAATGTTCGGACAAAATATGAGCAAATACCAAATTAGACCCCTCGTAGAACACAATGCCAAAACAAACCTATCAAATACGTTTTCTGTACAAAAGTAACTTATTACCGCGCTGTCTCATCTGAGATGGCTGTTGTTCAAAGCAATTAATTTACAAAATGAATTTTCCAATATAGTACAGGCATGTACAGAATTACTGTAGGTTTTCGTGGAATAGATAGAAGCTCATTGTCAGGGAACAATGGAGCAGATAACAAAGCTTTGCAGTGGTTACGGTGTTCTGCTTGTCATTCTACTTCTCACAGGACCATCCACAAAACCAAACATCATCTAAAGTTTCCGTTCGGTAGTAAACAATGTATATTTAAATAAAACTTAACTTGCTTCGGATTTCTGTTGGCAATAACCACTCGGTCATCATCGTCTAATAAAACGAAGAAATAAAAGAACATAAAATAAAGAGACATACCCCTTGAATACTGTATTAGCGTCAGAATAGGAAAAGCACGAGAGTTGTTTAGAGAGAGATCTAACCCAATACTACACTAACATATTTAGAATCTCTCTTGATTGTTAAAGCTGTACTCATTATAGTAACACTCCAAGGGTAAAGACATTGTGTCGTGGGGTTGGCTCAACATATTGGCCGCCCCAGTCAATAGCAATCACTTCCTGGAAATGTGAAGGTTAGATTAGGAAGTATGGTCATCGCAATCATAAAGCCCATCGACAATATGACATATCATCGAATTGGATACTTAAATAAACTTCAACAGTGCCTTATGAGTTCGGAATAGTTATGATTGGTATTGTGCTTTCTGTTAGTTTTAAATGATACCAGGTTAGCCAAGACCCGAGAATACTATCCGCGAATAACAAGTCATACTATTCTGACAGACGACGAACCTCGTCACTTGAGTGTCGCTCTTCGGCTGACCGAACAAACAAACACCTCCAATTCCAAGATGGGTTGCTCATTAAGCAGGAGTTTGAACAGATACCCTAGTTCCCCAAAGTGTCGAGCCAACCCCACGGTATACTGATGGGACCATTTGTCTGTGCGCGCGGCTCTGACGCTAGTAACCGTCCTGTAAAAGTAGAGCTCGCTCACCCCACTATGTTTGTCTACCTTTCGTGAGACATAATTACAGTTTACAAGATTTGTAGTGCACATAGAAACATATTGTTTACAAGCAAATTTTATTGTTTTACGTCCTTTTAAATATCAGTACTAGCACAGGTAACATCTCGAAGCTATATTGAAGACAGGTGAATAATTTACGTCTGGCGCGCCGCGCGGGACCACATGTTTTTGGAAATGAGCGATAACCACTCCCCTCTCCCCCCCCACGTCATAGCAAGCCGCGCGCTCAGACAAATGGACCCATCAGTACTAGTGTCGAGCTAACCCCACGTCGAGCCAACCCCACGTAATCAAAGACATTCTCAGCGTAAATTGTTTTAAATTAAAATACAGTATAGCTTTAATGACGCCGACAATTTTGGTTTTTTTTTGTCAAAGATTCCTGAATCGTTATGTATTTCTTTACTTGCGATCCACACGGGTATCAGTCATTAATCTTCATATTTCATTAAAATTGTGAACTATACTTATTTTATATGCCACGAACGATTACACAAGTTTCTTTATCGATAACTCACCAACTGGCATTTTTATAAAGATGTCGAACAATAGGTTTCTTTTGGATCTTTAGAACTCGAGTAAAATTTGATACAAATTGTAAGTTTGTCTTTATACCCCCTTTTATGAGCGACCCTCAAATTTTATTTTATCAAAAAATTGAAAAGAAAGCCCCGAAATATGACCAAAATATACCCACATATAGTGGAACAGCCCTAAGAAGGCACTTGTGCCCGGTGCGGGGCGGTAGAGGAAGAGGTGGATTATGTCGGAAAATAACACCGTTCCACAAACATTGACTTTGCCTCCGAATCGCCAGCTACCTGAGACTTGTCCTCCTCGCACCCCTTAACGTTTACTTCGAGAATAGTACAGCGTTTTCACCCGATCTGCGAAGTGTCTTCTTAGTCCTGTACCTAATCTGATTTTAAAACCGATCAACGCGACATGGCTGTAGCGCATTAGCGGAAGACGACAGACAGATATGATTCCAAAAATCATTATTATGGACTCAGGGGTTCTGAAATGGTTATCACAATAAATTCTATATCTATTTTTTGATCTATCACATAACTTACTCTATGGGAAAGTATTTTGTTGCTATTTAAAAGCAAAAAACCACTAGGTCTCCATCGCCCATTATAGGAACGTATATTTTAATACTTGAGGTTACCTGGCATAACAATAAAATACAAAATTAAGATTGGTGTTTCAAAATCTAATGTAAACAAACAACCAGCATACTTTAAAGTAATACGGCACCTGTAAAGAGGGTACGAAAATACTTTGATCTGCGCAGTTCTTTGCGCAACCAGTTTTTATTTAAAAATAACACTCGATATAAATTTAAAACAGCAGGGTTTTTCCCTTTGGTGTTGTAAATGAGACAAACCTATCTGTTATCGTCTCTCCTTACGATAAAGAAGAAGAAAAGTTGGTAAAAATAGTGACCTAGCCCTCGATTACGCTAATAGCATCAAGGTAGGAAGAGAATAAGAGTTTGTCAAGATAGATCTGATAGGAAAGATTAAAGAGAAAGATCTAACCCAAAAATACATGTTAAATGTGAAGGTCCAACTAGGTTCCTCGGGTCTGCCTTCACTATGAATGAGCCCTGAGGATTGTTAAACTGTATTGGGGTGCTTGAGTAAGAGTAAACCAAGTTTTAAGAAATGACATTTAGAGGATGTTCTTATACCCATTATATGATAGGGTTGGGTGAGTACTATGATGTTATTCATAAATTTCTTCCTGTGAGAAGGTTGGGGGGTGTATGGGAAAATAAAAGTGAAAATCTATTGTAAGAACACATTTAAAATATATATATATATATATATATATATATATATATATATATATATATAAGTTTGTTTTGTTTGAGACCGCAGTACACATTTTTTTTTTTTATTGTGAGGTACTGGAGTCCAAAAACAAGAAGAATCTTTGGACCTTAACAACCATACGTAAGTTTTGACGAGAACACCCTGCACAAGATCCTGGACCTTGTTAGAGGCACTGGGGTGGGTGTAAGGTGAACAAGAAAGGGGAGCACAATAGCCTCATTGCCGAAGTGCCGGAGGCCAATTAGAGCTTCAGCAAAATGTCCCCAATTGATTTTACATATTAAATAGATTGCCCATCTCCATAGAATAGGATGAAGCTAAGAAATTAGAAACTCTAGTGCTGCCATCTAATGGCCCACACTAACACATTTGTACTTCAACCTAGAAACTACAACATTTTGACCAACATATTCTTATGCTTTGGGATTTCTTAGATGTGAATTCAATGGATAAAAACTCGTCCTTAGACTTAAATCGTATTTACCTGAATTTGACTGTTTAATGAGAACAGTCAAGTTTTTCTCCCCCCCCCCCCCCCAATATTCCCGAATTGTAAGACTGGTTTGAGTGTCTTCACAACTAGCACTGATGATTTTGAGAAATTAGACCTTTATAAAGACTTCATACAAGATTTTTAGAATTTTTGTTTTGTTTTTTTACTGAAGATATCGAAATATTAAAAAAATAGTACGAAAAATGTCCCAGATAAAAAGTTAATATTTTTGAGCGGGCCATTCACTCGTGCTAAAATTAGACCGCCCCGCACCCCATTTTGGAGAGGGCGAGAGTAACTTTGAATTCTTAAATAGGAACTCTCATTTTTGTATTCCAGTTAGGGATTCTTCTCTACAAAATACATAGATTTGTCTGAAATGTTTTTTATTCGTGATAAATGGCGCTGCAATCTCTGAAAATTAAGAAATCAAGAAAAACCCACGTGTTTTATTATAAAATAATGCAAGAATGAAAAAAAGTTTCATTTTGAACATTAATTTCTATGCATCGTAGATGGCGCGAGTAAGAAAATGAAAATAGTTGTCAAACAAAACAAAATCTATGCAATTTTTCAAATAACAATCAATAAGTCGTGATTTGATTTTAATGCCGAAAACCTGACTTCTGCTGCTGTAGAAGTGACTGCTAAAACGGAGGTAATTAAATACAAATAAGTCAATGTTTTTATTGTTGAATTAAAATGAGTACTTTGTTCCGCCTTTCCCAAGCTTCGTTAATCTCACGTTTGTTGGCGCGTTTCGGATATAAGCTACTCCATTCTCAAAACACTTAATACTGTAGTAGTAATTAAGTATTATTTAACTTGAGTACTATTAAGTGCTTTGAGAATGGAATACAAAATTTCAACTTGGTCAGTCTGAATAGAATAGTCAAGAAATTAGAATATAGTTTTAATAAATTATATATGACGAGACGTAATGGTTCAACAAACAATGTGTACTAAACAATGTGATTCCAACATAAAATATGCTAGAATCGAGAATAAAACAAAAAGCTTCGCAACAAAATATGTAATTCAAAAAGCAGAAAAATTGTATAAAAATGGAAATAAAAACATACATTAAGAAGAACGAAAACAACAACAACAACAAATTGATCTTTACATCTTACATTAAACGAATTAGTATTAGTAGATACAGTAAATAGCATAATATAAGATATTAAAAATATAAGTAAATAAATTAAAGGAAAATACGGGAAGTTTATAAAAAGATGTTTTTATTAAAAAAAGGGAGAAACGATAACAAAATGATATTAATGATAAAAAGAACAATTTTTACGAAAGAGTAGTGACCCTAACAAAAGTATATTAAAGAGAAGAATACGAAATATTAAAAAGAAAAAAAGAGATTAAAACATAATATACAGGGATAAATATTAAAAAAGAAGTAGAAAAGATAACAATGAATATTGAGAATGCATTAAGTTAATTGCCTAAGGAAGGAAAAGAACATGCAAGACTTTTAGTAACCGAAGATTTAAACAAAACTATTCAACCAAGAATAAAAGTAAAAAAGTTGCCCGATGATGCCGCGGGAGTTCTTCAACCCGGCACCAACCATTATATGTTATAAAAAAACACGTCGACCCGGCACTGGTCCCTTCACCGGCCGCCATGACAGTCTGTCAACTCGGCACCAGCCACCCTCTTACTCATATTTCACCTACACTACACTCCCTCAACCCCTCCTTTCTCTTTTTTCTTCTCTTAATCACTAGACGAGCTTCACTAGACAAAGGGATAGACAATAACAAAAGTGTAGCCGTTTTTTTGTTAGGATTATATATACTTTAACATTTATTATAGAAATAGGTTAGGTTAGAATGATGGGTGTATGTTTGGTGTTGTGGAGGGGAAGGGAGCACGTCTACCCGGCACCAAGGGATGAGATGCCTAGGGTTCGAGGGAGGGAAAGAAGAGAATGACGGGTGTATGTTTGGTGTTGTGGAGGGGGAACCTCGCTCGCCTACCTTTAAACTGCCTCGGTGCCGGGTTAAGTTGTGAAATTAGTAACGCCTGATTAACCTTATAGCGGTGGGGGGATTTGGTGCCGGGTAGACGTGCCGCCGATGCCGCAAGGCGAAACAATTGTAGCTCGTTTATATTATTAAAATAATTTTGAAACTTTAAGCTTTATTGCTTTATTTAATCCTTTAATTAAAAATAAAAGGATTAATGTTACTTTAAAATGTTACTTTCTCCAGATAGTAATACTCATAGTTTCGATAAGAAATATCTGCTGTTACATTAAATAATTTTAAAGTAGTACGATTAAGTGTTTTAAGGATGGAGAGTATCCGAAACGCGCCAACGAACGAAGCTGGGAAAGGCGGAACAATGTACTAATTTTAATTATAACATTCCTAGCAGAAATAAAAATGATATACAAAATTTCATTTCTTATCGTTTCGTGATAATTAAAAAAATAATAATTAAGATACAAATTAAATACATTCCATGTTTTTTATTCAAATTATTAAAATTTCAAATTTCAAAATGCATAAAAGTTTACAAAATTATCTTCCTTCTCTTGATCGTCGGATGGGAAAAGTAATTTATTGAAAACATTTAACCTAGCGATTACATCTGTCAAGAATCTAAAAAAGGTTTTGAATAAAAACTCATATTTTCTCACAGACTTAATATGCAATAAAAAAATGGGGTTCCCATTTAAGATTTCAAAGTTACCACCGCTGTACAACTATTTATCTGCTCCAATGTTTACTCTATGCTTATTTATCGAGATATTTTGATGTCTTCACTATTAAATAGACCTTCCAGTAGAGCGAAGAACACATTTACGAAGCTCTCTCAGGTCTTGTTGACTTTTGCCTTTCCCAAATATTCACCCTCTGCCAGAGTGCCAGTTCACCCAAAATTCTCTGTCTCGCTCTAATGCCATCTTTTCTTCCTCACCCCATTCATTCTCCCACAACTAATTAAATCCTCCCCACATGTGGAAGCCAACTCTACCTCTCTAACAAAGCGTACAATATCCACTATGCAGGTCCATTTCTACATATCTTAAGGCCGGTTTAGACGCTACGATAAATCGGCCGACAAAACTGCAACGACAAGTCGGTACGACTTGTCGGATATTGGACGTTCAACCGGCCTCGTTTACACGTTCCGTCTTATCGTTCAAATCAGTCGGTATTTTAACCTCTCTTTGGTAGGTGGTAGGTGATTTGTGGAAGTGCTTTCTAGCAATGGAAGAATTACTGCTGTGGTCTATGTACGTATTGTGTCTGGCAACAAGTGCGAAGAGGAAAAGAAAACCTAGAAGTAAGTGGAGTCGACATTGGCTACTGAAAAAGAGGTTATCCCATATGGAGTTACTAAAAGAATTGAGCAATGAACCTTCTGATTGGAGGAACTACTTGAGGATGACCGAAGATACTTACAACTAGTTACTGGATTTGGTTTCTCCTTTGATTAAAAGGCAAGACACGGTAATGAGAAATTCTATATCTCGACACGAAAGACTTAGTGCTACGTTACGATTGTCGTTGCAAACCAACGATATTTGTGCTATTTTGCACAAACCTTCCAATCTGGCTCCAATTCAGACAAGTCGTAACGATTTGCGGTTTACACGTTCCGTCTTGCATGCACCGACTTGTCGTTACAGTTTTGTCGTCCGATTTATCGTAGCGTCTAAACCGGCCTTTAGGTTTCTCCACTCTCCACACTGATTACCACTGACAGTTGAAAGTGCCCATATCTCACTTAAAGGTTGTCCGGGTGAGCAACTTTGACTCTATCAGTTTCCAGTAACAATACTCTTGTTAGATATATTGTTTGTGTAATTTAGAACCACACAATGTTATTTACACCTCTAAATTCAAAATTTCACAAACTAATTTACCAAATCTTTTCTTCGTTTCATGATATTTTCACTTAATCCGTCTTCTTTCCCATTTATCGGCTACCTCTGTCCAATACGTTTTATTTGGCTCTTTTGAATTATTTGAAGAAAAACCAAAATAATTGCTCGATATTGTAAGTTCGGATATTTGTATTTTAGCAGCTACTATAATAGTTTTATCATAATCGGTCCTCCCGTTTAGTGTGTAGAACGTTGCACAGACGACAGACATCATCTTACTCTGAGCTCACTTTGGCAACCCCGAAATACCTAGCTGGATCTACACCTTTTTTCCATCTAGTCTTGGATTAGTTTCTTCTCTTTCATCTTTTATATCAGGTCTCTTGCTATCTGTCTGTAGATCTTTAGTTTTATTATAGTGTACATTTATATAAATTTACATTATTACTTTTAAAGACCTACAGACAAATAGGAGAGGAAGAGTGTTCTTTCCATTCCCGGGCTGCCCCAAATTTTTTGAAATTACATTTCAAACCAATTTTCTAATAACTTTTTGGGCCCTCTCCAATCATTTTTGAATTATTAAGAAATAATAACACTTTGCGACATTGATCATGAAAAATTTGAATACAATGAGTGTAAATTCACTAGTTATTAGATTTAACGTTGGGTGTAATAGCAGCTGTATTTTTACACAGTCAAAACCGTCATATTTTGTTTTACACAACATAATTTAATCGATTTCATATACAGTATTTACAACTTATATTCTCAATTTGACAACTTGTATTTTTACAAGTTTACTCACAAATTGGATTTTTTTAAACTTACCTGATGATGTCCTTGTGCCGAAACTTTCTATTTTTCTCTACTATTAACGAGAATACCTTATTCCCATAGTTTTACCTACCAAAGTATACTAGTGAAGGATGCATAATTTACGCACAAATTGGATTTTTAAAACTTACCTGATGATGTCCTTGTGCCAAAACTTTCTATTTTTCTCTACTAATAACGAGAATACCTTAATCCCATAGTTGTACCTACCAAAGTTTATTAGTGAGAAGGATGCATAATTTACGCACAAATTGGATTTTTAAAACTTACCTGAGGATGTCCTTGTGCCGAAATTTTCTATTTTTAGTACTATTAACGAGAATACCTTATTCCCATAGTTGTACCTACCAAAGTATACTAGTGAGAAGGGTGCATAATTTACGCACAAATTGGATTTTTAAAACTTACCTGAGGATGTCCTTGTGCCGAAATTTTCTATTTTTAGTACTATTAACGAGAATACCTTATTCCCATAGTTGTACCTACCAAAGTATACTAGTGAGAAGGGTGCATAATTTACGCACAAATTGGATTTTTAAAACTTACCTGAGGATGTCCTTGTGCCGAAACTTTCTTCTATTTGTACTATTAACGAGAATACCTTATTCCCATAGTTGTACCTACCAAAGTATACTATTGAGAAGGATGCATAATTTACGCACAAATTGGATTTTTAAAACGACCTGATGATGTCCTTGTGCCGAAACTTTTTTTGTAGTATTAAAGAGAATACCTTTTCCCATAGTTGTACCAAAGTATACTTATCTGTACTGAAATAAAGGGTAAATTTTGAGGGGGGGCCAAAATTGAAAATTTATATTACTAGAAAATGGGTTTGAAATGATATTTTAATCATTTTAAATTTCGCAGCACAAAAATTGAAAATTTATATTACCATTAAATGTTTTATGCTATATGTATATTACAGTAAAAAGCTTTAAAAGAAAAACAAATTTTGAAAATTTCTTGCCACATCTGTACTATTTAATTTTCAAAAACCAAAATGTCTTTTGGATTGGTCAAAATTTTAGCGCAGTACTTAGTATATTAGAGACCGATTTCCATTATTTGGGCTATTGTAAGATAGGCCTTGATATGGTAAAATTGAATTTAAGTGTCAGTAGATTTCTTAGTGTCTTACAAACACTCTATACTTTTAAGACTTATACGATTTTGATATATAAGTATTGTCTAAACTCCTTAAATCTATGTTCAGATCATTTCAGAACAAGCAATAATTGCTAAAATATTTTACCTTTCAAATAAATTTAAACTATTTTAAATACTACACTGAAGTTTTTCCAAAGGATATTCTTTTTTTTTTAATTCAGAAAATGAATTCCTCTATTTAACCATCAGTGTGTCTAATCAGACTAAACTGTTAACAATATAAATTAATATACAATAACTGCTGTCCGCATCTCATTTCACTGTACATTATGATGGAATATCAATTTTGATTTTATGAATTTTATAACAGTTTACACATCTTATTAAACAATTTATTTGTCTCGGAAAAAGTCGACAGGATGCATAGTTGGACTTTAAAATGTACCTGATTATGTCTTTGTGCCGAAACCTTCAAATGTTTTATTACTATCGAGATCTATTACTAGTTACTTTTATTTTATACTATTTCTCACAATTGTAGCACATTATAATGTCGGGGGGGGGGTAAAATTTGGGGGACCAAAATTTAAGAAATATCTGGAAATGGGTTTGTAGTTAAATTTCAAACTCATTTCAATAATTTCAAACATTTTGAGGCGCCCCGGGAATGGAAAGAACCATCTTTCTCCCCTAACTGTTTGTAGGTCTTTAGAAGTAATAATGTAAACCTATATAAATGTAGACTATAATATAACTAAAGACCTACAGACAGATACTTGGAGAAAGTTAACCATCTTTTGTTCTCTCGCTACACTCGAGAGCTAGAGGTCTATCTTGTAGCCTACGCTCTTTTCTTTCAAGGGAATGATGGCCGAGAGGTTTTTACCTTTCTCTAACTTTCAAAACTATGATATAATTTTAATAATTTTTTAAACTCTAAACTTTTCAATAAGATAGCAACATTGAAGTTGATTAAAACATCAAAAATACACTGGGATTTCATAATAACTGCTGCAACAAATGATTAAAACTTTGGACAAACTGCGCAGATTTAAAATTAAAATTTTTTAGTTAGCTTTTAAATCGTGTCACAAAGTACTGTTGCTGAAAACTTTAAGAAAATTCACAAAAATAAGTTGAAAATTTGCTTTTCTTATTTTAGTTGTGCAGGGAATTAACAGCTGAACTAAACACTAAAACCTGACCAAATAGGGTTGAATACTGCATGACAATTGTATCTAAGACATGTTTAAATATATATAGAAAGGGTTGAAATACCGGAGAGAGGAGTGAGAGCGTATGAGATTGGACCAAAGTTGTAGATCAAAAATTAATAATTTCCACATATTTTGACACATTTATTGGACATCTTCAAATTTGGCCGGCATTTTGGGACATCCAACTGCCATAAGCGTACCAAATTCTAGTTGTCCTATAAGTGTATCAAAAGATTAAATAATTTGTGAAAATGTACAAAATTTACCTAAAATCAAAAACCTAAGCTATGGAGATGCGAAACAGTCTTAGAACAAAGTTGTAGGTCTCGGCAATCCGTCACTGCTGGTCCAATCAGTTTTTGGTAGGTCCTACCGTTTAGCCACAATAAAGCTCTACACCAACTTTAATGTTGAAACCCGTCATTTACAATTTTTTTCGCAGGTTAAACATTTTAACTTTTTGCAATTTTCACGAGGATTACAGGCTACACGCTATAAGTTTCTAAAATTTAAAGTTTCTAGCTCATCTGGATTATGATTTCTAATTATGATTTTTCAAAAATAGCAGTCGCTTTTTGGGGCATCAATTTTTTGACACTGTCACTGTCATACTACATAATATGTAAATCTAAATCCGTCTGTGTTCTTAGAAGACGGACAGTCGGACGCTAAACTCGCTGTTCTTTGCAACCATTTTGTTTATTTATAGCATTGTTTTATTACCACTTCTGTCTAATTGGTTTTGTTATTTTAACAGTTTAATTTTAGCAACATTGTATAGGCGTTCTATGAAATGTGGGAACGAATTACAAATATTATGACATTCGCTGATTTGTTAGGACGGGAAATTATCTATGGCGTGATGACAGCAATGGTTTATCGCCTCTACGGAAAAAAAAACACGAACGAGGATTTATTTCGTTGACTTGTAATGGGCTGGGTCAAAATTCGGTATCAATATATCAGTTTTGACGTCCCCTGAGTCGAAGTATTGATTCTGTAGTGTTGCAGGGTCCAACAATACAAATGCTTCGATTCTAATTAAATTTAGTATGTGTGCATATTTTAGAGCCTTATCTCTGGAATTTGTAACTAAAAAAAAATTGCAAGTAAAAACACGTTAAAGTTCGGGAATGAATTGGTAAAAAAACTCAGATTAAACTTTGAGCCGTCATTAAAAGTTCGATTTAATAATTCGAATCTAGTTAGTTCGAATTACTTGATAACACGATTTTTTTATTCCTCTTTAACTTTTCATAATCTCCAATGCTAATTTCCCTGTATGTACTTCGAATATTTTAAAGAAAGAAACCAGTTAAGGAAGATATTTGTTGGTTTTCTCTATAACTTGAAGGTAAGCGCTCGAAAACCTCTACAAGTCGAAGTTTTAATAAAATAACCTCTATAACTAGGAGTTTTATAGCCGTACTGTGAGAGATGACACAATTTTTATGTTGAGACATGATCTTCCTCTCTCCCGCGTCCTTCTATTTTGGAGCTCAGTACAACTCTATTGTTCACGCCGTGTTCTATTGTTCTGTGTCTACTGTTCTGTATTAAGACATGAACTTCCCCTTCTCCGGCGTCCGTGCATTTTGGAGATCAGTACATCTCTATTGTTCACGCCGTGTTCTATTGTTCTGTGTCTACTGTTCTGTATTAAGACATGAACTTCCCCTTCTCCGGCGTCCTTGCATTTTGGAGCTGAATACAGCTCTATTGTTCACCCCGTGTTCTATTGTTCTGCGTCTACTGTCCTGTATTAAGACATGAACTTCCCCTTCTCCGGCGTCCTTGCATTTTGTTCACCCCGTGTTCTATTGTTCTGCGTCTACTGTCCTGTATTAAGACATGAACTTCCCCTTCTCCGGCGTCCTTGCATTTTGGAGCTGAATACAGCTCTATTGTTCACCCCGTGTTCTATTGTTCTGCGTCTACTGTCCTGTATTAAGACATGAACTTCCCCTTCTCCGGCGTCCTTGCATTTTGTTCACCCAGTGTTCTATTGTTCTGCGTCTACTGTCCTGTATTAAGACATGAACTTCCCCTTCTCCGGCGTCCTTGCATTTTGGAGCTGAATACAGCTCTATTGTTCACCCCGTGTTCTATTGTTCTGCGTCTACTGTCCTGTATTAAGACATGAACTTCCCCTTCCCCGGCGACCTTGCATTTTGTTCACCCCGTGTTCTATTGTTCTGCGTCTACTGTCCTGTATTAAGACATGAACTTCCCCTTCTCCGGCGTCCTTGCATTTTGTTCACCCAGTGTTCTATTGTTCTGCGTCTACTGTCCTGTATTAAGACATGAACTTCCCCTTCTCCGGCGTCCTTGCATTTTGGAGCTGAATACAGCTCTATTGTTCACCCCGTGTTCTATTGTTCTGCGTCTACTGTCCTGTATTAAGACATGAACTTCCCCTTCCCCGGCGTCCTTGCATTTTGTTCACCCCGTGTTCTATTGTTCTGCGTCTACTGTCCTGTATTAAGACATGAACTTCCCCTTCTCCGGCGTCCTTGCATTTTGGAGCTGAATACAGCTCTATTGTTCACCCCGTGTTCTATTGTTCTGCGTCTACTGTCCTGTATTAAGACATGAACTTCCCCATCTCCGGCGTCCTTGCATTTTGTTCACCCCGTGTTCTATTGTTCTGCGTCTACTGTCCTGTATTAAGACATGAACTTCCCCTTCTCCGGCGTCCTTGCATTTTGGAACTCATTATATATCTATTGTTCACCCCGTGTTCTATTGTTCTGCGTCTACTGTCCTGTATTAAGACATGAACTTCCCCTTCTCCGGCGTCCTTGCATTTTGGAGCTGAATACAGCTCTATTGTTCACCCCGTGTTCTATTGTTCTGCGTCTACTGTCCTGTATTAAGACATGAACTTCCCCATCTCCGGCGTCCTTGCATTTTGGAGCTGAATACAGCTCTATTGTTCACCCCGTGTTCTATTGTTCTGCGTCTACTGTCCTGTATTAAGACATGAACTTCCCCATCTCCGGCGTCCTTGCATTTTGGAGCTCAATACAGCTCTATTGTTCACCCCGTGTTCTATTGTTCTGTGTCTACTGTCCTGTATTAAGACATGAACTTCCCCATCTCCGGCGTCCTTGCATTTTGGAGCTCAATACAGCTCTATTGTTCACCCCGTGTTCTATTGTTCTGCGTCTACTGTCCTGTATTAAGACATGAACTTCCCCTTCCCCGGCGTCCTTGCATTTTGTTCACCCCGTGTTCTATTGTTCTGCGTCTACTGTCCTGTATTAAGACATGAACTTCCCCTTCTCCGGCGTCCTTGCATTTTGGAGCTGAATACAGCTCTATTGTTCACCCCGTGTTCTATTGTTCTGCGTCTACTGTCCTGTATTAAGACATGAACTTCCCCATCTCCGGCGTCCTTGCATTTTGGAGCTGAATACAGCTCTATTGTTCACCCCGTGTTCTATTGTTCTGCGTCTACTGTCCTGTATTAAGACATGAACTTCCCCATCTCCGGCGTCCTTGCATTTTGGAGCTCAATACAGCTCTATTGTTCACCCCGTGTTCTATTGTTCTGTGTCTACTGTTCTGTATTAAGACATGAACTTTCCCTTCTCAGGCGTCCTTACATTTTGGGACTCAGTACATCTCTATTGTTCACCTCGTGTTCTATTGTTCTGTGTCTATTGTTCTGTATTAAGACATGAACTTACCCTTCTCCGGCGTCCGTGCATTTTGGAGATCAGTACATCTCTATTGTTCACCCCGTGTTCTATTGTTCTGTGTCTACTGTTCTGTATTAAGACATGAACTTCCCCTTCTCCGGCGTCCTTACATTGTGGAGATCAGTACAGCTCTTATTGTTCACCCCGTGTTCTATTTTTCTGTGTCTACTGTTCTGTACTAAGACATGAACTTCCCCTTCTCAGGCGTCCCTACATTTTGGGACTCAGTACATCTCTATTGTTCACCCCGTGTTCTATTTTTCTGTATTAAGACATGAACTTTCCCTTCTCCGGCGTCCTTGCATTGTGGATCTCAGTACAGCTCTATTGTTCACCCCGTGTTCTATTGTTCTGTGTCTACTGTTCTATATTAAGACATGAACTTCGCCTTCTCCTGCGTCCTTGCATTGTGGAGCTCAGTACATCTCTATTGTTCATCCTGTATTCTATTGTTCGGTGTACCGTTCTGTATTAAGACATGAACTTCCCCTTTCCCGCGTCTTTACATTTTGGCGGAGTATAGCTCTATTGTTCACTCCTTGTTCTATTGTTCGGTGTACCGTTCTGTATTAAAATAATTGTGAAGTGGTTTGTACTACAGTAAATTAGTTGACCACTTATTGCTATTATTGTATTTACATAACATAATAATAACTATATACTGTTTTTATATGTAAATTCACCAATTTTTATTCAAATGAAATTAAAAACTGTTTGTAAACATACTTAATCTGTTCTTTCACTTATTCCTTATAGGAATTAGTATGTATACAGAACACTCTGCCGAAACTGATAGAGATCTGTCAACTTGGGTTCTCTACAACTCGAAGTCGGTGATTTTTGCTCTCGATCACTCGAACCTCGCTATTTCGAATTATTCGATAATTCGAAGTGTTAGTAATTATTTTAAGATTCGAGTTATCGAGGGTTCAAGTTACGCTTAAATCGTGTACGTCAAAATCGAAAGAAGTTTAGTCCTTTTAAAATTAATAATTTTATTTTTCAAACACTGCGTCGATCGTTCATCTTCTCTTTTTCATTGACAATTTACAATTTTGTGATTAGGTTGGTTTTAAGGTTGGCGAGTGACATATTGTGTGTGCAATGTTTTTGCAACATTTATTTGTATGTCCGTTCGGCCTTGACATTAATATATGCAGTAATATAATTTGATTTATTACAGACACGTGTACTTTGTACGCATGGAAGAACAATTAAGTTCTTAACAATACGTTAAAACAGAATGTCGTAATTATTGAGAATCTATTTAACTGTAAATTACTAAACCATATAAAACGATTAAAAAAGATATAAATTTTAAAAACATAATACTTGAATTAAATAACTCTGAAGGAACCGAACAGAACACAATGAAGAAGGTGCTAAATGTTTTTAGAACGGCTAGTTGTCTGTAAGTGCCGGGGAAATATACTTCACTCTGACCTAATTTCCCGCTACTAGCTTGTAGGCTTGCTACCGTAGGGATGGTAATTCCCGAACTTCCCTCTATCTATCGATCCAGTGAAATTTCGATTGATTGATACGTCACCATTCCCCCCGTCTATGGATTAAGTGAAATTTCGATTGATTGATACGTCACCATTCCCCCCATCTATCGATCCAGTGAAATTTCGATTGATTGATACTTCACCATTCCACCCGTCTATCGATCCAGTGAAATTTCGATTGATTGATACGTCACCATTCCCCCCATCTATCGATCCAGTGAAATTTCGATTGATTGATACGTCACCATTCCCCCCATCTATCGATCCAGTGAAATTTCGATTGATTGATACGTCACCATTCCCCCCGTCTATCGATCCAGTGAAATTTCAATTTATTGATACGTCACCATTCCTCCCGTCTATCGATCCAGTGAAATTTCAATTTATTGATACGTCACCATTCCTCCCGTCTATCGATCCAGTGAAATTTCAATTTATTGATACGTCACCATTCCTCCCGTCTATCGATCCAGTGAAATTTCAATTTATTGATACGTCACCATTCCCCCAGTCTATCGATCCAGTGAAATTTCAATTTATTGATACGTCACCATTCCCCCCCGTCTATCGATCCAGTGAAATTTCAATTTATTGATACGTCACCATTTACCCCCCCCCCCCATCTATCGATCCAGTGAAATTTCAATTTATTGATACGTCACCATTCCTCCCGTCTATCGATCCAGTGAAATTTCAATTTATTGATACGTCACCATTCCCCCCCATCTATCGATCCAGTGAAATTTCAATTTATTGATACGTCACCATTCCTCCCGTCTATCGATCCAGTGAAATTTCAATTTATTGATACGTCACCATTCCTCCCGTCTATCGATCCAGTGAAATTTCAATTTATTGATACGTCACCATTCCTCCCGTCTATCGATTAATGTAATTTCAATTTATTGATACGTCACCATTTACCCCCCCCATCTATCGATCCAGTGAAATTTCAATTTATTGATACGTCACCATTCCTCCCGTCTATCGATCCAGTGAAATTTCAATTTATTGATACGTCACCATTTACCCCCCCCCCCCATCTATCGATCCAGTGAAATTTCAATTTATTGATACGTCACCATTCCTCCCGTCTATCGATCCAGTGAAATTTCAATTTATTGATACGTCACCATTCCCCCCATCTATCGATCCAGTGAAATTTCAATTTATTGATACGTCACCATTCCTCCCGTCTATCGATCCAGTGAAATTTCAATTTATTGATACGTCACCATTCCTCCCGTCTATCGATCCAGTGAAATTTCAATTTATTGATACGTCACCATTCCTCCCGTCTATCGATTAAGTGAAATTTCAATTTATTGATACGTCACCATTTACCCCCCCATCTATCAATCCAGTGAAATTTCAATTTATTGATACGTCACCATTCCTCCCGTCTATCGATCCAGTGAAATTTCAATTTATTGATACGTCACCATTCCCCCCCATCTATCGATCCAGTGAAATTTCAATTTATTGATACGTCACCATTCCTCCCGTCTATCGATCCAGTGAAATTTCAATTTATTGATACGTCACCATTCCCCCCGTCTATCGATCCAGTGAAATTTCAATTTATTGATACGTCACCATTTACCCCCCATCTATCGATCCAGTGAAATTTCAATTTATTGATACGTCACCATTTACCCCCCCATCTATCGATCCAGTGAAATTTCAATTTATTGATACGTCACCATTCCTCCCGTCTATCGATCCAGTGAAATTTCAATTTATTGATACGTCACTATTTACCCCCCCATCTATCGATCCAGTGAAATTTCAATTTATTGATACGTCACCATTCCTCCCGTCTATCGATCCAGTGAAATTTCAATTTATTGATACGTCACCATTCCTCCCGTCTATCGATCCAGTGAAATTTCAATTTATTGATACGTCACCATTCCCCCCGTCTATCGATCCAGTGAAATTTCAATTTATTGATACGTCACCATTTACCCCCCCATCTATCGATCCAGTGAAATTTCAATTTATTGATACGTCACCATTTACCCCCCCCCCCCCCCATCTATCGATCCAGTGAAATTTCAATTTATTGATACGTCACCATTCCTCCCGTCTATCGATCCAGTGAAATTTCAATTTATTGATACGTCACCATTCCTCCCGTCTATCGATCCAGTGAAATTTCAATTTATTGATACGTCACCATTCCCCCCGTCTATCGATCCAGTGACATTTCAATTTATTGATACGTCACCATTCCCCCCGTCTATCGATCCAGTGACATTTCAATTTATTGATACGTCACCATTCCCCCCCCCCCATCTATCGATGCAGTGAAATTTCAATTTATTGATACGTCACCATTCACCCGATCTATCGATCCAGTGAAATTTCTATTGATTGATACGTTACCCTGCCCCCCATCTATCGTTCCAGTGAAATTTCGATTGATTGATACGTTACCCTGCCCCCCATCTATCGTTCCAGTGAAATTTCTATTGATTGATACGTTACCCTGCCCCCCATCTATCGTTCCAGTGAAATTTCGATTGATTGATACGTTACCCTGCCCCCCATCTATCGTTCCAGTGAAATTTCTATTGATTGATACGTTACCCTGCCCCCCATCTATCGTTCCAGTGAAATTTCGATTGATTGATACGTTACCCTGCCCCCCATCTATCGTTCCAGTGAAATTTCTATTGATTGATACGTCACCATTCCCCCCATCTATCGATCCAGTGAAATTTCGATTGATTGATACGTCACCATAACGCAAATCATAAATCTTATGCAAATAATACATTTTACTTCTTCACATTATGTGTTACGTTAAAATATCTATGTTGAGTTGTTTGGGAGTTTTATCTGTTGTGAGATCCCCGGGTCCGTCTGTCGAGTGTGGACAGATTTTAATCAAATTTAGTATGTGTGCAATTTTGATCATGTCTTGGGATTTCTATATAATTCAAAATTTGTGGGTAGCAGCCATAAAGGGTCGATGTAAGGATCCAAAGAAAATGTACTGATCGTAATCCCTGCAACCGTTATTAGCAAAACAAAATTTTGAATCTGTAATGGGACGTTTATAAAATACGTATTTTCTAAAAATCGCCTCTACCGATTTTACTCAAATTTTTGTGATATTTGTTGATTAAACACTAAAACGTGTGTGAAAGAATAGGACATTTTTAAAGTAAATAAATATTAATTAATTGGCAAACAACAAAAATGCACATTGACCACAACACACTGAAGACGTATTTATGGCACAAGCGAAGTAGGTTTTAAGTACAGACTGTGTCTGTGGTTCAAATCATTATTTTGATTCACAAATACCGAACTACATTTTATGGTTTTAAGTTGTTTTTGTTTTTAAGGTTGGGTGAAAGTTTGTGCAATGTCTTTGCACGTTTTGTTGAAATTTAGTTAATTTTCGCAGGCATCAAGTATGCACGGAAATATATAAAAATAGAAAGAATTTACAAATTTAGAACTTTGTGGCAATTATGTCCATTTTATTAGCCTCTGTGAGATAAGACGTTAAAATAGACTTTTTAATCCCTCTCTTATCTATGTTATGATAACTGTTAATTTTAGCAAAGTCTAGCGTGACTGATCGTCATGTGAACGTCACATTCTGCAAGTTTTATACTTTGAAATATTTCGCTATAACTCCTTCACTTACAGTGAGTACGAGTGAAGCATTCACATGGTAACGTTCCTGGACCTCTTTATCTAGTCTTCGGAATAAACGCTCTCTTTTATTATTACTATATGGTCTCTCTTTAAAAACTCTTCCCTTCCAATTTCACCCCCCCCCCCAGGAACACTTAAGGTAGTCG
Source organism: Aphrophora alni (assembly GCA_963513935.1). Classification (NCBI taxonomy): domain Eukaryota; kingdom Metazoa; phylum Arthropoda; class Insecta; order Hemiptera; family Aphrophoridae; genus Aphrophora; species Aphrophora alni. The sequence continues at coordinate 28,139,946 of OY740777.1, forward strand.
CGCGCGGAACCGCGCCGCCCTGTAGAAAGTTCTGCTAGTTCCGTTGGGGGGGGGGGGAGTAAGTACATTGTAGCGCCGTCTGACGCCACCGCACCGGCCGACACCCACTCTCAGTTGTAATTTAGTTGCATAAAAAGGGAGAAATTTAATCATTTTACGTAATTTAGTTATATAAAAGGGAGAAAGTAAGTGTCAAATTTCTGATACCGTTTATTTTCAATATTAGCATTTGTTTTAATTGTTGTAATACTAGTAAATTAAACCAATATTACGGCTCTTAACTGAAGAAGCTTGTTTTATTTCCTTAGGGTAATTAAGGTGAAATTAATACTACACAAATTGGTTTTAACAAACATTTATTAAATTAATGGACTACTGTAGTAGCCTACAAAATCTTAAAAGACTACAATTAATTATCAAAGGAAACAATATTGGTTACAATTTAGTTAGACTGTATTCTTGGCAGTGATTGAACATTGAATATAGATTTGATATCAAAAGTTTATTTATTTATTTAGAGCCGCGCCGCGCCGCGCCGAACCTAGCGGAATTATTCCACTCCGACTTCTCCCCAGAGTTCTCTGCCGGAAATATTCCACGGCGACTAAAGGCGGCGTGGCGCGGTGCGGCTTGGTGTACGCAGTTACATAAGATTAGGCCTACGTGTAGAGTTCAGGCGGAATTTTTTTAAGGCGGCGCGCCGCGGTTCCACGCGCCAGTTTGTGCGACATCCATAAAGGATCATAAAAGGACTATAAAAGTGACTGCGAGTAAGGCAATACGATGGTTAGAACCCTCTCTACGGATATTCCGATCCAGCATCCCAGAGGTTCACCCTCTCTACGGATATTCCGATCCAGCATCCCAGAGGTTCACTTATAATGACTACTAGTAAAGCAATAACAAGGGGTAATATCCTTCTCTCTCTTCTTTCGTCACTGTCCTTCAAGGGCTCAATGGTACTCTAACTATCAGGTCTTGTACTCTTCCTATTCTGCCTCTCAAGATAATAATCTGAATCCACCATACCCTGTATAACTGGTGACTACCTACGCAATGCATTATCTTGGAAAGATATCTGTTATCATTGAGAAGATATTACAAAATAATAATCAGTTTGCAAAATATCTAGAAAGTTCACACTGTCATAGAGTAACGTTTACAATGACTCTCAGTTTTGTAACCAATCTAATGCTAATGCTCTCTTATGTTGTGCTAATCCCGACGCACCCCTCACTGGATGTACACCGCTTTCATCTTTCCTATCAGGTCCTACCAAGACGTTGTAGGATCTATTTTACGTTCTGTTAGTGTTCTAGCAATGTTAATTGAAATAGATTTTACCATTAATCCACAAGAAAGGTTTTCTATAACTCTCTCACTTTAGATATTGCGATCCTGGTCATTGGAGGTACTTGGTACTTGATACAGTCACGGTGGAGTGTTTTTTCTTATATCGGGCTACCACATCCATCTACGAAACCGTTTTAAGATACAAAATACTTTATGTGGAGGAGACCTACCTTACTTTATTTCTAAAATTTATGTAGTATCTGATGGGTCAAAAACATCTCAAGTTCTTTGCGAATATATTAGTTTGGAGATTCTTTGTAATGATGTCATATGTGTGTAGACTGTACAAACGTTTAGACTGATTTTAATCAAATGAGGAATTTTTAACATATTAATCTTTATTTTTGTTCCTTTTTTGATAAATTAAAATTTTAGGGTACCTGTCATAAAGAAAGAAACGAATATTTTGATTTTCTCAAAATCTGGTATAATGGTACTGATCAAATTTTGCTCAATTCTAGCACGTAAGAATCCCAAAAATATATTAATCTCTAAAAAATACCGGTTCCTTAGTTATCGGTAAAACAAAAACAAAAATGAGCCCTTTCTACTGTTATTTAAATTTGATTTCATCTTAATATGAGTTTATGACACGTGAACCAAGTTCAGACTTTATTTATGTAAATAATATTAATATCGTTTAATCGGACATTGGCTGTCATTTGTGTGTATACAAATTAACACACGACGTTTCTAAAGGAAAAATCAACTGTCGTTATCAAGTGTTTTTCTCTTTTATGATCTAGGTTTAATACCTGATAACGAGAGTTGATTTATACTCTCGGAACGTCGTGTATTAGTTTTCATACACACAAATGATGTTTAAAACCAGAATATTGTTTAAAATATTTTACAAAGTTGTACAAGGTTGATTTTCTTTTTCCGACTGACAACCGTTTTTTGATGATAAGTAGTTTTGTTCGGTTACTATTGTGAATGCGTGTGAGGAAGTTTGTGCAATGTTTGTACACAGTTTAATAACCAATAATCATCCAACTCAAACACGGAAGATATTCGGCGAATACAGTCGAAACAATTTTCCGCGAACACCAGACTTGCTAAATATAACAGTTATCTTAACAAAGATATGAGGGGGGGATTAAAAGTGTATTTCTAATCGTAACATAAATTTCTACACACCGTCCATCTGCCATGTCTGTCCATACATTAGATAAAGAGCTACAAAATAACAATGTACATTATTCTACGATAATGTTTATAGACCTGATTACTTTATTTCACGAACAGGTATTTTTAGTTTTGTTTAGCCCTTTAGAGGCTACACTTGATTCAAATCGTTAAAGCCGATTCTGAGAAAACCGTAGTTTTGCGGGGTTTTGAGTGTCCAGTGGTTTGAACGCCGCATATTCAGTTAACAAGGGTTTGGCAGGTCTGGTGGTTTTAAGCTGAGGGGCACATTTTTCTACTAAATAGATTTCTAAAATACCCAACGATAGGTTAGATTCGAAATTTACATCTTGCATTCACCTTACATTAGTTTCTAAAATTTACTTTGAAGATTTAAAAAAATAAACAATAATTCAAAGTTTAAAACAGATATTGTTTTTATGCTTTTTCCGAATAGTTTTATTGGAACATGTTTTATCGTGTATTAATACTGCCATAAATCTAAGAATGTTGGGATATGTACCATTGACAAACGTAATAAACCTTTAGGTATAGTATCAGTTAGCAACATGTAAAGTGCAGGGAGCGACAGAATGTAGCAGGAGAATGTGCCGCTCAGTGGATAACCTCTAGATCTGTCAAACCCTTCTGACGTTGTCAACTGGAGATGCAGAGCTCAGGACACAACCTTCCGTACTTCCTTTAAAAATTGTTTCATCAAGATAAAAATTTAATTAGGTGTTAATATTGACGTAGAGTCAGGTTATGAGGAGGTGAAAAAAGGTGTAGGGAATGTGAAGTAGTCCCTGAAGTAGAGGTAATCGAGCCGGGAGGCGACTGGTAAATAATGAAAGAGTAAGGATTTGCGATTCGGGAAGGATTCGAGTGCTTAGTGCGAGGAATGTTGATAAAATAACGGAAAAATAGAAGTGTGCTGGCCCTAAAAAGGACCAGTTGGATTTAGGTTAGGTGTGGGGAGATAGGATATTATCTGGCCTCTATGATGGATGTTCACCCGTCATCGCCGGCGCCATAGCACCTACAATTTCCTTTTCAGGAGGCGACTAGGGTGAAGCAAGTTGCTGCCGTTGCCCGGATTTCTCCGTTTAATTTCCCTTACGGGAGGCCACGGATCGAGTCTTGAAGAGGCGTTGTTGAATGGAATGAGAGCAGGAGTCAAGTGTGATAGAAGTGATTCAAAAACGTGTATGGGTTTAATGATGTTGGAATGTGGCAGGTGGCAGCAAAAGTGTGTAGTGGAGCTGGCGAGTTGTCTTCGTGGTGTGTGGTGTGAGTTGGTTGTGGGGTCTCTCGGTCTTGCGTAAGAAGACCGATGTGAGAGATGGTCCCGGTGAAGTGTTTGAGCGAGGGGTCTCTTGGCCTTGCGTAAGAAAGCCGTGGGTGAGATGGTCCCTGCTAATCTCGCGTCAGGAGAAGTGTTGTGTAGGTGTTGAGAAGTGATGTGTTCTTGATGGTTGTTGCTGGGTCTCCTGGAGGAGGTATGTTTGTAGTTGGTCTCCTGGTTGACAAGTCATTATTTTGTCCCTGAAACATGAGTACTTATACAATTTCTAGCTTGCCTAGGATTGGTTGGTTCCTAGACAATGAGCTGTCCATTATTAAGTTTTCCCGAGAAGCGAACCAATCCCGACGTGAGGTTGGTTCGGAGTTGTGTCGCGGATTGCCATTATTGTGGCCGCGGACTTTTAATTGCTCGAAGTGAGCTGTCGGCCAATCAGAGACGAGTAGCGTGGGCGGGTCTTGTAGTGTGAGATTGGCCGATGTAGAGCCGTTTAAGGCCGGGGAATTGATGTTTGTTGTGTTGGCTGAGTGTTGGCAGGTTTTGCCGTGTAGATTGTGGGAAACTAGTCGGGTGAACTAGTTCCCTTGGTGGTGACGTTAACAATATCAATGGAGTTATAAAATTATTATAATTAATTTTGGAAATAGACAAAAAGCTGCTTAACATTACAGTAGATTTGCCCTAGTATTACTGGCAATGAGTCGGTCTGATTTCGAAGATATGTGAAGTTCACATAATGATTTAGGAAGTCTCAGGACACTGGCAGCTCGGCGGTCACAACCATCTTTGGGTGTAATAGCAATGACTACATAAATACTATAAGACACGACATAGGATAGGGAAATAGTCTACGCTTTACGGGTGCTGTTCGTCACAAGTTTGACACACAGCTATCAGAAAGCGCTAGCAGCAGGTGCTTGACTGTACGCATCCCACTTGGTTGAGACTGTACAACTGTTGACCTCTCTCTCACAAACCTTCTCACTTACTTCCGTCAGCATGGTCAGTGTTGTCAGTTCGTGCGCTGAGATAAGCGATTCTCGACCTTCCCTCGCATCTCTGGTCCCATATGTGGCATCAGTGCGTTAACTCTTACCCGCCTGAAACAATGTTTGACCGTAGAGCCACCTAGCGCCAGTCACATCAACTTCAGATTCTCTAGCAGAGCGACCTAGCGGGTATTGGACAACTCAAGAATAAGCGTAGAATATTTAACATGGCCATGTCGTGTCTTATAGTATTTATGTAGTCATTGATAATAGTTACCTGAGATGTAGGCAAACTATATCCATGGGTTTCATTGGTTTGAGTCGTAGACTATTTTACAGACGCTAGACAGAAAACTACTCTTTTGGACTCGGACCCCTTCAAAACGTAAAACTAGTCACCGGTTGTTTGAACCATCGCGTAAATAAAACGTGAAAGGAAAAATCGGAAAATATGCAAGTCAACGATAGTAATGTATTAATTGTGTACTGGACTTGTTCTTCGTCTAACACATGACATTCTATTGCATCTATTTATGATCTTAATTAGTTCTCTATTTCCCCTCTTCGTCTTTTGTTTTTATTTATCAAGTATACGTAGCATAGGCTTAGTTTGGTTATCTCGGTTTTGGGATATCTTCACGTTCTTTGGCCTTGGGAAACAAAACTCAAGCCCATACGACGTTACGTACGTAAGCGTGATAACGGACACTAAAAATAGGGTTGTGCTCATATAGAAGCCTATTGAAATTTAAATGAAAATGTCAAATTGGCGGCCATTAAAAAATTTTGTTTTGTTGATTCAACTTACGACACACTGAATTAGATTATAATTTGCAAATTTCTGCATGTAATGACACCAATCTCATGTCTCTACGATGACAAATAGCGAACTTTTTGAAAAAAAGATAAATAATCCTGATGGTTACAAGATCCGGGGAGAGCCACAACTGATGTTTTAAACCATCTGGATAAGATCCCTTGATCTACGAATACAATTTAACTGTTTCTACAAGGCTCAAGAAACCAACTTTTATAGACGATTTGTTTCTGTTAGATTGCATGATGGGGCTGAGCAAGTACCATGATTTACGCTATCACTTGCATATTTTTGTAGTTGTTATCTAAGGTCATCATGCAATGTATTTATTAATACAACATTAGTCCCTATATGCAAAGCAAACTCATAAATTACTTTCCACAACAAAAAAACAATAACTAATCCAAAATGCATTTGTTATATCACCACATTTTGAACCGAACAGGTCCAATTAAAAGTGATAAATGACAACTAAATAACAGATAATAAACTCATTTATACATTATAAACTGTTTGGTTTTTCCCTTCGCTTGTTTGATATCTAAAACCTGTTGATTGACGCCATCTTGGTACTTACCCAACCTCATCGTAAAATTTAATACAAGCAGATCCTCTAGTAAGTTGTTTTTTGGGGGACTTGTAGGAAATGTTAAATTGTATTGGTGGATCAATGGTCTTATACAGTAGGTAAGTTTGTTTAAAACAGTTTTTAACAGGTGTATTTAAATTTCTCCACTCGCTTCGCTCTTGTCTCGGCCTTAAATGGGCTTCGAAACTACTAGAAAGAAAAGCGTCCAGTTGTTTTAAGTTCGTCGAATCTTGAAATATAAGATTATCACATTTTTTTGGGAGTTTGTTAACGTCACCACCAAGGGAACTAGTTCACACTGGGTGACAGTTCTGTTCCCAGCACTGGGATGAGATGGCACTACATCCTTTCAGTGGTTTAAAAGCGATCGGTATATAATGAGGGACCCTAGTAGGCAATCCCGAGGGGTCTAGCTGGATCGACACCTTTTTCAAGTAGTCTTTAGTTAGATCCCTCTCTACAGCGTTACAAATTCTTACAATATTCTAGAGCTAGAGGTATTCATTTATGTTCTTTTCTGGTTGATGAACGAGTTTTTTTCGTCTTCAACATATCATATATGATTTTTCATCAGCTGTTTAAATTTATTACAAGGGTTATTCTTAAATAAGAATTGAGTTGGACGCCGTAACCGCGCAGATCAAAGCATATTAGACGCACTCTACAAGTGCTTCATAATGTCGCCAGACTAGGAGTGTGTCTGGTGTAATGGGCGTGTCCACCCTTCTACTTGCTTCCCTAACCTGACTTGACGGTACACCCATTCCAAGAAAACTAGGTACACAAATTACTGCTTAGCTACATTTAATTACTAAAATTTAAGTATAAGTTAATTCTTAAAAGTTTAATTTTGTAAACGTTTTATTCTTATTTACACCAATAAAAGAAACGAAAGTAGGGTAGGCGTTTACACAGAAGCATTTGAGGTCTATATATTTTTTATTGGGGTTGTAGAACGCAAAAAAACTAAGTGTGGGGGCCCCTCTTTTCCTCTCCATCCCAGACACATTCCTACATTGAAGGTACTGTATGTAACTTGTTTGTTTACTTTAGATTATCAAGCACTATGTCGATCACCAATCAATCTTAATTTTGTATTTTATTCTTACCGGAGCTACCCCATAATTATTAATTAGTGAAACAATGAAAACATTTCGATATATGAAAAAAAATATGCCTACATACCAAATTTCAATTAAACCGATCAACTGCAAATGCGATAGACGTTATTTAAAAACAAAAAAAAAATTAGACGTCAAAAGTAAAATGATATTTTAAGGTTATGTAACATCGTTTGCTTACAACTTCTGGACAGCGCCTGTCGCTAGGTTCCTTAATTGTCCAACAATTAAGTGTCCACTCAACATTTTATTAGGTCTACTTATGAAGTTAATAAGGCCTCTCTACTAGGATCCAGTACGATATTACAAGAATTTCTCACGCTGTTTTATATGTATCCTGTTCTTTGTCTAACTCGACCTTGATATTGAGATGTATTGATTTCAAATACAAATTGAACTAGGTCTTAAAGAACTATTGAAACATTCGCAGTATAGAGAAACTCAAAATGGACGCCAAGATAGCGGAAATATCAGTTTTGACGTTCTCTGGGGCTTAAAAATTCTGTTATATAGGCTCTGAACTAGTTAAACAATTTTGATCATATTTCATATGTGGGATTATTTGGACTATATTGCAGAGTGTTTACTAGAAATTTGCTGTGTAGCTGCTGTAATACCAAAACTAAATATTTTGACAAAATCGGCTTCAAAAATTTAATGAAATTTTGTCTCTAAGAATCCAAAAGAGATATATTTTTCGATATTTCCCAAAACATGCCGGTTTGTGAGGGCTGGTTTTATAATTCTTAATTTCTCGCAATCGGTTAAACAGATTTTGTTGAAATTAAGTGAAATGTGAAAATTAATTACCCAAACCTTGTATTGTAAATAACAAGTTTAATAATATTACTGTAAGACGCTGTACATGGTTCTGTCAATATTGATAGATTACTACAGAATTACATTTTAAGTTGTGATTAGAATTAGTTGGTTTTTATTTGATTTTTGGGATGGATCAGTGAGAACGTTCAGTGTTTATTAGATGATATATTTAAATTTGTATATTTATATGTATTGTGTATACAGGGTGTTTGAAAAGTCTGGAAACAGCAATATATCTCAAAATGTAAGAGTCTTGTGAGATAGAAATAAATGCAGTTATTCACAGCTATAAAAGAATCACTTTTTGGTGATTTTGAAATTTTTTCGTCCGCCATCTTGAAATGAAGTTAATTTTTTTAATGGGAAGGTAGTCGCATAATACATGCTTTTAATGTAAACTTTTACGAAAAAAAACCATGTTCGAATCCGTTTTTGAATATCTAAATCCGTTTTTAAGTTATCGTCAGTCAAATGAGCGTCAAATCACATTTTAAAAGGTGACTTTTAAAGTTGTAAACGAATTATAGTAACATGCGATGCGTTTTTTCTTTGATTATTTTGACTCACGATTTTGCGTTTTTGCTTACTTGAATGACGATAACTTAAAAACAGATTTAGTTATTAAAAAACGGATTTGACCATCGTTTTGTTTGTAAAAATTTACATTAAAATCATGTATCACACGACTACTTCCTCATTTTATAAAAAATAACTTCATTTCAAAATGGTGGATCCAAGATGACGGACAAAAATTTAAAACTCACCAAAAAGTGGTTCTTTTATGGCTGTGAATAACTGCATCTATTTCTATCTCATATGACTCGTACATTTTGAGATATTACGCCGTTTCCAGACTTTCCAAACACCCTGTATATGTTAATTGTTTTCTATGGTTAGTTGACCGTTTTAAAAATCAGAATTGTTGTTAATTGTAATAATATACAGTTTCCTATTGATGATTTGTGTTGGAAGCTTTAAAAAGTGTTGGTTTCATACAGACTGATTAAAAAATTTTGCAGATAAATTAAGGAATTGGTTCTATACATTAAAACAAATAAAGTTTCTTTGACAATACAGCCTATCTCGCTTCATTGTCCGTCCGTCTGTGTTTTTAATAATTAACATCTCAAGAACGACGAGCTAAAAGTTTTTGATTTAGCCGTTATTAATGTCTAAACTACTTCAATCATTTCAAAATGGCGAACGTTTCAAAAGTTCAAACAACTATGAAACTTAGTCGGAAACTTTTTGAATTTTTAAAAACGTTCGCATTTTGAAATGGTTAAAGTAATAACATTGGAAAAAACACAAAATTAGGCATTAATAAATCTGCAAAATAAGAAAGTTATGGCTCATATCTTGATATATATATTAATTACAGTATTATCTAAAAAAACAAAAACAGATAGACTGTGACAACGAAGCGAGATAGGCTATATTCTCAAAGGAACTCTTTTGGTTTGTTTTAACGTATAGAAAGAACCATTTACCAAATTGTCTGCAAAGTTTGAACACCCTTTATATGGATAACTTTCAAGATGTTAAAAAAATAAAATAAAAATACGAAAAATTGTTGAGAGGAAATTATATGTAGTGATTAACTCAATAGAGTTCTCTAAAATTTTAAATTGGGAAACTTCCTTACTTTTTTATGTAATTTAAAAATATGTTATCCAAATTTTGAAAAGTGTTTTATTTTATTTTTTAATAACCTATCTTTTTATAGAGTTAACGGATAAAACTTGTAAGACTTTTTTATCTTTTATAAACTCAGCTGTTTATAATCTACAGCCTATCAAAGGTTGGAACACTCTACGTTTATTGGGTAATTTTGGTTAATTTTTATCTTAAATTTGTGACAAAAATAAAATTACCTGCAGAATATGGACAGATTATTGGAAGTGTATTTTATTAAAATATTTAACTTTTAGGAATTGTATTGCACTTTGTAAAGCCTAAAACAGTAGTTTGAAAAGCAATGGTAGTTTGAAAACAGTAGTTTGAAAATTACCTGCAGAATATGGACAGATTATTGGAAGTGTATTTTATTAAAATATTTAACTTTTAGGAATTGTATTGCACTTTGTAAAGCCTAAAACAGTAGTTTGAAAAGCAATGGTAGTTTGAAAACAGTAGTTTAAAAATTACCTGCAGGATATGGACAGATTATTGGAAGTGTATTTTATTAAAATATTTAACTTTTAGGAATTGTATTGCACTTTGTAAAGCCTAAAACAGTAGTTTGAATAGCAATGGTAGTTTGAAAACAGTAGTTTAAAAATTACCTGCAGGATATGGACAGATTATTAGAAGAATATTTTATTAAAATATTTAACTTTTAGGAATTGTATTGCACTTTGTAAAGTCTAAAACAGTAGTTTGAAAAGCAATGGTAGTTTGAAAAGCAATGGTAGTTTGAAAAGCAATGGTAGTTTGAAAAGCAATGGTAGTTTGAAAACAGTAGTTTAAAAATTACCTGCAGGATATGGACAGATTATTGGAAGTGTATTTTATTAAAATATTTAACTTTTAGGAATTGTATTGCACTTTGTAAAGCTTAAAACAGTAGTTTGAAAAGCAATGGTAGTTTGAAAAGCAATGGTAGTTTGAAAAGCAATGGTAGTTTGAAAACAGTAGTTTAAAAATTACCTGCAGGATATGGACAGATTATTGGAAGTGTATTTTATTAAAATATTTAACTTTTAGGAATTGTATTGCACTTTGTAAAGCCTAAAACAGTAGTTTGAAAAGCAATGGTAGTTTGAAAACAGTAGTTTGAAAATTACCTGCAGGATATGGACAGATATTTGGAAATGTATTTTATTAAAATATTTAACTTTTAGGAATTGTATTGCACTTTGTAAAGCCTAAAACAGTAGTTTGAAAAGCAATGGTAGTTTGAAAACAGTAGTTTGAAAATTACCTGCAGGATATGGACAGATATTTGGAAATGTATTTTATTAAAATATTTAACTTTTAGGAATTGTATTGCACTTTGTAAAGCCTAAAACAGTAGTTTGAAAAGCAATGGTAGTTTGAAAACAGTAGTTTGAAAATTACCTGCAGGATATGGACAGATATTTGGAAATGTATTTTATTAAAATATTTAACTTTTAGGAATTGTATTGCACTTTGTAAAGCCTAAAACAGTAGTTTGAAAAGCAATGGTAGTTTGAAAACAGTAGTTTGAAAATTACCTGCAGGATATGGACAGATATTTGGAAATGTATTTTATTAAAATATTTAACTTTTAGGAATTGTATTGCACTTTGTAAAGCCTAAAACAGTAGTTTGAAAAGCAATGGTAGTTTGAAAACAGTAGTTTGAAAATTACCTGCAGGATATGGACAGATATTTGGAAATGTATTTTATTAAAATATTTAACTTTTAGGAATTGTATTGCACTTTGTAAAGCCTAAAACAGTAGTTTGAAAAGCAATGGTAGTTTGAAAACAGTAGTTTGAAAATTACCTGCAGGATATGGACAGATTATTGGAAGTGTATTTTATTAAAATATTTAACTTTTAGGAATTGTATTGCACTTTGTAAAGCCTAAAACAGTAGTTTGAAAAGCAATGGTAGTTTGAAAACAGTAGTTTAAAAATTACCTGCAAGATATGGACAGATTATTGGAAGAATATTTTATTAAAATATTTAACTTTTAGGAATTGTATTGCACTTTGTAAAGCCTAAAACAGTAGTTTGAAAAGCAATGGTAGTTTGAAAACAGTAGTTTGAAAATTACCTGCAAGATATGAACAGATTATTGGAAGAATATTTTATTAAAATATTTAACTTTTAGGAATTGTATTGCACTTTGTAAAGCCTAAAACAGTAGTTTGAAAAGCAATGGTAGTTTGAAAACAGTAGTTTGAAAATTACCTGCAGGATATGGACAGATATTTGGAAATGTATTTTATTAAAATATTTAACTTTTAGGAATTGTATTGCACTTTGTAAAGCCTAAAACAGTAGTTTGAAAAGCAATGGTAGTTTGAAAACAGTAGTTTGAAAATTACCTGCAGGATATGGACAGATATTTGGAAATGTATTTTATTAAAATATTTAACTTTTAGGAATTGTATTGCACTTTGTAAAGCCTAAAACAGTAGTTTGAAAAGCAATGGTAGTTTGAAAACAGTAGTTTGAAAATTACCTGCAGGATATGGACAGATATTTGGAAATGTATTTTATTAAAATATTTAACTTTTAGGAATTGTATTGCACTTTGTAAAGCCTAAAACAGTAGTTTGAAAAGCAATGGTAGTTTGAAAACAGTAGTTTGAAAATTACCTGCAGGATATGGACAGATATTTGGAAATGTATTTTATTAAAATATTTAACTTTTAGGAATTGTATTGCACTTTGTAAAGCCTAAAACAGTAGTTTGAAAAGCAATGGTAGTTTGAAAACAGTAGTTTGAAAATTACCTGCAGGATATGGACAGATTATTGGAAGTGTATTTTATTAAAATATTTAACTTTTAGGAATTGTATTGCACTTTGTAAAGCTTAAAACAGTAGTTTGAAAAGCAATGGTAGTTTGAAAACAGTAGTTTGAAAATTACCTGCAAGATATGGACAGATTATTGGAAGAATATTTTATTAAAATATTTAACTTTTAGGAATTGTATTGCACTTTGTAAAGCCTAAAACAGTAGTTTGAAAAGCAATGGTAGTTTGAAAATAGTAGTTTGAAAATTACCTGTAGAATATGGACAGATTATTGGAAGAATATTTTATTAAAATATTTAACTTTTAGGAATTGTATTGCACTTTGTAAAGCCTAAAACAGTAGTTTGAAAAGCAATGGTAGTTTGAAAACAGTAGTTTGAAAATTACCTGCAGGATATGGACAGATATTTGGAAATGTATTTTATTAAAATATTTAACTTTTAGGAATTGTATTGCACTTTGTAAAGCCTAAAACAGTAGTTTGAAAAGCAATGGTAGTTTGAAAACAGTAGTTTGAAAATTACCTGCAGGATATGGACAGATATTTGGAAATGTATTTTATTAAAATATTTAACTTTTAGGAATTGTATTGCACTTTGTAAAGCCTAAAACAGTAGTTTGAAAAGCAATGGTAGTTTGAAAACAGTAGTTTGAAAATTACCTGCAGGATATGGACAGATATTTGGAAATGTATTTTATTAAAATATTTAACTTTTAGGAATTGTATTGCACTTTGTAAAGCCTAAAACAGTAGTTTGAAAAGCAATGGTAGTTTGAAAACAGTAGTTTGAAAATTACCTGCAGGATATGGACAGATTATTGGAAGTGTATTTTATTAAAATATTTAACTTTTAGGAATTGTATTGCACTTTGTAAAGCCTAAAACAGTAGTTTGAAAAGCAATGGTAGTTTGAAAACAGTAGTTTGAAAATTACCTGCAGGATATGGACAGATTATTGGAAGTGTATTTTATTAAAATATTTAACTTTTAGGAATTGTATTGCACTTTGTAAAGCCTAAAACAGTAGTTTGAAAAGCAATGGTAGTTTGAAAACAGTAGTTTGAAAATTACCTGCAGGATATGGACAGATTATTGGAAATGTATTTTATTAAAATATTTCACTTTTAGGAATTGTATTGCACTTTGTAAAGCCTAAAACAGTAGTTTGAAAAGCAATGGTAGTTTGAAAACAGTAGTTTAAAAATTACCTGCAGGATATGGACAGATTATTGGAAATGTATTTTATTAAAATATTTAACTTTTAGGAATTGTATTGCACTTTGTAAAGCCTAAAACAGTAGTTTGAAAAGCAATGGTAGTTTGAAAAGCAATGGTAGTTTGAAAACAGTAGTTTAAAAATTACCTGCAGGATATGGACAGATTATTGGAAGTGTATTTTATTAAAATATTTAACTTTTAGGAATTGTATTGCACTTTGTAAAGCTTAAAACAGTAGTTTGAAAAGCAATGGTAGTTTGAAAACAGTAGTTTGAAAATTACCTGCAAGATATGGACAGATTATTGGAAGAATATTTTATTAAAATATTTAACTTTTAGGAATTGTATTGCACTTTGTAAAGCCTAAAACAGTAGTTTGAAAAGCAATGGTAGTTTGAAAACAGTAGTTTGAAAATTACCTGCAGGATATGGACAGATATTTGGAAATGTATTTTATTAAAATATTTAACTTTTAGGAATTGTATTGCACTTTGTAAAGCCTAAAACAGTAGTTTGAAAAGCAATGGTAGTTTGAAAACAGTAGTTTGAAAATTACCTGCAGGATATGGACAGATTATTGGAAGTGTATTTTATTAAAATATTTAACTTTTAGGAATTGTATTGCACTTTGTAAAGCCTAAAACAGTAGTTTGAATAGCAATGGTAGTTTGAAAACAGTAGTTTAAAAATTACCTGCAGGATATGGACAGATTATTAGAAGAATATTTTATTAAAATATTTAACTTTTAGGAATTGTATTGCACTTTGTAAAGTCTAAAACAGTAGTTTGAAAAGCAATGGTAGTTTGAAAAGCAATGGTAGTTTGAAAAGCAATGGTAGTTTGAAAAGCAATGGTAGTTTGAAAACAGTAGTTTAAAAATTACCTGCAGGATATGGACAGATTATTGGAAGTGTATTTTATTAAAATATTTAACTTTTAGGAATTGTATTGCACTTTGTAAAGCTTAAAACAGTAGTTTGAAAAGCAATGGTAGTTTGAAAAGCAATGGTAGTTTGAAAAGCAATGGTAGTTTGAAAACAGTAGTTTAAAAATTACCTGCAGGATATGGACAGATTATTGGAAGTGTATTTTATTAAAATATTTAACTTTTAGGAATTGTATTGCACTTTGTAAAGCCTAAAACAGTAGTTTGAAAAGCAATGGTAGTTTGAAAACAGTAGTTTGAAAATTACCTGCAGGATATGGACAGATATTTGGAAATGTATTTTATTAAAATATTTAACTTTTAGGAATTGTATTGCACTTTGTAAAGCCTAAAACAGTAGTTTGAAAAGCAATGGTAGTTTGAAAACAGTAGTTTGAAAATTACCTGCAGGATATGGACAGATATTTGGAAATGTATTTTATTAAAATATTTAACTTTTAGGAATTGTATTGCACTTTGTAAAGCCTAAAACAGTAGTTTGAAAAGCAATGGTAGTTTGAAAACAGTAGTTTGAAAATTACCTGCAGGATATGGACAGATATTTGGAAATGTATTTTATTAAAATATTTAACTTTTAGGAATTGTATTGCACTTTGTAAAGCCTAAAACAGTAGTTTGAAAAGCAATGGTAGTTTGAAAACAGTAGTTTGAAAATTACCTGCAGGATATGGACAGATATTTGGAAATGTATTTTATTAAAATATTTAACTTTTAGGAATTGTATTGCACTTTGTAAAGCCTAAAACAGTAGTTTGAAAAGCAATGGTAGTTTGAAAACAGTAGTTTGAAAATTACCTGCAGGATATGGACAGATATTTGGAAATGTATTTTATTAAAATATTTAACTTTTAGGAATTGTATTGCACTTTGTAAAGCCTAAAACAGTAGTTTGAAAAGCAATGGTAGTTTGAAAACAGTAGTTTGAAAATTACCTGCAGGATATGGACAGATTATTGGAAGTGTATTTTATTAAAATATTTAACTTTTAGGAATTGTATTGCACTTTGTAAAGCCTAAAACAGTAGTTTGAAAAGCAATGGTAGTTTGAAAACAGTAGTTTAAAAATTACCTGCAAGATATGGACAGATTATTGGAAGAATATTTTATTAAAATATTTAACTTTTAGGAATTGTATTGCACTTTGTAAAGCCTAAAACAGTAGTTTGAAAAGCAATGGTAGTTTGAAAACAGTAGTTTGAAAATTACCTGCAAGATATGAACAGATTATTGGAAGAATATTTTATTAAAATATTTAACTTTTAGGAATTGTATTGCACTTTGTAAAGCCTAAAACAGTAGTTTGAAAAGCAATGGTAGTTTGAAAACAGTAGTTTGAAAATTACCTGCAGGATATGGACAGATATTTGGAAATGTATTTTATTAAAATATTTAACTTTTAGGAATTGTATTGCACTTTGTAAAGCCTAAAACAGTAGTTTGAAAAGCAATGGTAGTTTGAAAACAGTAGTTTGAAAATTACCTGCAGGATATGGACAGATATTTGGAAATGTATTTTATTAAAATATTTAACTTTTAGGAATTGTATTGCACTTTGTAAAGCCTAAAACAGTAGTTTGAAAAGCAATGGTAGTTTGAAAACAGTAGTTTGAAAATTACCTGCAGGATATGGACAGATATTTGGAAATGTATTTTATTAAAATATTTAACTTTTAGGAATTGTATTGCACTTTGTAAAGCCTAAAACAGTAGTTTGAAAAGCAATGGTAGTTTGAAAACAGTAGTTTGAAAATTACCTGCAGGATATGGACAGATATTTGGAAATGTATTTTATTAAAATATTTAACTTTTAGGAATTGTATTGCACTTTGTAAAGCCTAAAACAGTAGTTTGAAAAGCAATGGTAGTTTGAAAACAGTAGTTTGAAAATTACCTGCAGGATATGGACAGATTATTGGAAGTGTATTTTATTAAAATATTTAACTTTTAGGAATTGTATTGCACTTTGTAAAGCTTAAAACAGTAGTTTGAAAAGCAATGGTAGTTTGAAAACAGTAGTTTGAAAATTACCTGCAAGATATGGACAGATTATTGGAAGAATATTTTATTAAAATATTTAACTTTTAGGAATTGTATTGCACTTTGTAAAGCCTAAAACAGTAGTTTGAAAAGCAATGGTAGTTTGAAAATAGTAGTTTGAAAATTACCTGTAGAATATGGACAGATTATTGGAAGAATATTTTATTAAAATATTTAACTTTTAGGAATTGTATTGCACTTTGTAAAGCCTAAAACAGTAGTTTGAAAAGCAATGGTAGTTTGAAAACAGTAGTTTGAAAATTACCTGCAGGATATGGACAGATATTTGGAAATGTATTTTATTAAAATATTTAACTTTTAGGAATTGTATTGCACTTTGTAAAGCCTAAAACAGTAGTTTGAAAAGCAATGGTAGTTTGAAAACAGTAGTTTGAAAATTACCTGCAGGATATGGACAGATATTTGGAAATGTATTTTATTAAAATATTTAACTTTTAGGAATTGTATTGCACTTTGTAAAGCCTAAAACAGTAGTTTGAAAAGCAATGGTAGTTTGAAAACAGTAGTTTGAAAATTACCTGCAGGATATGGACAGATATTTGGAAATGTATTTTATTAAAATATTTAACTTTTAGGAATTGTATTGCACTTTGTAAAGCCTAAAACAGTAGTTTGAAAAGCAATGGTAGTTTGAAAACAGTAGTTTGAAAATTACCTGCAGGATATGGACAGATTATTGGAAGTGTATTTTATTAAAATATTTAACTTTTAGGAATTGTATTGCACTTTGTAAAGCCTAAAACAGTAGTTTGAAAAGCAATGGTAGTTTGAAAACAGTAGTTTGAAAATTACCTGCAGGATATGGACAGATTATTGGAAGTGTATTTTATTAAAATATTTAACTTTTAGGAATTGTATTGCACTTTGTAAAGCCTAAAACAGTAGTTTGAAAAGCAATGGTAGTTTGAAAACAGTAGTTTGAAAATTACCTGCAGGATATGGACAGATTATTGGAAATGTATTTTATTAAAATATTTCACTTTTAGGAATTGTATTGCACTTTGTAAAGCCTAAAACAGTAGTTTGAAAAGCAATGGTAGTTTGAAAACAGTAGTTTAAAAATTACCTGCAGGATATGGACAGATTATTGGAAATGTATTTTATTAAAATATTTAACTTTTAGGAATTGTATTGCACTTTGTAAAGCCTAAAACAGTAGTTTGAAAAGCAATGGTAGTTTGAAAAGCAATGGTAGTTTGAAAACAGTAGTTTAAAAATTACCTGCAGGATATGGACAGATTATTGGAAGTGTATTTTATTAAAATATTTAACTTTTAGGAATTGTATTGCACTTTGTAAAGCTTAAAACAGTAGTTTGAAAAGCAATGGTAGTTTGAAAACAGTAGTTTGAAAATTACCTGCAAGATATGGACAGATTATTGGAAGAATATTTTATTAAAATATTTAACTTTTAGGAATTGTATTGCACTTTGTAAAGCCTAAAACAGTAGTTTGAAAAGCAATGGTAGTTTGAAAACAGTAGTTTGAAAATTACCTGCAGGATATGGACAGATATTTGGAAATGTATTTTATTAAAATATTTAACTTTTAGGAATTGTATTGCACTTTGTAAAGCCTAAAACAGTAGTTTGAAAAGCAATGGTAGTTTGAAAACAGTAGTTTGAAAATTACCTGCAGGATATGGACAGATATTTGGAAATGTATTTTATTAAAATATTTAACTTTTAGGAATTGTATTGCACTTTGTAAAGCCTAAAACAGTAGTTTGAAAAGCAATGGTAGTTTGAAAACAGTAGTTTGAAAATTACCTGCAGGATATGGACAGATTATTGGAAGTGTATTTTATTAAAATATTTAACTTTTAGGAATTGTATTGCACTTTGTAAAGCCTAAAACAGTAGTTTGAAAAGCAATGGTAGTTTGAAAACAGTAGTTTGAAAATTACCTGAAGGATATGGACAGATTATTGGAAGTGTATTTTATTAAAATATTTAACTTTTAGGAATTGTATTGCACTTTGTAAAGCCTAAAACAGTAGTTTGAAAAGCAATGGTAGTTTGAAAACAGTAGTTTAAAAATTACCTGCAAGATATGGACAGATTATTGGAAGAATATTTTATTAAAATATTTAACTTTTAGGAATTGTATTGCACTTTGTAAAGCCTAAAACAGTAGTTTGAAAAGCAATGGTAGTTTGAAAATAGTAGTTTAAAAATTACCTGCAGGATATGGACAGATTATTGGAAGAATATTTTATTAAAATATTTCTCTTTTAGGAATTGTATTGCACTTTATAAAGCCTAAAACAGTAGGTTTGAAAAGCAATGTAAAACTAATCATCGTGTTACCATACAAAAATGAAGTTAGCCGCCATATTGGAAAATGGCGTATTTCAAA
This sequence comes from Aphrophora alni, assembly GCA_963513935.1. Taxonomy (NCBI): domain Eukaryota; kingdom Metazoa; phylum Arthropoda; class Insecta; order Hemiptera; family Aphrophoridae; genus Aphrophora; species Aphrophora alni. Next base: position 28,159,104 of record OY740777.1, read on the forward strand.
ATTTGGTAAACATTTTCAAATCCTATAAAAAAAAGTAGGGAAGTTTCCCTATTTGAAGTTTTTCCTAGAGATTATGAAGAATGGATCAAGTTTAGAAGAATGATTAACGATAGACGTGTGAGAAAGTTTGTGCAATATTTCTGTATCAAGGTCAAACTTACACAAGTTCCTACGGTTGCGTGTTATGTTTTATTTATTGTATAAATGCAGGACACAACCACAACACAAAGGTTTGACATTGACAATGACCTTTGTGGATATATTACAATACAAGTCCTGGACTGATATACGCGGAGGAGTGGTGAAGCTTAGACAGAGCTTCACGTTACGCGGCGTTAGGAAATAGATAAACTTATTTTCGTCGTTGTCATTTGTATTTAAGCACAATAGCAGCCATTGAAATTGAAATAAGAACGTGAAATTTTACGTAGGGGACTATAGTGTGCTAATATTATATAAGTTCTATTGAAATCCAGAAAAATCGATTGAAAATATTAAAATGATGGTAATTTTAAAATAAACTTCAACAGTGCCTTATGAGTTCAGAATAGTTATGATTGGTATTATGCTTTCTGTTAGTTTTAAAGGATACCTGGTTAGCCAATTAACAGGAGTTTGAACAGATGACCCTAGTTCCCCAAAGTGTCGAGCCAACCCCACGTCGAGCCAACCCCACGTCGAGCCAACCCCACGTCGAGCCATCCCCACGTCGAGCCATCCCCACGTCGAGCCAACCCCACGTCGAGCCAACCCCACGTCGAGCCATCCCCACGTCGAGCCAACCCCACGTCGAGCCAACCCCACGTAATCAAGGTCACGAGTGAAATGTGAGGCTCAGTCAAAACACTAGACGATTTTTTGCGATTCCAAAATACTTCGTATACTGGTTAAGTGAGAAGGAAAAGAACATAAAATAAAGCCCTCGAATATTCAATGCCGTCTGAATCGGAAGAGAATAAGGGTTGACCGAGAGAGGGATCTAACCCAAGACTACATGTACCTCGGGATTAGCACACCAGCGCTCACTGAAGAATGTCATTTTAAACGGTACTCTATAACAATACGATCCTTTTTATATATTTTGCAACTTCTTCTCAGAGATAACAGATATCTTTCCGATAAAGAAAGATAATGCATTGCACAGGTAGTCGCCAGTTATACAGGGTATCTCGTCTTCAGGTTCTTGTTTACATTTTAACTACCGGAAACCAGCTGATAATGCACACTAGGTGCCATCGTGGTACTTACCCGGCCTCATCTTACAATATAACACTAGCAGATCCTCTAAATGTAATGCCTGAGCATCGTAATTCTGTGTATGTCTTGACATCGGCGGACCTTGTATGTATTACAGCCTCCACTCGTGTCAGCGTTCGGTCTTGGCAACCACCGAAGCTGTACATACTCGCCACGCTCGTGTCTGTGATTCGACCAGAGGAAGTCACATTTTTTTCTTTTCTTTAGAGGCTAAACTTGTGAACTGACTAATAATGAAATTCGTATGTGGGCATATTTGGGTATTTTTTTAATATTTAAAAATTTTGTAGTAGTTGCCATTAAAAAAAAAATACAAACTCTCGCGATTTTGATCAAATTTTGCTCAAGTGTAGTATATCTATGAACCTAAATATAACGTACGGTCGCCATCTCTTAAAAATTGTCGCAGTAAAATTTCTCAAAGTCACTCAACCTATTTCGTTCAAATTTTAGTGAAAAGAGAATATTATTTCCCCCGAACTCGTGTAAAAAACGCAAATAATAAATATTACGGTTCAGGATTAATTACGTCAAAACAAAAACGAACCGTTTTAAAAGCTCGGATATAATCAAATGTGATTTACTGCGAGGGTGTGTTTATGGCACAAACTAAGTGTTTAGGCTCTTAATTTTGTTTCTCAATAACACCCTCATATTATAGTGAGTATGAGTGTGACAAACCCGAGTAGGATCTACACACTTTATCATCTAGTTTGGGCTCTCTCTCTCTCTCTCTCTCTCTCTCTCTCTCTCTCTCTCTCTCTCTCTCTCTCTATCTATCTATCTATCTATCTATCTATCTATCTATCTATCTATCTATCTATCTATCTATCTCTTGACCAACTCTTGTTCTCTTCCGACTCTGACGCTATTAGGGAACATGATCCATTATTTTCTTCTTTTTAATAAAACGACGATGACTGACAGATTTTTTCAAAGTTGGCATCCAGGGTTTATTTAAGTCAAGTATGAAATGACATATTATTGACTATTCCTTTTAGTTTTTTTTAAATTTAATTTTGTTTATAGAATGATGAGAAAGTTTGTGCAATGTTTTTGCAAAGTATACTCTCCCTATAGTAGTGGGGACACGAGATATTTGGAAAATTAAAGAATGTATAATGGTCAGTAACGTGCTCGTCCTTGTCCTACTGTTTGACATTGTATAGAAAGTTATGGCAATATGGCAAGTGTTATGATGATGTCATGCGGGGTGTGCGGCGCCTGCGCAATGAGGACTTCAGTGAAAGCAAGACCATTTCCTGTTCCGCTTCTGTTTCCACGTACAGTAGCCTTAGACTAGGAGTGTGTCTGTTGTAAGGGGCGTGTCCTCCCTTCTGACTTGACGGTACAACCCATTACAAGAAAACTAGGTACACAAATTACTCCTTAGCTACATTTAATTCTTAAAGTTTAAGTACAAGTTAATTCTTAAAAGTTTAATTTTGTAAACGTTTTATTCTTATTCACACCGATAAATGAAACGAAAATAGCGTAGGCGTTTACAAAGAAGCATTTGAGGTATATACTGTATTATTTTATTGGGGTTGTACCGCTGAAAGTAAACGCAACAAACGAAGTGAGGAGGCTCCTCTTTTCCTCTCCACCCCAGACACATTCCTACCTTGAGGATACTGTATTTCAGTATTAATTTACAGTATTTAAAGTAATCCAGAAGTCAATAATTTAAAAAATTAAATTTTTGTTTTGTTTTATTTTTCTGTAATTCTTCCTGAAACCATATGAGGTATTTTTTCCCCATATTATATTAACTTATATTTTCTTTGAAACCCTTACATACAATTTTTGATCTTAGGGACTCGCTCAGTACTGACACATACAGTAGCCTCAGACTAGGAGTGTGTCTGGTGTAATGGGCGTGTCCTCCCTTCTACTTGCTTCCCCAGCCTGACTTGACGGTACAACCCACTCCAAGAAGACTAGGTACACAAATTACTGCTTAGCTACATTTAATTCCTAAAGTTACAACTTCGTGACAGACTTTTGTAAAGTTTTATTCTTATTTACACCGATAAAAGAAACGAAAGTTGGGTACACGTTTACACAGAAGCATTTGAGGTCTATATTTTTTTATTTGGATTGTACCGCTGAAAGGAAACGCAACAAACGAAGCGTGGAGGCCTCTCTTTCCCTCTCCACCCCAGACACATTCCTACCTTGAGGATACTATAATTTACAGTCTGATTTAAACTAGAAAGGGATTCTATGGAAGTAAAAGCGGATATGCTGTGAGGGGCTCGTCGCCTTCTGGACCAATGGTAGGCGAGCTTAGTAGCGGTCCCATGTTGCCAATTCTACGGAAGTGACAAAATATCCTTAGGTAAAAGGTCAGTAATTAAACACTGAAATGAACATAGAATAAATAATCCGAAATTAAATTAAAAAGGAAATAGTTTTTAAAATCATTACTAAGAATTCTTTATAATAATGAAATTTGATTTGGCAACACCGTTCCCCCGCCACTCCACAACCCCAGTCCCTTTCCAGTTTTATTCCAACAATAATAATTGTACATTTGTTACGGCGGGTATGATAACTGTAACAACGGTTCTGAAGTATTTCCAAATTTATCTTCCAACCACATAGAAGCTGTTTGCGAATAATATCACACAAAAGCAAACATCGTGATAATATTGTATTTATTGTTGTAATTGCTCGGTACTAAAATCCAATCTGGCATTCAAGTCTGGTTTCAAGAGTTGAGTTGTGCTCCGAGTGGGTGTGATGGTACATCGTCATTCTACGGAATAGAAAAAACAAAAGCTTTTAAAGCAGCGATGCAGGTTTAGTAGAATGGAAAAGACTTAACACCTGACGTTATCAGTCTATAGACAAGATTTATAGCTTTGATTTATGATAAATTATCATTCAAATATTTATCATTTGTTCGTTAAGCTGTCAATGATAAAACTAATAGGAATAGAAAATCTTCGAAAAGATGTTGCTGGTAAACGTATTATTCACATAAAACGCTAATAGAACCTCTTCAATTAATTGTTTGTCGATGGCCCGACTAGTTTGGAGTAAATGTTGTCCATAGAAGAAGATGCAAACAACATTAAATGCTAATGATTGATTTTCTACACTTATTTTATATTGCTCAGTAATTATTTAGTTACTTTATACAAAGTAAATAAATCAAAATTTTATTATTTTATTTAATCACGAATTTTATTTAATATTACGCGAAATTTTACGTTATGTTTACGATAAAAGGGTGAATTATTTTCAATAAAAACTAACTACTTTTATAAGGCTAAATATCGCTTTCGAGCGGTATGCACGCATCAAATAAATATTGTTATAACTTTTCAACCGTGGCACTTTTGTATTTGAAACTTTCTACAAAACTTCTTAGAGTATTCAACTATAATGTTGCATTGTTAAAAACTTAATATCGAAAATCTGTAACACAACTTTTTAATGTGAAATATTTATCTTAGGAATTTGATTTTAAAAAAATCTGCCATTTTCTTAATACTTAATATTTAGTTAGGTTCATTTTTCTCGAGAATATTTTTATTTTACTGTGTGAAAATTTCAAAACAATCGGTCTACAGTTGGTCGAAATATAACGAGTTAAAATAAAAATCTTTATATTAATAGGCAAGCACAAAACTTGTCCTCCTTTTTTCTCAGCTTGTGTGCACCGTAGGAGAAATTCGTTCATACCGTTAGAAAGGTTGTCCTGTAGATGAGCAGAAATCCATTATAATTTACAACGGCCCTCAGGACTACGCCCCACAGGCCTTCAAAGTTTCAATGTCAATCTTATGGAAGAACGGTAATTGAATGAATCATTATATTTTGACAGCTGTTGTCATAACAAATGCTAGCAAAACATGAAGAACAGATGTTTCAGATCAACTGAATTTTTGGTCGAATTTCGACCACTGGGCGATCTCTAGTTTCATTAAATCCGCTCGTGGTGAAAAATTACTTTTTTGTGTTTTTTTACATGAAGTAATGGTTCAAACTGGTGTTAAAATGAACTGCAGATGCACTTTTGCATAAGTATCGATATCAATTGGTTTGAACCGGTTACCTTACATTTGCCGCTTGAGGGGTGAAAATGAGGGTGCGCTGCAGGCCTACAGTATAACTATGATTACGTGGGGTTGGCTCGACGTGGGGTTAGCTCGACACTAGTATACCGTGGGGTTGGCTCGATACTTTGGGGAACTAGGGTCATCTGTTCAAACTCTTGCTTAATGAGCAACCCTTCTTGGAATTGGAGGTGTTTGTTTGTTCGGTCAGCCGAAGAGCGACACTCAAGTGACGAGGTTCGTCGTATGTCAGAATAGTATGACTTGTTATTCGCGGGTAGTATTCTCGGGTCTTGGCTAGTCCTTGGCTAACCTGGTGTCCTTTAAAAGTAACAGAAAGCACAATGCCAATCATAACTGTTCTGAACTCATAAGGCATTGTTGAAGTTTATGTAAGTATCCAATTCGATGATATGTCATATTGTCGATGGGCTTTATGATTGCGATGACAATACTTCCTAACCTAACCTAACCTAACCTAACCTAGCCTAACCTAACCTATACCCGCCCGACTGATACCTTATCCGTTCACATTTCCAGGAAGTGATTGCTATTGACTGAGGCGGCCAGTATGTCGAGCCAACCCCAAGACACCATAATAACTATTACTATTCTATAATTTAGGTTTTCTGTTTTATTTTGTTGGCCACACTGATTTCCAAAACATAATAAACCAATAAACAAATATCATATGGTAAATATCATATGTTTTCTGTGTTTTGTAAACTTAAATTTACTATGAATTGTTTTGTAGTCAATATAATATTGTGATTTATAACGGTTTCTATTGGGAATATGCTTAGAATAAAACGTTTACAGGAAACATTCACAGTATTATTTCTGATTCTAATTTAAATATAGGCCTAGGCCTAACCTCAAATAATAGCGAAACAAGTAATTTAGTAGCCCTAACATTTTATTTGTAAGAAGAACCACAGGATGGGAATGTTATTAAAGATTTAGAAATTCTTAACCAACAAATTACAAATTTTGTTTCATGTAGTAATTGTTCGGCAGAAAGATCTGTAAAGCTTTTTGAGGCGAAAGATAAATAGTAACAAATTTGTTTATTACATGTACTGAATATTTGTCTGTCATCATTCATGATATCAATTAAGGTGTTAGCAGGCATTATAATACCTTAAAAGCTAGTTTATGATCTTAGGAGCATTAGCAAAGGACATACAGCTGCGAAACCGTGTGTTCGGTAATGAACCTGCCATAACCTCAAAATTTTATAGTTTGAAATTTTTAAGTTAGTTTGAAAAACATTAAAGTAAGCAAGGAGTCAATGATGAATGACACAAGACAGACTGTTATTCAAAATGATGGTAATAATGATATTAGTGTTGCTATTGACAGATTTTGTATTTTTTTAAAATTCCGGTACGCTTTTTAGCCACATTTGTGTACTGATATTGATGATTTTTTTGTACACATGGTCTTTATAAGGTATTAAATAAGAATATGAACCAATTTTTTTCAATTACGAATAGTTTTTGTGTAAAGTTAATTTATAAGTACAATTTTTACAAAATAAAAAAGCAAAAATTTTAAAATGTGAAAAATTTAATATATTAAAAAAATCAAAATTTTGGTTATTATTATTCCCAAAGATAAAATTACGTCATTTCACGTCTGCGTATAACTTTAGTTTACAATTTTATTTACAATTACAAAATACGAATTATACACAAAACTAAGCTAACGGTTTTATCAATACGCCGTAAAGTTATGCAATATGTGTGGCTCGATTGTCAAGGTCATACTTGAGTAATCAGCTGTAGAAATTTCCATTCCCCGATATAATATAACGATGGTACCGCCTATAATACCATGGTTGTTAGATTATAAAATATTCCAGGTAAAACTGGACATATCATAAATAATGACTACTCTATCAGGAAGACAGTAGTGTGGAGCTCGGCCGATAGTAGCGCTTCACACCAATTACCGAGTGTAATAGAATAATTTATTTCCAATTAGAGAATAACTTTGGAAATCTACAGGTGTGGATACACAAGTTAATTAGACGCCATTGTGATACTTAACCCAGCTCCACCGTACAAGCAGATCCTATATTATGTAATACACAATTGTTATTCTCTTAGCTTTGAAGGAAATGTTAAATTGTATTGATAGATCTTCTTCTAATAGGGTAAATTTGTGTAAATCAGTTGTTACACGTGTTTTTTTACCCTCGTGTTTGTGTAACTATTTTCTCGATGTAAACTCATTTTAAACCAACTCCACTCGCTTCGCTCGTGTTAGTAACAACCCTGCCGTATCCCGTAAATATATAAGTATCACATTTTCATGTGGAAGTCACGAAATTTAATTTTTAACGATAATTTCGTTATTTATCATGGGAGACAGGCCGGGTTAGTAGATTACATGCAGAATTGAAATTTGTAAATTTGTTATCTAATTTGGTGTGCTATAAAGTTAAATAATATACTGGGTTTTTTATTTTAACCAAAAATGTTTAAAATGGCCGCGATTTTGATATTTTAAATTTCATTCTTACGTACAGACTTCGACGACAGACGGAAATCACTTTCGGTTTCTTTGAGCTCTTGAAACTTGAAGATTAGTCAAAAATGGGATACCCTCTATAGGGTACGTAAAAGTGAGAGAATCTATATAAATTGTTATAGAAAAAGAGAGTTAGGGACAAATAGAAGTAATTAAAAATTCTATTAAAATTGTTCAGGTAAAACTCGCTTTTAAGTCGGGAAATATGGGTTTTTGAAAACAATTTCAAGAAACAAAAAAAGTTTATCTGTACTACACGTAGCTCTATTTTTTTCAAAATCGTAGAAAACGCTTTACACGTTCGTTTTCACCATTTTGGTTCCAAAAAATACCTATTTTTTATAAAAATCCTAGCATCATTTTACTTTGATTTTAACACCTTTTTGAATTTTTTTCAGATTTCTCTTCTCTTACTTTTTTTTAAACTCGTTGGAAAGATAAATATTGCAACTTTTGTTTCACCTAGATGTTGTTATTTTATTACCTTCTGGAGTTTTTTTTCAAATTTGACTGTACTAACCACACTACTCGGTTTGTTAGAGTAAAACCGCAAGGCGTATGGTTATGCAACTTGAGTGACACCAATGCCAAGGGCACTCTGCCTTGTATAATCGCTTTGCATTAATCTCCTATATTATAAACATAAACAAGGCATATTTATCAATATCTTGGAAGGTCCAATTAAATAATTATTATCCGTCTGTCCTCCCAAACTTTAATTTATAAAATCATGTCACCTATTATAATAGGTCACTGTTACAACTTCTTAAAATGTAAAACCCCCTACTCAGAAGCTTTGCTAATCGTAGTAATGAGGCCTTCTCTCGATCATTATTGCCTTGGGATAAAAAGAAGATCAAATAAATACCGTCTATATACTAGAATACTTTAATAACATCAGAAAAGAATAGAAGTAGATCCAGTTAAGATCTATCGGTTGTATATATTGTGCCCCCTGAATCCATAAATGGTTTCTGAAATGTTGTTTAAACAGAGGTCTACAGCCTTAAACTTTGGATCGATTATGATATAATCTGGTGTTTGTTTTATATTATAAAAGTCTCGTTTTAGTGTTTTCCTAAAATACTAAAATTTTGAAATGCCGTAATTATCAATTCATATAGTTTAGCAGATTGGTTTGGATTAAAAAAGTTATATTTTACCAAAATTTATATGGAAATGGTTTTCACTGATTTTGTAACAATGATACTTGTACTAGAAATATTCGATATTTTACTTGAGATATTCCAACTTTTACTGGAGATATTCCAACTTTTACTGGAGATATTCCAACTTTTACTGGAGATATTCAAACTTTTACTGGAGATATTCAAACTATTACTCAAGATATTGGAAGTAATAGTCGAGATATTCGAACTTTTATTAAGAACAATTAAAAGTATTCAAACTTTTACTTGAGATATTCAAACTTTTACTGGAGATATTCAAACTTTTACTGGAGATATTCAAACTTTTACTGGAGATATTCAAACTTTTACTCAAGATATTGGAAGTAATAGTCGAGATATTCAAACTTTTACTTCAGATATTCAAACATTTACTCCAAATATTCAAACTTTTACTTGAGATATTCAAACTTTTACTGGAGATATTCAAACATTTACTCCAAATATTCAAACTTTTACTCGAGATATTAGAAGCAATCGTCGAGATATTCGAACTTTTATTCCATACATTGCAACTTTTACTCAACATATTCAAACTTTTACTTGAGAAATTCAAACTTTTACTCGAGATATTGCAACTTTTACTCAAGATATTCAAACTTTTACTCAAGATATTCAAACTTTTACTCAAGATATTCAAACTTTTACTTGAGATATTCAAACATTTACTGGAGATATTAGAAGCAATAGTCGAGGAATTCTAACTTTTATTCCAGACATTGCAACTTTTACTCAAGCAAGATATTCAAACTTTTACTTGAGATATTCAAACATTTACTCCAAATATTCAAACTTTTACTTGAGATATTCAAACTTTTACTGGAGATATTCAAACATTTACGCCAAATATTCAAACTTTTACTCGAGATATTCAAACTTTTACTGGAGATATTCAAACATTTACTCCAAATATTCAAACTTTTACTCAAGATATTCAAACTTTTACTCGAGATATTCAAACATTTACTCCAAATATTCAAACTTTTACTCGAGATATTAGAAGCAATCGTCGAGATATTCGAACTTTTATTCCATACATTGCAACTTTTACTCAACATATTCAAACTTTTACTTGAGAAATTCAAACTTTTACTCGAGATATTCAAACTTTTACTTGAGATATTCAAACATTTACTCCAAATATTCAAACTTTTACTTGAGATATTCAAACTTTTACTGGAGATATTCAAACATTTACGCCAAATATTCAAACTTTTACTCGAGATATTCAAACTTTTACTGGAGATATTCAAACATTTACTCCAAATATTCAAACTTTTACTTGAGATATTCAAACTTTTACTGGAGATATTCAAACATTTACTCCAAATATTCAAACTTTTACTCGAGATATTAGAAGCAATCGTCGAGATATTCGAACTTTTATTCCATACATTGCAACTTTTACTCAACATATTCAAACTTTTACTTGAGAAATTCAAACTTTTACTCGAGATATTGCAACTTTTACTCAAGATATTCAAACTTTTACTTGAGATATTCAAACTTTTACTCAAGATATTCAAACTTTTACTCAAGATATTCAAACTTTTACTTGAGATATTCAAACATTTACTGGAGATATTAGAAGCAATAGTCGAGTAATTCTAACTTTTATTCCAGACATTGCAACTTTTACTCAAGCAAGATATTCAAACTTTTACTTGAGATATTCAAACATTTACTCCAAATATTCAAACTTTTACTTGAGATATTCAAACTTTTACTGGAGATATTCAAACATTTACTCCAAATATTCAAACTTTTACTCAAGATATTCAAACTTTTACTCGAGATATTCAAACATTTACTCCAAATATTCAAACTTTTACTCGAGATATTAGAAGCAATCGTCGAGATATTCGAACTTTTATTCCATACATTGCAACTTTTACTCAACATATTCAAACTTTTACTTGAGAAATTCAAACTTTTACTCGAGATATTGCAACTTTTACTCAAGATATTCAAACTTTTACTTGAGATATTCAAACTTTTACTCGAGATATTCGAACTTTTATTCCAGACATTGCAACTTTTACTCAAGATATTCAAACTTTTACTGGAGATATTCAAACTTTTACTGGAGATATTCAAACATTTACTGGAGATATTAGAAGCAATAGTCGAGGAATTCTAACTTTTATTCCAGACATTGCAACTTTTACTCAATCAAGATATTCAAACTTTTACTTGAGATATTCAAACATTTACTCCAAATATTCAAACTTTTACTTGAGATATTCAAACATTTACTCCAAATATTCAAACTTTTACTTGAGATATTCAAACATTTACTCCAAATATTCAAACTTTTACTTGAGATATTCAAACATTTACTCCAAATATTCAAACTTTTACTTGAGATATTCAAACTTTTACAGGAGATATTCAAACATTTACGCCAAATATTCAAACTTTTACTCGAGATATTAGAAGCAATCGTCGAGATATTCGAACTTTTATTCCATACATTGCAACTTTTACTCAACATATTCAAATTTTTACTTGAGATATTCAAACTTTTACTTGAGGTATTCGAACTTTTATTCCAGACATTGCAACTTTTACTCAACATATTCAAACTTTTACTTGAGAAATTCAAACTTTTACTCGAGATATTGCAACTTTTACTCAAGATATTCAAACTTTTACTTGAGATATTTAAACTTTTACTCGAGATATTCGAACTTTTATTCCAGACATTGCAACTTTTACTCAAGATATTCAAACTTTTACTGGAGATATTCAAACTTTTACTGGAGATATTCAAACATTTACTGGAGATATTAGAAGCAATAGTCGAGGAATGCTAACTTTTATTCCAGACATTGCAACTTTTACTCAATCAAGATATTCAAACTTTTACTTGAGATATTCAAACATTTACTCCAAATATTCAAACTTTTACTTGAGATATTCAAACATTTACTCCAAATATTCAAACTTTTACTTGAGATATTCAAACATTTACTCCAAATATTCAAACTTTTACTTGAGATATTCAAACTTTTACAGGAGATATTCAAACATTTACGCCAAATATTCAAACTTTTACTCGAGATATTAGAAGCAATCGTCGAGATATTCGAACTTTTATTCCATACATTGCAACTTTTACTCAACATATTCAAATTTTTACTTGAGATATTCAAACTTTTACTTGAGGTATTCGAACTTTTATTCCAGACATTGCAACTTTTACTCAACATATTCAAACTTTTACTTGAGAAATTCAAACTTTTACTCGAGATATTGCAACTTTTACTCAAGATATTCAAACTTTTACTTGAGATATTTAAACTTTTACTCGAGATATTCGAACTTTTATTCCAGACATTGCAACTTTTACTCAAGATATTCAAACTTTTACTCAAGATATTCAAACTTTTACTGGAGATATTCAACTTTTACTGGAGATATTCAAACTTTTACTTGAGATATTCAACTTTTACTCGAGATATTAGAAGCAATAGTCGAGGAATTCTAACTTTTATTCCAGACATTGCAACTTTTACTCAAGCAAGATATTCAAACTTTTACTCAAGATATTCAAACTTTTACTTGAGATATTCAACATTTATTCGAGATATTAGAAGCAACAGTCGAGGAATTCTAACTTTTATTCCAGACATTGCAACTTTTATTCAAGATATTCAAACTTTTACTCAAGATATTCAAAATTTTACTTGAGATATTCAAACTTTTACTCGACATATTCGAATTTTTACTCGTGATACTCGAACTTTTGACTCCAGATATTCGAACTTTTACTTAAGACATTGAAATTCATACTTGAAATTTTCAAACTTTTACTCGAAATATTCGAACTTTTATTCGAGAAATTGGAACTTTTACTTAAGTCATTGAAACTCTTACTCAAGATATTCGAACTTTAACTTAAGACATTCAATTTTTTTAAGAGAGATATTTTTAATAGTAATATTCCCAGAATAAATTATTGTGAAGTAGTCATTCTGCTTTTAGTCACATGTGGAAATACAAAATCTTAAAAATATAAGGTGCACAAAATTGCATGAACTTTCTCACTCACCCACCTTCCAAATGAATCAAAACTATCCATGTACAAAATACATAAAACCGAAAATTTTGTTAAGAACAAGAGGGTACTCAGACAACACCTATAGGGTACACTTCTTCTAAATAGATTTTCTATATTAAATTGAAATATGGCAATTCAAAACATAGCAACTAAATTTAAACTTGTTTACGATTTTACTTACACTAACACTAAGAACGTTCTACTCATCTTTGAGGTACTGCAGTGAGGTATGAAGCCCGCTGACACTGGGCTGCCCTTGAACCTCTCCGAATGCAGCAATAGAGACAAAGCTCGTCGTAGAACCTATCAACCTTTTAATGTAAAAAACATATATGGAGTAAATGCATAAACATTTCAGCGCTGCCAGATTCTCATTATCTCTCTCCAGGCGAGTCCTAACTCTAGCAGATACTCTAGCTAAAGACTAACAAGATAAGATATCAGTGTATTGCAAGGATCCACCTTGGGAGGTATATTTATTGTAGTGCCATCTCGACTTCCCGAGGCTTTTCGTAGTGAATCCCTTGAAATGTTGAACACTCAAGACCTAGTCAGCAAAAAATTGACAGCATGTCTTTTCAATTAAAAGACAAATGAAAGCTGCTATGTACCTGCGAATTCAAAATCCAACATGGACGCAGAGCTACTGGCCATCGATGTTGATCTTACTAGTTGCGAGAATTGGAGGATCCTAGAAACTGAATTCTTACTGACTCCAAGTCAGCCACCGAAACCCTATTGAAAGTAGACCCAAATCTTAATTATTTCCACACGAATGATATAAAAACTCTACTGAGACTATTAAAACCAAAGGAAAACACATATGTTCGCGGAGAGTTTTGGCATTAATTGTAATGAGATGGGAGAAAAAATTGCAAAAGATGCTGCAGGAATAGCTCCTGTTCCATTACCACAAATTTCCATTAGTAATTGCAGGAACTCAGCTAACTGATACTTCTGTCAGTATTGAAGGAGTTTTGGGGATCCGGAGAAACGAGTCGTCATCTTTCTTCAACTTCGAAAAGAACCAACAATGACGATAATTACCGAACTGTTACGAGAGCCACGGTAAGATCGGCAATAATCAGCCAACGTGCTACCATCTGAGAGACTCGTATATGTAGGATTCATATTCTCCTCAACTGCAATTCCACCAATCGGCAAAGAGAGGCCCTTATCGGGCAGGATGATGATTTCCAAACCGCTCTGAGAGAGAAATAGTTTTGGGCGCTTGTAGCATCGTCATACTCTGAAGATCGGATCATCGGAGTCGCTTGACACTGGAAACCCGCTTCAAGAAGTAAGAATTACCTAACCCAGTATACTGCGGCAAACGTCGGCCCTGGATATTTAATATGACCAAACTTTGCACCGCTTACGATTCCAAAGGAGGGTTTAGCTAAACGTGCTAGGAGTTAACTATTAAATATATTGGAACGTTAATTAACGCTTAGTCTCAAACCCAACTAATCACTATGTTCACAGCCAGCTTATGATTGGGTAAAATTTACTAATTAAACTAACATATTAATAACTACAATTGGTTAACTTATCGATTACAACTTACGGTTAGGGAAAGGCGTGATGGGAGAATTACGTTAACCCTTTTAGGTCATAATAATTCTTACTGAATTTAGTCGGATGACCTACAAATGACTACGTAACACCCGGGGGTCGATCAGATTAATTAACGGTTTAGGCAGCCATTTAGGTTTATTACCAAAAAATTAAACACAACGCGTAACTCACGCTACTTCTTAGGCTCACTGGTGAACGACAGTTGGGTCTAGCCTACGATGCGCGCGCATCGCATATCATATAGTCGTTCCCCATAATCCTGTGGAATCACCACAATACCTACCAAGTATAGGGTAATTTTGGTAATCGTCAAACATTTCGACTTCTGACTGATCTTCGCGTTTCATGGCCTCGGATTTTTGTCCGTCCGTCATCGTTGAACTCCACCTCTCTCTACATTGAAGTTTATGTTTTAAACGTATTTTCGAACACTGACCTCCCAAGAGAAGGTGATATTCGTATAGTTACGAGATCCGGCAGAGCCTAATCACCGACACGAGCGTAGCGAGAGGAAGTTTTTTCACATACGTACATTTTAGAGGCCTTCAAGGACGTAGCCGACGTCAGGAAGTAGTGTTACACAAAATTATGAGGTTTAGAAAATCTCTATAACTGTTTTAAAGAAGCTTACTCTACTGGACAAAACTCCTTTATCTACTGAACAATTTAACATTTCTTACAAAACCAAAGATACCAACTCTTGGGTTATTGTATTTAGATTATGTTTTACCCATTACAATCGGGCTGGGTACGTACCATCAATTTGTTCTTCTTTCAATCGTTAACAAATTTTAAAAACAGAAAATTTTGTACATAACAGTTAGAGGGGGATATCTGTCACATCTTAGAACAGATTACCATTCTACGAGAAATTATAAATATATTTTTAATATTGAATTGTGTATCTTTTAATATCCAATTTTAAAGTGTGTGTGCATCACCAATGACACTGTACCAATGTGATTAAAGGTCATAGTTTCTGTAAGGAATGGTCAAGGTCTTGATATCAATAGATTTATCCGGCCCCTAGGGGGACCGATATGATACCCTTTGTCATCCTTACCTCGAAGTTTTGCGTAGTTGTCCCCCATCCATGACCTACTCTCTGTTATAAAACCCGTCATCAAAAAAACGTGTTTATTCCCTAAAGTCAACAAAACAATTGTATGTTTCACAACTCGTGGGAAAAGTGTGATTTTTCCTGGTGCGAGTCGTATTAAAGAGAACGAGCATCAGAAAAGAACATTTTCCCACGAGTTTTGAACACTATTTTTCACGATACTAGAGCAAAAAATATGATTATTACAAATTGAAAATTTTATTTACTCTTATTTACTACAAACAAACAAATAAATTACGTTTTTACAAAATCTAAATGTTACTTAATTGAATAACAAATAGGCTTAGGCGTATATTTAACAAGAATTTAAATAATGTAACAATATTCAAATTGTGCAGAAAATTTTTTAATGCAAAAAATTAATTGTGCAGATTGTATTATTTGTAATGTTATTTGTTTAAGACTTGAACTGTTTCTTGATTTTGTGAGATAGGCCTAGTGTTAGTAAAAGTAATAAGTCTTGATATTTCAGTAAATTTCTTCTTAAAAGCCTCTGGTAATTCTTCCATTTTTACATCAACTAAACACGAAGTAAAGTAAACACAAGAACACAATGTTTTAAACAGATGGGCATTATTTCAATATTATATTGTATTGTTAGGCTGATATATAATCAGCTGATTTATCCTCACTAGGGCGGATATGGTGAACTTTACCAGGCAATATAGGTAATAGAAAAGCAACTGATATTCCAGTAGTATCGTGAAAAATCTTTTTCGTCATACTGCTTCAAAAACAGCTGTTTTCTATACATGCATTGAGATTGTTGTTTTTTTAATCTTTGGACCTAAAAACATGAGCTGAGGTCGACTTCATTAGATGTACCCACCCGCCTTACTCCATCCATTGAGACGGGGGTACAATGGCGTTGATTTCTACCAGAGTCAGTTTCTCACTTATCTATTTAGATCTAAACTAGAATATAGCTCGACTGTCCTGTCTATTGAGGATTACTTGAAAACGTAAAACACACGGTCTTTCACTGCTTACGTTTCTTTGTCGAAAGGAGATGCTTGGACACTTGTCGTCTCCCAAGAACAATACTGTTCACATGCTGGCGTCAAGAAATGCATGTAGTACGACCAGCCAACGTGAATGCTGAATTGATTATGGGACGCTTGGAGCAGCGAAGGAAGAAATCTGAATAACGAGGTGTATGAAGCCTGAGGGTTTTCCTTGAAGTAATGTCAACTGCGGTATCGCGGAAAGAACGAAGCTGTGGAAAATGAAATAAGAGTAAAAAACATTTTCGTCATACTGCTTCAAAAACAGCTGTTTTCTATACATGGATTGAGATACTAAAGTTGTTCTTTTTAGTCCTAGGACGTAAAAACATCAGCTGAGGTTGAGGTCATCAGCTGTTACTTCGTTTATACGAATTAATTAACAATTATTGTAAAGCATCTAAAATAACAACTGATACTCTCGGTTGTAAATAACCGTTAAAACAGTTATCGCTGTTAAAACAGTTATCCCTGTTACCATCGATTTGAAGGTAAATAAGTTATAACGTTTTAGTTTTTGTGAAATGGTTTTCTATATTATTATATTTCATCACTTGGACCAAAAGAAGCTTTCCGATCCTCGCACATTAACTTGTATCGAAAAGCTTCACTTTTGGTCCTAGTGATGAAATATAGTATTTATTAGATATCATATTCATAGGAGGAACCTCGTACCTTTTTATGATGTAGAGATACGATGGTTTTCGTACAACCTTTGTTGCTGCACGTGTAAGCGATGTGTTCGAAGGAGATATTTTTTTCCATCAGTTGTAATCATTGGCTCTTCCAGTGAGTGTATTGTTATTTGAAAAACTAGAGAAAGAAGTATTGGATACAGTTGTAACATTTAAAGATCGAATAGTCTCGCAGTAGAACTATCTCAATACGAAAAGAAATTAAGAGTTTTAAACGATGGGGTCTGAAAGTTTTCATTTCCCTTGAAAAACGTGTGTCTTTTAATGATCTTCCAGGCCAAACATAACTCGTCAGTTTTATTTGTAACTCGTCAGTTTTCAATTTATAATTCCTTTAACGAGAGTATTTTTCAACATTATTAATGAAATCAACTTAAATCTTCAGCATTATTTATTTTATACCTTCAAACTTCTTACATTTTTACAGTTACCTCCAAATTTCGAGTTAAAAAATAGTATATTTCATCACTAGGACCAAACGTGAAGATTTCGATACAAGCTCAAGTTTACCGGCCGAGGCTGAAAAATGAGCGACGATTGACAAGCTTCTTTTGGTCCAAGTGATGAACTATATTTTTCGTTATACTGCAAAGAAAACAATTCCACAAAAACTAAAATGTTACAACCTATTTACCTTCAAACCTTCACAGCTGTTCTAACGGTTATTTACAATCGAGAGTATCGGTTGTTTTTATAGATGCTATACAATCGATAATTAATTCGTATAAACGAAGTAACAGCTGATGACCTCGACCTCAGCTGATGTTTTTACGTCCTAGAACTAAAAAGAACAACTTTAACATCTCAATCCATGATTGAAAACAGCTGTTTTTGAAGCAGTATGACGGAAAACATATTTAAGTTGCTGAGATATCGTGTAATATTAAATTTTATTAAAATCTGTCCACACGTTTGGACTGAAGAGCGCTGCACAGACGGCTGACAGCTGGAATGAGTAAACCACAAAACTGATATCACCGCAAAAAACTCAACAGATTTCACATAACTTTCTCAATAATAAACGAATTTAGCGTCAAAATATTTATTTGTCGCGTGACCATCAATTTCGTACAAAGGCAACGAACGTTTGTCCAACTCATAAATCTCCAATTAACTGCCCATTTTGTCTTGCTAATGTATTCTATATTGGGTTTGTTTTCGTTACTCTAATTGATGTTACAGATTTAAGTGTTCACTTAAAACCAAATTAGCCGTATCAATAACTGACTGAGTTTTTTTTGTTTTATTGTATTCTATAAATCTAGAAAGCTTTCAACTTTATACAGTCGGTCATTGCTCTAGATTTGTATAATATATTTTTGTCTCGTATTTGAAGGCAAAAACCTTGCAGTTATCATCACTTTAAAAACACGTTGATGTGCGTCGTGGTAGTTACAACCCAGTGCAATACAACCCAGTGCAATACAACCCAGAGTTGTTGCCTTGGGCTCGTGGTAGTTACAACCCAGTGCAATACAACCCAGTGCAATACAACCCAGAGTTGTTGCCTTGGGCTCGTGGTAGTTACAACCCAGTGCAATACAACCCAGAGTTGTTGCCTTGGGCTCGTGGTAGTTACAACCCAGTGCAATACAACCCAGAGTTGTTGCCTTGGGCTCGTGGTAGTTACAACCCAGTGCAATACAACCCAGAGTTGTTGCCTTGGGCTCGTGGTAGTTACAACCCAGTGCAATACAACCCAGAGTTGTTGCCTTGGGCTCGTGGTAGTTACAACCCAGTGCAATACAACCCAGAGTTGTTGCCTTGGGCTCGTGGTAGTTACAACCCAGTGCAATACAACCCAGAGTTGTTGCCTTGGGCTCGTGGTAGTTACAACCCAGTGCAATACAACCCAGAGTTGTTGCCTTGGGCTCGTGGTAGTTACAACCCAGTGCAATACAACCCAGAGTTGTTGCCTTGGGCTCGTGGTAGTTACAACCCAGTGCAATACAACCCAGAGTTGTTGCCTTGGGCTCGTGGTAGTTACAACCCAGTGCAATACAACCCAGAGTTGTTGCCTTGGGCTCGTGGTAGTTACAACCCAGTGCAATACAACCCAGAGTTGTTGCCTTGGGCTCGTGGTAGTTACAACCCAGTGCAATACAACCCAGAGTTGTTGCCTTGGGCTCGTGGTAGTTACAACCCAGTGCAATACAACCCAGAGTTGTTGCCTTGGGCTCGTGGTAGTTACAACCCAGTGCAATACAACCCAGAGTTGTTGCCTTGGGCTCGTGGTAGTTACAACCCAGTGCAATACAACCCAGAGTTGTTGCCTTGGGCTCGTGGTAGTTACAACCCAGTGCAATACAACCCAGAGTTGTTGCCTTGGGCTCGTGGTAGTTACAACCCAGTGCAATACAACCCAGAGTTGTTGCCTTGGGCTCGTGGTAGTTACAACCCAGTGCAATACAACCCAGAGTTGTTGCCTTGGGCTCGTGGTAGTTACAACCCAGTGCAATACAACCCAGAGTTGTTGCCTTGGGCTCGTGGTAGTTACAACCCAGTGCAATACAACCCAGAGTTGTTGCCTTGGGCTCGTGGTAGTTACAACCCAGTGCAATACAACCCAGAGTTGTTGCCTTGGGCTCGTGGTAGTTACAACCCAGTGCAATACAACCCAGAGTTGTTGCCTTGGGCTCGTGGTAGTTACAACCCAGTGCAATACAACCCAGAGTTGTTGCCTTGGGCTCGTGGTAGTTACAACCCAGTGCAATACAACCCAGTGCAATACAACCCAGAGTTGTTGCCTTGGGCTCGTGGTAGTTACAACCCAGTGCAATACAACCCAGAGTTGTTGCCTTGGGCTCGTGGTAGTTACAACCCAGTGCAATACAACCCAGAGTTGTTGCCTTGGGCTCGTGGTAGTTACAACCCAGTGCAATACAACCCAGAGTTGTTGCCTTGGGCTCGTGGTAGTTACAACCCAGTGCAATACAACCCAGAGTTGTTGCCTTGGGCTCGTGGTAGTTACAACCCAGTGCAATACAACCCAGAGTTGTTGCCTTGGGCTCGTGGTAGTTACAACCCAGTGCAATACAACCCAGAGTTGTTGCCTTGGGCTCGTGGTAGTTACAACCCAGTGCAATACAACCCAGAGTTGTTGCCTTGGGCTCGTGGTAGTTACAACCCAGTGCAATACAACCCAGAGTTGTTGCCTTGGGCTCGTGGTAGTTACAACCCAGTGCAATACAACCCAGAGTTGTTGCCTTGGGCTCGTGGTAGTTACAACCCAGTGCAATACAACCCAGAGTTGTTGCCTTGGGCTCGTGGTAGTTACAACCCAGTGCAATACAACCCAGAGTTGTTGCCTTGGGCTCGTGGTAGTTACAACCCAGTGCAATACAACCCAGAGTTGTTGCCTTGGGCTCGTGGTAGTTACAACCCAGTGCAATACAACCCAGAGTTGTTGCCTTGGGCTCGTGGTAGTTACAACCCAGTGCAATACAACCCAGAGTTGTTGCCTTGGGCTCGTGGTAGTTACAACCCAGTGCAATACAACCCAGAGTTGTTGCCTTGGGCTCGTGGTAGTTACAACCCAGTGCAATACAACCCAGAGTTGTTGCCTTGGGCTCGTGGTAGTTACAACCCAGTGCAATACAACCCAGAGTTGTTGCCTTGGGCTCGTGGTAGTTACAACCCAGTGCAATACAACCCAGTGCAATACAACCCAGAGTTGTTGCCTTGGGCTCGTGGTAGTTACAACCCAGTGCAATACAACCCAGAGTTGTTGCCTTGGGCTCGTGGTAGTTACAACCCAGTGCAATACAACCCAGAGTTGTTGCCTTGGGCTCGTGGTAGTTACAACCCAGTGCAATACAACCCAGAGTTGTTGCCTTGGGCTCGTGGTAGTTACAACCCAGTGCAATACAACCCAGAGTTGTTGCCTTGGGCTCGTGGTAGTTACAACCCAGTGCAATACAACCCAGAGTTGTTGCCTTGGGCTCGTGGTAGTTACAACCCAGTGCAATACAACCCAGAGTTGTTGCCTTGGGCTCGTGGTAGTTACAACCCAGTGCAATACAACCCAGAGTTGTTGCCTTGGGCTCGTGGTAGTTACAACCCAGTGCAATACAACCCAGAGTTGTTGCCTTGGGCTCGTGGTAGTTACAACCCAGTGCAATACAACCCAGAGTTGTTGCCTTGGGCTCGTGGTAGTTACAACCCAGTGCAATACAACCCAGAGTTGTTGCCTTGGGCTCGTGGTAGTTACAACCCAGTGCAATACAACCCAGAGTTGTTGCCTTGGGCTCGTGGTAGTTACAACCCAGTGCAATACAACCCAGAGTTGTTGCCTTGGGCTCGTGGTAGTTACAACCCAGTGCAATACAACCCAGAGTTGTTGCCTTGGGCTCGTGGTAGTTACAACCCAGTGCAATACAACCCAGAGTTGTTGCCTTGGGCTCGTGGTAGTTACAACCCAGTGCAATACAACCCAGAGTTGTTGCCTTGGGCTCGTGGTAGTTACAACCCAGTGCAATACAACCCAGAGTTGTTGCCTTGGGCTCGTGGTAGTTACAACCCAGTGCAATACAACCCAGAGTTGTTGCCTTGGGCTCGTGGTAGTTACAACCCAGTGCAATACAACCCAGAGTTGTTGCCTTGGGCTCGTGGTAGTTACAACCCAGTGCAATACAACCCAGAGTTGTTGCCTTGGGCTCGTGGTAGTTACAACCCAGTGCAATACAACCCAGAGTTGTTGCCTTGGGCTCGTGGTAGTTACAACCCAGTGCAATACAACCCAGAGTTGTTGCCTTGGGCTCGTGGTAGTTACAACCCAGTGCAATACAACCCAGAGTTGTTGCCTTGGGCTCGTGGTAGTTACAACCCAGTGCAATACAACCCAGAGTTGTTGCCTTGGGCTCGTGGTAGTTACAACCCAGTGCAATACAACCCAGAGTTGTTGCCTTGGGCTCGTGGTAGTTACAACCCAGTGCAATACAACCCAGAGTTGTTGCCTTGGGCTCGTGGTAGTTACAACCCAGTGCAATACAACCCAGAGTTGTTGCCTTGGGCTCGTGGTAGTTACAACCCAGTGCAATACAACCCAGAGTTGTTGCCTTGGGCTCGTGGTAGTTACAACCCAGTGCAATACAACCCAGAGTTGTTGCCTTGGGCTCGTGGTAGTTACAACCCAGTGCAATACAACCCAGAGTTGTTGCCTTGGGCTCGTGGTAGTTACAACCCAGTGCAATACAACCCAGAGTTGTTGCCTTGGGCTCGTGGTAGTTACAACCCAGTGCAATACAACCCAGAGTTGTTGCCTTGGGCTCGTGGTAGTTACAACCCAGTGCAATACAACCCAGAGTTGTTGCCTTGGGCTCGTGGTAGTTACAACCCAGTGCAATACAACCCAGAGTTGTTGCCTTGGGCTCGTGGTAGTTACAACCCAGTGCAATACAACCCAGAGTTGTTGCCTTGGGCTCGTGGTAGTTACAACCCAGTGCAATACAACCCAGAGTTGTTGCCTTGGGCTCGTGGTAGTTACAACCCAGTGCAATACAACCCAGAGTTGTTGCCTTGGGCTCGTGGTAGTTACAACCCAGTGCAATACAACCCAGAGTTGTTGCCTTGGGCTCGTGGTAGTTACAACCCAGTGCAATACAACCCAGAGTTGTTGCCTTGGGCTCGTGGTAGTTACAACCCAGTGCAATACAACCCAGAGTTGTTGCCTTGGGCTCGTGGTAGTTACAACCCAGTGCAATACAACCCAGAGTTGTTGCCTTGGGCTCGTGGTAGTTACAACCCAGTGCAATACAACCCAGAGTTGTTGCCTTGGGCTCGTGGTAGTTACAACCCAGTGCAATACAACCCAGAGTTGTTGCCTTGGGCTCGTGGTAGTTACAACCCAGTGCAATACAACCCAGAGTTGTTGCCTTGGGCTCGTGGTAGTTACAACCCAGTGCAATACAACCCAGAGTTGTTGCCTTGGGCTCGTGGTAGTTACAACCCAGTGCAATACAACCCAGAGTTGTTGCCTTGGGCTCGTGGTAGTTACAACCCAGTGCAATACAACCCAGAGTTGTTGCCTTGGGCTCGTGGTAGTTACAACCCAGTGCAATACAACCCAGAGTTGTTGCCTTGGGCTCGTGGTAGTTACAACCCAGTGCAATACAACCCAGAGTTGTTGCCTTGGGCTCGTGGTAGTTACAACCCAGTGCAATACAACCCAGAGTTGTTGCCTTGGGCTCGTGGTAGTTACAACCCAGTGCAATACAACCCAGAGTTGTTGCCTTGGGCTCGTGGTAGTTACAACCCAGTGCAATACAACCCAGAGTTGTTGCCTTGGGCTCGTGGTAGTTACAACCCAGTGCAATACAACCCAGAGTTGTTGCCTTGGGCTCGTGGTAGTTACAACCCAGTGCAATACAACCCAGAGTTGTTGCCTTGGGCTCGTGGTAGTTACAACCCAGTGCAATACAACCCAGAGTTGTTGCCTTGGGCTCGTGGTAGTTACAACCCAGTGCAATACAACCCAGAGTTGTTGCCTTGGGCTCGTGGTAGTTACAACCCAGTGCAATACAACCCAGAGTTGTTGCCTTGGGCTCGTGGTAGTTACAACCCAGTGCAATACAACCCAGAGTTGTTGCCTTGGGCTCGTGGTAGTTACAACCCAGTGCAATACAACCCAGAGTTGTTGCCTTGGGCTCGTGGTAGTTACAACCCAGTGCAATACAACCCAGAGTTGTTGCCTTGGGCTCGTGGTAGTTACAACCCAGTGCAATACAACCCAGAGTTGTTGCCTTGGGCTCGTGGTAGTTACAACCCAGTGCAATACAACCCAGAGTTGTTGCCTTGGGCTCGTGGTAGTTACAACCCAGTGCAATACAACCCAGAGTTGTTGCTTTGGGCCGTGTAGGAAACGTTAAATTGTATTGCTACAGTAGCCTCAGACTAGGATTGTGTCTGGTGAAATGGGCGTGTCCTCCCTTCTATTTGCTTCCCTAGCCTGACTTGACGGTACAACCCATTCCAAGAAAACTAGCTACACAAATTACTGCTTAGCTACATTTAATTCCTAAAGTTACAACTTAGTGACAACACTTTTGTAAACGTTTTATTCTTATTTACACCGATAAAAGAAACGAAAGTAGGGTACGTGTTTCAGAAGCATTTGAGGTCTATATTTTTTTATTGGGGTTGTACCGCTGAAAGTAAACGCAACAAACGAAGTGTGGAAGGCCCCTATTTTCCTCTCCACCACAGACACATTCCTACCTTGAGGATACTGTAGATCAAGGGTCATTTCACCGAATCAGTGTCTCGGCCCTAACGGGCCTCATATCTATACATTTGAAGAAGCCTCCAATCGCTAACCTCGTGTCTCGTATCTATACAAATATCACATCTTCTTGGGAAATCAGGGTTAGAAATTTAATTTTGGACAATAACTTCACTCTTTGTCATCGTAAAGAATTAGGGTCGGTACCATTACTAATTCATTTTGTTATAAATTGAATAACACACGAGATATGAACAGATAAACTGTTTAAATTGCCCACCATTTTGAAAATGTTTTTTACATTTTTTGAATTTCGATAGAGTTTTACATACACTGTAGTCTCCTCTACCAAATATCACGTTGCCTTTAGGTAACGACGTCGGACGGAAAGTCGAAAACCACTCTTTTAAATTATCTGAGGCAATGATACGAGAAATTTAATATTTATATTTACATTTAAATTTTACATTTTAATGTTTATAAAATTATAAGTATATTTTAAAAATAAGTTCTAACAATTACAGAGATGTGAGGGGCAGTTGGGAGGAGGTTTAAAATCCTTGTTTTAAAATACAGATAGAAAACAGATAGTTTCTGAAAGCAAATATTGAACTTTTTCAAAAATTTATTCTGGGGACCTAACCTAACCAAAAATAACTTAAACTAACTTAACCTAACCTAACCTAAACTAACCTAACTTAACTTAACCTAACCTAACCAAACCTAACTTAAACTAACTAAACCTAACCTAACCTAAGCTAACTTATCCAAACCTAACTTAACCTAACCTAACCTAACTTAACCTAACATAACCTAACCTAACTTAAACTAACTAAACCTAACCTAACCTAACCTAACTTAACCTAACTTAACCAAACCTAACTTAAACTAACTTAACCTAACCTAACCTAACTTAAACTAACTAAACCTAACCTAACCTCAATTAACCTAACCTAACCAAACCTAACTTAACCTAACCTAACCTAACTTAACCTAACATAACCTAACTTAACCTAACCAAACTTAAACTAACTAAACCTAACCTAACCTAACCTAACATAACCTAACCTAACTTAAACTAACTAAACCTAACCTAACCTAACCTAACTTAACCTAACTTAACCAAACCTAACTTAAACTAACTTAACCTAACTTAAACTAACTAAACCTAACCTAACCTAACCTAACTTAACCTAACCTAACCAAACCTAACTTAACCTAACCTAACTTAACCTAACTTAACCTAACCAAACTTAAACTAACTAAACCTAACCTAACCTAACCTAACTTAACCTAACCTAACCAAAACTAACTTAACCTAACCTAACCTAACTTAACCTAACATAACCTAACTTAACCTAACCTAACCTAACCTAACCTAACCTAACATAACCTAACTTAACCTAACCTAACCTAACTTAACCAAACCATTTACGAGAAGAAATTAATTATGTCACGTAGAAACGTAATTTTTAAAATTATTAGAGAATGAACACTTAGTATTGAAACATCAAAATGACTTTAAATTCATTAAATATATAAAAAAATTTAAAAAATTTAAACGAGAGAGACTTGCTGTTGAGCCATTGTTTATCTTTCTAGTAGGCCTACCTGGTACAAATCGAGAAGGTAAACCCAAGCTTGACAAAATGGTCATCTAATTGCATGAAGGAATCGCCAGGCAATGTCAATGATGTGGTTTCCTTTACAAAAGGGTGTATTTATAGAGTTAGATTTTGTAACTGTTAGATTCGTAACACAATTATAAGATGTTCTTTGTTTTGTCTTGAGATTTATTTGTATGGAGGATTTGGCAAATTTTATTTAATGCTTTCTGTGTAATAAACATATATTATCATAACATAGGCTTACAACTTATTACCCTCACTTTAATATCATGTAAAATTTTCCTTTTTTCTTAATTAACGTAAGGAAATGCACGACTGGTCAAGACCTTGCATTTATGATGCCTTTTAATTGTATTTATTGTGAAGAGAATTTCCTAGAATTCCACACCAACATTAAATAAATTAACTGCAATTAAATAAAAATGCGCGGTGGAGCGTGAAGCGGAAAATGAAAATATAGTATTAACAAGAGTGTACAATAACTATCTAGTTACTGCAAAATATAGTAGAAGTGTAATCTAGAAGGTTTTCTGAATATAAGTACTGTGTATATTATACAATGTTGTGCGAGTTTAAGCCACTTTGTAGTATCAAAATATATATTTGAAAGGGACACAAGTTGTGGAAAAGTAAACATTTGATCCGGTTTATTTACTTAGGCCATGAGACCCATTTGTGGGTCACAAAAATGGATTCCACTTTAGGGCCACATGGCTGGGAGAAGCAAATTTACTTCCACAAGCCATGTGACCAAATGGATCACTCTTTGTTTTATCAATTACAAGCATTCTGTAAATATCTGGAAGTGGAGTCTTTTTTTGTGTGTAGAAACGTGGATATGAACTTATGACTTGCGGTCGGTGAGAGGCCTGAAGTATCTGGAACTGGAGTCTTTATTTTGTAGCAACGTGGACATCAACTTGTGACTTGCGGTCAGTGAGAGGCCTGAAGTATCTGGAACTGGAGTCTTTATTTTGTAGCAAGGTGGACATCAACTTATGACTTGCGGTCAGTGAGAGGCCTGAAGTATCTGGAACTGGAGTCTTTATTTTGTAGCAACGTGGACATCAACTTGTGACTTGCGGTCGGTGAGAGGCCTGAAGTATCTGGAACTGGAGTCTTTATTTTGTAGCAACGTGGACATCAACTTATGACTTGCGGTCAGTGAGAGGCCTGAAGTATCTGGAACTGGAGTCTTTAATTTGTAGCAAGGTGGACATCAACTTATGACTTGCGGTCAGTGAGAGGCCTGAAGTATCTGGAACTGGAATCTTTATTTTGTAGCAACGTGGACATCAACTTATGACTTGCGGTCAGTCAGAGGCCTGAAGTATCTGGAACTGGAGTCTTTATTTTGTAGCAAGGTGGACATCAACTTATGACTTGCGGTCAGTCAGAGGCCTGAAGTATCTGGAACTGGAGTCTTTATTTTGTAGCAACGTGGACATCAACTTATGACTTGTGGTCAGTGAGAGGCCTGAAGTATCTGGAACTGGAGTCTTTATTTTGTAGCAAGGTGGACATCAACTTGTGACTTGCGGTCAGTCAGAGGCCTGAAGTATCTGGAACTGGAGTCTTTATTTTGTAGCAAGGTGGACATCAACTTATGACTTGCGGTCAGTCAGAGGCCTGAAGTATCTGGAACTGGAGTCTTTATTTTGTAGCAAGGTGGACATCAACTTATGACTTGCGGTCAGTCAGAGGCCTGAAGTATCTGGAACTGGAGTCTTTATTTTGTAGCAAGGTGGACATCGACTTATGACTTGCGGTCAGTCAGAGGCCTGAAGTATCTGGAACTGGAGTCTTTTTTTTTGTAGCAAGGTGGACATCGACTTATGACTTGCGGTCAGTCAGAGGCCTGTAGTATCTGGAACTGGAGTCTTTATTATGTAGCAAGGTGGACATCGACTTATGACTTGCGGTCAGTCAGAGGCCTGAAGTATCTGGAACTGGAGTCTTTATTTTGTAGCAAGGTGGACATCAACTTATGACTTGCGGTCAGTCAGAGGCCTGAAGTATCTGGAACTGGAGTCTTTATTTTGTAGCAAGGTGGACATCGACTTATGACTTGCGGTCAGTCAGAGGCCTGAAGTATCTGGAACTGGAGTCTTTATTTTGTAGCAAGGTGGACATCGACTTATGACTTGCGGTCAGTCAGAGGCCTGAAGTATCTGGAACTGGAGTCTTTTTTTTTGTAGCAAGGTGGACATCGACTTATGACTTGCGGTCAGTCAGAGGCCTGTAGTATCTGGAACTGGAGTCTTTATTTTGTAGCAAGGTGGACATCGACTTATAACTTGCGGTCAGTCAGAGGCCTGAAGTATCTGGAACTGGAGTCTTTTTTTTTGTAGCAAGGTGGACATCAACTTATGACTTGCGGTCAGTCAGAGGCCTGAAGTATCTGGAACTGGAGTCTTTTTTTTTGTAGCAAGGTGGACATCGACTTATGACTTGCGGTCAGTCAGAGGCCTGTAGTATCTGGAACTGGAGTCTTTATTTTGTAGCAAGGTGGACATCAACTTATGACTTGCGGTCAGTGAGAGGCCTGAAGTATCTGGAACTGGAGTCTTTATTTTGTAGCAAGATGGACATCAACTTATGACTTGCGGTCAGTCAGAGGCCTGAAGTATCTGGAACTGGAGTCTTTATTTTGTAGCAAGGTGGACATCAACTTATGACTTGCGGTCAGTCAGAGGCCTGAAGTATCTGGAACTGGATTGAACAGGGCTACCAATACAATTGAACAGGGCTACCATTACAATTTAACAGGGTTACCAATACAATTGAACAGGGCTACCAATACAATTTAACATTTTCACTAAAGCTTAAGAAATCAACTTTCTAATATTTATCTACCTGGGTAAGTACCACGATGGCCCATCAACTTAAACCTTATAAAGGGATGACGACCGCGCGAGGTTTTTTCCTCCCTTAAACAACAAGGGGAGGGGGTTATTATCGACTAAATACCTCAAAGTTCCGTCTTCCAACAAAACTTACTTCAGTCCATTGTACGTGTCGACCTATTCTGTAAGACGCAAGCCTACATGTGAAACTGTCGTGTGTATCGCCGCTATTCAGTGAACCGGACACTTTCCTCGTTTTGTTATGTTTTAATAGGAACGCGGAACGAATTTCTAGTTTCTCTGACACACATCGTGCGGTTTGTGAAATGGAGCAAAGTGAGCTCAACTGAAGTTAACTGAACGTAAGGCATTTTTTCCGTTCAAGTATGTAGAGGAACAGTTATGGGATAAAGAAAATCTATTTCATCGAAATCCTATTTGCTTCCTTTGAAATATAAACTGTATTAACATTGCATTAACTTTCTCAAAGATTACAACGGGTGATTGACAAAATCTCAAATGGTTCCAAAAATTTAAAACTGCACATTTTTATCGAATTTAATTTGTTATAAGTTGAATAACACACAAGATATGGAGAAAAAACTGTTTAAAAATCCGCCATTTTGTCATTTTTAAAATTCGATTGTTCTAAATTTTAGTAGGATGAGTACACTATAATCCCCTATATCAAATTTCATGTTCATATCTTAATTTTTGTTCCCGCTATAGAGGTTATATACAAACGTCAACGCGACGGAAGGGCGCCATTTTATAAATCATTTTCACGGTTGCCTAGGGCCATAAAACGAAAAAAATCAGTCAAAAAAAATTTCGATTTTCTTGCGATTACCAACCTTATCCTATTTTTCATCTACTGAGAAAGTAAAAAGGCTATCTGTTTTGTATCTTATGAAGGCCATTTTAAAACCATCAAGTGAACAACTATAAGATTTTATAAAACACCAATTATTATTGAATACTGGACTAATACCTTGTATTCTTTAGTAAATTATCAAGAATTAGTTTTTTTTTATTAATAAAATTCAATCTAAAATAATCTCTTAGTTCATTTCCTTTTTTTAATTGAAATTCCAGAACCAGTATTAGATGACAAATTATTTTAAGTAGTACTGTATTTGATTAGCCTAAAGTTGTGTGGTTATGTTTGCTTTGTTTCATTCAATTGCTTCCGTTTCCTCTACTGTATTTCGGGTAAAAGCCTTGACCGTTTTGCTCAAGTTTTAAGGTTATAGTTATCGCTCCGTGTAATTAGATCTGTGTTAAATTAGCTTATTTATGTGTCTAATCCTGAAGTCACTAATAGAAGTGCAGCTAGTGTAGGTTATATGAAACACACATATAATCTTTCATCTTTCTCATCAGATCTCTCTTGACCAACTTTTGTTCTTTACCGACACTGATGCTATTAGAGTATTCTACGGCTAGGTGTTGTTATATTCTTTTCAATCTTTTTACTTGCCCATTATATGAAGTATTAGTTAGGTTAGGTTAGGTTAGGTAGATATCTCTCTTTCATCTTTCTTATCAGATCTCTCTTGACCAACTTTTCTTCTTTTCCGACACTGATGCTATTAGAGTATTCTACGGCTAGGTGTTGTTATATTCTTTTCAATCTTTTTACTTGCCCAGTATATGAAGTATTAGTTAGGTTAGGTTAGGTTAGGTAGATATCTCTATTTTCAGATCTCTCTTGACCAACTTTTATTCTTTTCCGACACTGATGCTATTAGAGTATTCTACGGCTAGGTGTTGTTATATTCTTTTCAATCTTTTTACTTGCCCAGTATATGAAGTATTAGTTAGGTTAGGTTAGGTTAGGTAGATATCTCTATTTTCAGATCTCTCTTGACCAACTTTTGTTCTTTTCCGACACTGATGCTATTAGAGTATTCTACGGCTAGGTGTTGTTATATTCTTTTCAATCTTTTTACTTGCCCAGTATATGAAGTATAAGTTAGGTTAGGTTAGGTTAGGTAGATATCTCTATTTTCAGATCTCTCTTGACCAACTTTTGTTCTTTACCGACACTGATGCTATTAGAGTATTCTACGGCTAGGGGTTGTTATGTTCTTTTCAATCTATTTACTTGCCCTATATACGTACTATAGGTTATGTTAGGTTTGATTATGTTATGTTAGGTTAGGTTAGGTTAGGTTAGGTTAGTTAGATATCTCTCTTTCATCTTTCTTATCAGATCTCTCTTGACCAACTTTTGTTCTTTTCCGACACTGATGCTATTAGAGTATTCTACGGCTAGGTGTTGTTATATTCTTTTCAATCTTTTTACTTGCCCAGTATATGAAGTATTAGTTAGGTTAGGTTAGGTTAGGTAGATATCTCTATTTTCAGATCTCTCTTGACCAACTTTTATTCTTTTCCGACACTGATGCTATTAGAGTATTCTACGGCTAGGTGTTGTTATATTCTTTTCAATCTTTTTACTTGCCCATTATATGAAGTATTAGTTAGGTTAGGTTAGGTTAGGTAGATATCTCTCTTTCATCTTTCTTATCAGATCTCTCTTGACCAACTTTTCTTCTTTTCCGACACTGATGCTATTAGAGTATTCTACGGCTAGGTGTTGTTATATTCTTTTCAATCTTTTTACTTGCCCAGTATATGAAGTATTAGTTAGGTTAGGTTAGGTTAGGTAGATATCTCTATTTTCAGATCTCTCTTGACCAACTTTTATTCTTTTCCGACACTGATGCTATTAGAGTATTCTACGGCTAGGTGTTGTTATATTCTTTTCAATCTTTTTACTTGCCCAGTATATGAAGTATAAGTTAGGTTAGGTTAGGTTAGGTAGATATCTCTATTTTCAGATCTCTCTTGACCAACTTTTCTTCTTTTCCGACACTGATGCTATTAGAGTATTCTACGGCTAGGTGTTGTTATATTCTTTTCAATCTTTTTACTTGCCCAGTATATGAAGTATAAGTTAGGTTAGGTTAGGTTAGGTAGATATCTCTATTTTCAGATCTCTCTTGACCAACTTTTATTCTTTTCCGACACTGATGCTATTAGAGTATTCTACGGCTAGGTGTTGTTATATTCTTTTCAATCTTTTTACTTGCCCATTATATGAAGTATAAGTTAGGTTAGGTTAGGTTAGGTAGATATCTCTATTTTCAGATCTCTCTTGACCAACTTTTATTCTTTACCGACACTGATGCTATTAGAATATTCTACGGCTAGGGGGTTGTTATGTTCTCTTCTTTCTTTATATTTGCCCAGTATACGAAGTACAGGGTAAATTTGGTAATTTAAAAAAAAATCTGCTTCCTTTTCTTGACTGATCTTCACTAAACCGAAAATGTTATTTTAGAAATTGCGTCCGTCCATCGTCGTCGTTATAATCCTATTGAAATTCAGAAAAATCGAATTAAAAATATCAAAATGGCGGCCATTTTAAGCAGTTTTTCTTCAAATCTCGTCTATTTATTCAACTTATAACACTAAATTGGATAAAAATATGCAGATTTCAATTCTGCAGAAAATGGCACCAACCATATAGCACAGTTCTGGTTAAATATTTAATTCCGATCCCTGACGTTTCAAGAAAGTTACGACTTCTGGTAGGGCCGAGTCACCTACACGAACGTAGCAAGTCATATACGTAAGGCCTGCTAGGGCGTAAAGAAAGTATATATTTTATGAGTTCAGAAAACTTACTATATGTACTAAGTACACCCATTGGTCTACAAAGCACAAGAGACCAAAAGGATCTGCTTGTATTACATTGTAAGAAGGGCTACGTAAGTATCATAATGACGACCAAACAACAAGGAGGACAAAATTAAATCAACACGCTATCTTGAGCGTTACACACCAAATAATGCAAATTACGAATTTCCGGCTAGCGTGAACACAAAGTCCGCTTTCATTGCTAATAGAAATGAATTTGTAAGAAACACGTGTTACGAGCGTTACGTTAAATCCGGATAATAACCTGTACAATGGCCTTCTAAATACAATAAATTGTGAGCAGGTAGAGAAAGCAAACAACGGTGTTAATTTAACGTGTCGACATTATTCTATGTTTTTAATTACCTTACATCAATTATTACATAATTAAATGTACTGAGTGACGTCAATGTATCGCCTACAGAGTATCCACAAAGTTATGTTTAAATAGTTTTGTGAGAAGTAAGTACAGGCCGGGAGACCCTAGCTGGATCCTGATATAGTCTTTGATTAGATCCTGACCAACTCTTGTTCTCTTGCCAAGTTGTGTTATGGGTTTACGTTAACACAATTTGTTGGGCGCCATAAATGTAATGCCTAAAAGTTGGATTCTTAGATCTTGTAAGAAATGTTAAATTATATTTGTAGGTTAAAAACTACTGACGTTCGTGTCAGTGTCTCGTCCCTACGGGGCCTCGTAGTTTTATATAGGGAAGAAGGTTTCACTCGCTACGCTCAGTTGTTCGGCCTTGTCACATGTCGTAAGCATACACTTCCTTGGAAGGTCAGATTAGATTAGGTTAGTTAAGTTAGGTTAGGTTAGGTTAGGTCAGGTTAGGTTAGGTTAGGTCAGGTTAGGTCAGGTTAGGTTAGTTTAGATTATGTCAGGTCAGGTTAGGTTAGATTAGGTTAGGTTTCTTGGAAGGTCAGATTAGGTAGTTAATTTTAATTCGGTTAGGTTAGGTGAGGTGAGGTTAGGTTAGTTTAGGTTATGTCAGATTAGGTTAGGTTTGGTTTGGTTAAGTTATGTAGGTTTATTGGAAGGTCAGGTTAGGTTAGGTTAGGTTTGGTTAGGTTAGGTTTGGTTAGGTTAGGTCAGCGTAGGTTAGGTTAGGTTCCTTGGAAGGTCAGGTTTTGAAATGACTTTTTATACAATAATTTCGCTATTTGTCATCGTAGAAGGGGGATTTTAGCATTACACCCAGAATTTTTAATTTTGTGTGTTAAACTTTAAATAATACATGAGATATGAACAAAAAACAGTCTAAACTTTCCGCCGTTTTGACTTTTTCAGTTCGTTTCTTCTGAATTTCAATAATGTTCTAAATGAACACACTATAATCCAC
Organism: Aphrophora alni; assembly: GCA_963513935.1. Lineage (NCBI taxonomy): Eukaryota > Metazoa > Arthropoda > Insecta > Hemiptera > Aphrophoridae > Aphrophora > Aphrophora alni. The sequence goes on from OY740777.1 coordinate 28,193,357, forward strand.
TACACTCTTATGTTCTTACCCTTCACTTAATAAACTAAAACAAAAAATTACTAGCGAGAAAAGTTGTTTTTTGTTTTGTTCTGATAAAAAGTTTAGACAAATTAATTTTATGAATATATTGGAAAATTCTCAGAGAAACTGCAAGCTTAAAAGAGTAGTAAATTAGCAATCAGAATAAGAGTTATCAAAATGTTAGTGACCATATAATTTTCTACTTTTCCCTTGTTGTTTCTAAAAGAAAAACCTTTCAATTATCATCGTCTTATATAACAAAAGAAAAAAATATATAAAATTAAGACCCCTAGCCCTAGAATACTCTCATAGCGTAAAGATCAGAAAAGAACAGGAAAGACTTGATAGGAAAGATGAAAAAGAGGGATCTAACCCAAGACTACAACAGGGTCTATATACCCAGCAGGGAATTCGGGATTGCCGAGCCTGTACTTACTCAGTCATTTTATTTAATTTAGAGGTTATGTTTATACACTAAACGATATGCTTAACTCATGGTTATATAAAAGATATTACTAAGTTTTGTGAGAAAGTTTGTGTAATAATTGTACATCGAGGTGAGGAGTTGACCTTTGCGTTTCCATTAACAAACAGGGCAGCAAGTTGAAGGCATTAGAAAGTGTGATGTCAAGAGATGTGTCTTCACAAAATGCAGAGTATGACAGTTTTATGTAAGCAGATCTCACGTTATCCACGAATATGGCGGAATGTGTAAGTTATCGGAATATAGACCTTCGGTACATTTGCTGTCTTATTGTTAAAGCAATAAACCTCGCGATCATTATCGTGCTATAAAAAAGAAGAAAAGAGTCTAATGATTCATAGCACTTGAATAATTGACGAAGGCTGGTGTTTGAACGCCCCACGTTGGGCGCCAATTGACGTAGCCTAGGGGATGAAGTCCTTTTTGGTCTGTTAGAGCTGCGGGATGGTGACAGATAGAAGGAGGAGCGGGTAGGCAGATCGACTCGGGAGGGTCGAGGCGGTTTGGTGCGGGGAATGGTGAAAAGTTTTACGGCATACTGGGGACCTTTTGGTTGGCCCTGAAAAGAGCCATTCGGTCTCAGTGCCTAGAGAACCACGTACTAGGTGGCTCTTGGATCGCCGGGGTTGAGGTTGAGGAGACGAACTGATCGTTGGTAGGAAAGAATATGCGATCTTGGCCGTTATGCTGTTGTGTTCACCTACAATCGCCAGCGCCAAAACACCTACAATTTCTTTTAAGGAGGCGATGCGGGGGGAGCAAGATACTGCCGTTGCCCGTATAAACTGATGCCTATAAAAGTTTCCTCTCACCGCGTAGAAACTAAGAAAAAAATCGATAGCTCCATTCATGGTACTTACCCAACCCTAGCTCCTAACATGTCTTTTCGATTAGAATTTTCAGACGATATATGTAGGAAATTGAGGAAATATGTTGGAGTCAGCAGAAGGGTGAATTGCAGATGAGGTTTACACTGCGAGGTTGCAAACCCTTAGTTGGGAATGTTTACAGTGAGTAGGTGCTCGGGGGAGTCTCAAGATCCTTTTCTTGATGGCTGTAAAAGGTTTTACCCTCCCTCGCAAAAACCAAGAAAAAGTCGATGGGCGCCATCATGGTGCTTACCCAACCCTAGCTCCTAGATGTCTTTTCTCAGTACCCTCGGTTAGATATATCTCGTTAGATTTTCTAGATTAAACAGAAATTGTAAATGTGTTTCTTAAAAACGATGTAAGAAAAATCCTACTGAAATAATGCACGTGGCTGAACAAAAGCCTAAACGGTCGTAGCGCAATTAAAAGTAAATTAACAGTTGGAGGAGACTTAAGTTTAAAATAATTATGTAGCCTATTATAATTCAAAACACTTCAAGGCAATGAATATATTTTCGTTTAAACGGTAGAAGCTACTCATAAAACACGGAAAAATACCATCAATTATTCCATCCCACCTTGAAACCTAATGCGTTGTTACAAAGCATAAGTTAAGTGTTTCAGGTTGCAGTGACACTGAAATCTCATGATATAAAAGATGTCAAACATTTCACGCCCCCTTCCCCACCGCATGAACAAATAGAAACTAAAAATGTCACTTTGTTTAATCTAAAAGTGTAAATAAACCGTGTCTATTAAAGAATATATTAATATGATCGTAAAACTTGCTTCGCTTATGTCATAAATACGTTGCCATCCTAAATCGTGCTTTTCGGCGATCAATGTTTTGTTTTTTGATTAATATTCCTGAACTTTTTTCTTTGCGATTGGTAATTATTATTCACATTTCATTAAAATTTGATCGAAATCGGCAGAGCCAATTTTGAGAAATTACGTTTTTTATAACAGCCTCAAGGCCAATTTTTTTGTAACTCTTGAAGTTGAATTTTTCGAGACATTACGATCAGTACGTTCTGTTACGGAGTGTTACTTGGGGGGGGGGGGAGGCTCAGTGAGAAAGTTTATGCTTGGTTTTGCATAGTTTATTAATTTACAATTAAAATAAGTACATTGTTCCGCCTTTTCCAGCTTCGTTAATGTCGCGTTTCGGATATACTCCATCCTCAAAACACTTAATAGAACTCAAAGCTTCAACAAAAGTGAAATTGAAGCGGGAACAATATACTCATTTTAATTGTAACATACCTAGCGGAGATAAAATTAATTTACAAATTCAATTGTGTTCTATCTCATGACACTATTGATCATGTAAGAGTCACTTATTTGTATATATAACTTAGGTTGAATTTGGTAATCGTCAAAAATGTCTACCTCTGTTTGTGACTCATCTTCACATTACATGGTCTCAGTAAACGTAATTTTCGGCGCCGCCCGTCGATCAGTCGTCAGTACGATATTGTCTACAGAATTTAAGATAGGAACATGAAATTTGGTATAGGAGATTTAGTGTGCTCATATTGAACCCTATTGAAACTGAAAAAATACCTAATTAAAAATGTCAAAATAGCTGCCATTTTAAATAGTTTTGATCATAACTCGTGTGTTTATTCCACTTATAAAACACTAAATTAGATTTTAATTCTGCGAGTAATGTTATCAACCCCACCTCCTACGATAGCGAAGATATTGCCAATAACGTAATTTCAAATCTGGACATTAGAAAAATAAGTGATATAAGCGCAACGAGCTTCCTCATATATGTACAGCTTCAAGGTCAGCGCTAAACAGCTGTAAAGTTTGTATAGTATAAATGCCCGTAAATTAGTTAAAAAATAGCGACCTCTTCGTGGGACATCATGAAAGTTATGAAATATACAATTACGAGGTTCAGAAAACCTGTGTACCAACTTACCCTACAGGATAAGCTCACCCTTTATCTAGCAATACAATTTTTAACATTCCTACAAAGCTATTGGTGCATTTTGGCGATATTACCAACCATGTATATAAGGTATTTAATAACTTTGACCTGAATAAGAGGAAGTTTGATGACAATACCATAGAAAGTAGCAACATTTCATGTCGATATGTTGTGTGTGTGAGAGAGAGAGAGAGAGAGGGAGAGTCACAGCTGCACTGCCTGTAGTCATAACAACTGTACACCTGTCGTCACAATATGCAATTTTACACTTAACACAGTTGTACTGCTTTAATTATTACCTGTCATTGCTTTCACCTGTGATGGACCGATGAAAGTGATTTCCTGCCCCCCCCCCATCATTGCACTCTAGATATACTCTCTTATATTCAAATTACTGAAAACCTATAAACTTTAAACCGTCCAATAGTGGGGTTGGGTAGCGTTGGGTTGTATGGGCTATACAGCCCTGCGTGTCCTCAATTGAATATCGAAAACTTGTTTAAGGACGATGATGACTGCAATGGTTGTTCGTCTTAAAATCACTAAAAATGAAAAAGTGTTTATAATCACAAAACGTATAATTTCTAAAATGTATCAAAATCCACACATTATTTGTTCACTGGGGGTTTTTTTAAGTATGGAAACAGCTTTATACTGTATAACTGAGAGGTGCTTGAAGGCAGAAACAAATGCGGATCTACATAGTTTAAAAAACTATACTTCTTTGTACGTTTAAAATTTGTGTCCGCCATCTTGGATCCGCCATATTGAATCAAATCTTATTTCTTTTAAATAGGAAGTGGACACGTGATTTCATGTAAAATTTTACAAGGAAAACGATGGTGAGAGCAGTTTTTTGATAAATGCTTTTTTAAATTAAAATCATTCAAAGTTGCAATATCGGAAAAATCGCGTTAGCACTAAAACGGGGTAAAATGCGAGGTAGAAACTTTTCTATTGTGTTTTTCCTGGAGAGTACTTCCAATAATGAACTTCAAACAGCTCTAATAAAGTCATAATAAACAATAACTAATAATTAACAACACAACTATAAATTAAATGTCAACTGTTATTTTCATTTTAAATATTACAATATTTAATTTTAAAATTGAAATAAATCTTTTCCATAGACTACTAATACGATAAATTTTCCAATCATACCATTCTACAATAAATGTTGAAAGTGCTTCCCCTCTACAGATTGTCAAGTAATATACCTAGTTTAAATCAGCTGTTACTTTACCTCAGATGTTTGCATTACGCTACAACAATGCAGCTTATTTAACTACTCATTTCGCCTGTAAAATTAAGTTGTAGTAGTTCAAAATTGTTTTCTAGTTCGTTATTGGATGTATTCTGCAGGAAAAACACAATAGCAAAGTTTCGAAGGCGCATTTTCCCCCGTTTTATTACTAACGCGATTTTTCCGCCATTGCAACTTTGAATGCTTATAACTTAAAAACGAAGGGATTTATCGAAAAATGGCTTCCACCATCGTTTTCCTTGTCAAATTTCACATAAAAATCACGTATCACACGTCCACTTTCCTATATAAAAAAAAATGAATCAATATGGCTGACAAAATTTTCAAACCTACAAAATAGTGTAATTATATTTCATCACTAGGAGCAAAAGTGAAGCTTTTCAATACAAGCTCAAGTTAATGAGCGAGGATCGAAAAGCTTCTTTTGGTCCAAGTGATGAACTATACTTTTCGTTATACTGCAAATAATATAAGAAAACAATTACACAAAAACTAAAATGTTACAACCTATTTACCTTCAAATCGATGGTAACAGCGTTTTATAAGTTATTTACAATCGAGAGTATCGGTTGATTTAAAGATGCTTTACAATCGTTAATTAATTCGTATAAAAGAAGTAACAGCTGATGACTTCGACCTCAGCTGATGTTTTTAAGTCATAGGACTAAAAAGAACAACTTTAGCATCTCAATGCATGTTTTGAAAACAGCTGTTTTTGAAGCAGTATGACGAAAAAGTAATTTTTTTAAGCTATGTAGATCCACATTTGTTTCTACCTAAGTACCTATAAGTTATGCAAGTATAAAACCGTTTGCATACTTAAAACTCACTCTGTATATATGTTCATTAGGTTTAAATATAAAGTACATCTTTGTCATCTTCGCTTTAGAAAAAAAGGAAGAAAAGAATATAAAATAAAGACTGCAAGCCTTCGAATCATCTAATAACATCGGGGTCAAAAGAGAATAAAAATTAGTAAAGAGATGGATCTAACCAAAGACTACATGAAACCAAATGTAGATCCAGCTAGAATTTATAACTCGTACTCATTATAGGTAAAGTCTTGATGGTAATTAAAAATACCCTTGAGGTGAACTCCTTTCAGAGCATGGCTTGGTGAGAACGGTGTTTTCCACTGCAGTCTCCAGTCAAACACTTGTCAATGAACTTGATCATGTACACATCAGTACATGGAAACTGTAGATCAAATAAATGGTCAATTATAGAGGGATTGGAATGTTCTGTCAGTCCTACCGGAAGTTAACTCCTCTTCCGGTTAATTGTGAGTTCAAATTACAAGAGTTTTGAAGTTAACTCTAGTTCTGATGAAAGGCCTAAATGCAGAGGTCGATGAACGTGGTTCTATCCAAAAAACAGTAATAGTCGAAAATTTGTATCTCTTTGGATTTGAGCATAATTTGATATGTACAATTTAATTTTTAAATCAGTACCGGTTAAAATTTCATTTTTACCAAGTTGATAGAACCATCATGGTTATAAATATAAATCATCTATTATGAAGATCCCGGCGCGAAATTTAGTGATGTGTGAGTTCGAATTAAAATACTCGGTGCATTCCGAGTATCAAAATCCTCGGAGCATTCCGAGTATCAAAATCCTCGGTTTCGTATTAAAATATTCGGACTAAATCCTCGTAACTAGGAACAAGGAGGAGTTAATATGCGAGTATGAATTCGAAATAAAATCCTCGGACAACGATATTCGTTAGTGTTGTGTCAATTCCAAACAAAATGCTCGGTGTTTCTACTTTGGTTATATTAGTTTCTAAGCTGATTTTTCACTACACATTAATTAAACATTACGATTTTGAGTTAAAATGATTTAGATTGGTTAACAAGTTCAATTTAAAATAATAATATTCATTTATTTCCACATTAACAAAAAAGTAAATTAAATTATTATTTAATTGTTATTATTTATATTTAAATAAATATTAGTAGGTTACCATCTTTATAAAAAATATAGTAAATTAACTTATTTTAAATAACAACTAAATTATTAATGTTGGTAATAATTATTGTACTAACGTTAAATTACTGAATTTGTGTCGAGGCAGGATAACATTTAATTACGTATTAGAAGTGTCAATCACATATTGTTTAAAAAAATAAATACTTGGTGGATCAGTCTAACAGATAGAAATATAACACACACACACACATAATGCGCATAATCATTCTGCGCAGATACTCGATGTCGAATTAATAATACGAGTATTGAAATAATTCGAAGCCGAGTATTGCGAGTATCTATTTCACCCGAGTATCAACATCGCTAATTACAAGTGTCAATCACATATTGTTTAAAAAAATAAATACTTGGTGGATCAGTCTAACAGATAGAACGCAAAAGTGTAGTTTGCGTTCTAAAAAACTACACTTGTAAAACCCTCCTTGTAAAAGTTTTCCTCTGGTCACACTGTATACGACAAATATCTTTCCTTAACTACTTTTTTTGTAAATGTCCTCTTTATTAATCCAAGTGCCCTCCTTGTAAAAGTTTTCCTCTGGTCACACTGTATACGACAGATATCTTTCCTTAACTACTTTTTTTGTAAATGTCCTCTTTATTAATCCAAGTGCCTTCCTTGTAAAAGTTTTCCTCTGGTCACACTGTATACGACAGATATCTTTACTTAAATACTTTTTTGTAAATGTCCTCTTTATTAATCCAAGTGCCCTCCTTGTAAAAGTTTTCCTCTGGTCACACTGTATACGACAGATATCTTTCCTTAACTACTTTTTTGTAAATGTCCTCTTTATTAATCCAAGTGCCCTCCTTGTAAAAGTTTTCCTCTGGTCACACTGTATACGACAGATATCTTTACTTAAATACTTTTTTGTAAATGTCCTCTTTATTAATCCAAGTGCCCTCCTTGTAAAAGTTTTCCTCTGGTCACACTGTATACGACAGATATCTTTCCTTAACTACTTTTTTGAACTCCTAAAGGATACATCGACTTCATTAGAGCCATCACATACTTTTTCTATACTGAAATCGTAGCTTAATTTCCTATATTTTAAATTACTTACAATACATTCAGTAAGGACAGCGTCTTGTAATAACGTGGGAAAAACATGACCTTGACCCATCGTAGTCGCAGTTTGAGCGGAAATGAGGGAAACGTTCGAGTAAGGCCTGACCGGAAGTGAGAGGAATCGAAAGATAAACTTGGTGTCGTGATTGTCAACGAAGTCGACCTTGGTATTGATCTCTGTAGATCCTATAGTACTATTGGAAAAATTAAAAAAAATAAAACTATTCCAAATATGAAGAACAAACGTAAAACATATTTCATTTCAAAAAGAAAAATATTCAAATTTTATTGTAGGCATGGCATCCGACGATTTGGAAAATATTAGAACTGACTACATAAAGCGATGAACCCCCTCCCCCTCTCTCTTCAAAAGGGTTTCACTTTTTTTCATGTTGTCTTGGGTTAGAACCCTTAGGTAGTGCAACTTTTCTACCTTGTTCAACTCTTGTGCTCTTCCTCTCCTCATACTATTAAAGAATTTAGGGCATATAATTTTTATTTTTTGTTCTTTTCTTCCTTTTTATAAGGATAAAGAACGAATGGTTTTTCGCCTTTAAATAACACGAAATAAGGAGAAGAATATCTATGGATGTTTGTTTTGTATTCGCCATGGGTGGGAGAAGAAGTATGGGTATTCTTGTTTCATGGGCGTCATCGCCGGGGGCGGGAGGGACGCCCCCCCAATATTTGAGATGTAAAAATATTTTAGCTAAAAACTAATGATTTACTTAAAACCTTAAAAGGTTTTAAGTAAAGGAGCTTTGTCTTTACTAGAGTTATTTTTTTTTATTTATTTTTTTATTTTTTATTTTTATTTTTTAAATGAGAAATCTTTATTATTTCTTCCATTATAAAATACAAAATACAACACTACATTTTACATATGCATAAATAGAAATAATAACCACCTAGGTTATTTACCTGTGGAGGTGGATTTAATATTCTTGGATCACTATAGTTTCAATGAGTATTGGAAGGCAGCGAACCAGCCAAATAATAACATTACATTTCTGTTAAAAACGCAAATAGAATTAATTTTGAATAGTTGTATGCAATAAAGCCCAGTATGTTGGTAGTGAGTATCGTCGTCTCGTCTTGAATCTGATCCGACTCATTGCGCAGAGGGTTTGTTTCTCCGCTCGGCTTAAAAAAGTTATAATAATTACATTTAATGTTTTAGTGTACTTCATTTGCTGACAAAATATTAAAATAAATGCATAAAAACGATGTTTTGAGAAGTTTAATTTTAAAAAATTTCCATACCCCCAGACCCCCGGCATATACCCCCCCCATAATGAACTGGTGATGACGCCCATGTTTTAGTTAATTTATAATCCAAACATTCAAAATGTTTTAAACACAAATTTAGTTTAACCTTAAAGTCCTAGATTTTCCTTTATTAGTTACACAGTATGCCTATCATGGAATCAAGAAAACGAAAAAGTTATTTTCAACGTTCGTTCTTTGGTGTTCGTTGGTACCATCAAAGAAGTTAAGATAAGAACATAAAATTTGGTATAAATAAACCACATTGTAAAATAAAAGACACTAAATAAGACAAAAGATGGATATTTCAATTCCCTATGTAATGGTATCTACCCGATATCTCTACGATGACAAATAGCGAAGTTATTGTTTAAAAAAATGTTTAGAACTCTGACCTCTGAGGAAATTCATATACAGAGTGTTTCAAAAAGTACGCACCCTATTATTGATTATGTGAATTTATTACTTTAAAAATTTAATTAATCATTATATAATTATACAATATTCAAATTACCTTAATCTTTTTTTAATAAATGTTCAAAATGACTTCCTTCGTTTGCAATGCAAGTTCGGACACGTTTCACAACATTTACATCCACTTTTCATAGTGTTTGAAATCTCACTTTCAATGTTATCCTTCAATTCGTCAAGTGTATGAGGATTGTTTTGAAAAAAATCGTACTTTTTAAATACCTCCAAAGGAAAACGTCTGCAGGAGTAAGATCTGGGGATCTTGGAGGTCACAATCTTTTGGATATCGCACTGCAGTTATCTCGCTGGAACCAGCAATAACAAGGCTGTAAATTGTTTAATTAAGTTGCGATAAACCACACCATCTACAGATTTGTCAAACAATAAAAGCACTATAACGCGACGCCGGGAGATCGCACAACAAACACCAATTTTACGTGCGTCTAGTGGTCGTTCGTGAAACGAGAGAGGATTTCCAGCGCTCCATATTTGGCAGTTTTGGTTGTTAATGTAACCATCCAAGTGAAACCAAGCCTCGTCACTAAAAAAAACACGATCCAACATTTCAATACCCTTGTCATTAATAAGAGAACGCATACGACGACAATACTGTAGACGTTTACCGTGTTCAACTTCTTTCAGTTCATGAACGACACCGGTGTGGTAAGCACGCAGTTTAAATTTTTTAGTAGCCCTAAAAGCGGTACATAGTGAAAGTCCAGCCTGTGAAGATAACTTTCTAAGTGATTTGCTGGGTGAGCGATTCAAACGTTCTTTCACATAGTCCAGAACTTCCACTGTTAACAGTGATGGTCGACCTGTGCTTTTCCAACCATATACACTGCCAGTCTCATGAAATTGATTAATCAAACGCGATATTGTTGACTTATTAGTTACTGAAGAATTGAGAAATTGTAACTGGAACTCGTCTTTTACTCGTTTGTAAGATTTATGGGTCCAATAAGTCTCAATAATAAACACACGTTCATCCTTGGGAAAAGACAGTTGAAAATATACACACACTTACAAAGAAGAATGCATACTGGAACAGATGACGAGTCAACAATGAGAACAGTTTTGCCAACTGATATTTGGGGAAGAAAAAATTTACCTATGCGTAACTTATACCTTCTTAAACCTCGTGTTGCGTCTTTTTTTTTTTAAACACACGTTAGTTACGAAATCCAATATGGCCGAGTCACCGACACGAGCGAAGCGAGTGAAGTCTTTCTAATATATACATATCTACGACCAAGGGCTTACCCAGGATCAAAACTAGGGGGGGGGGGGGCAAGCCATGGTCATTCAATATACAAAACTTTATTAAAATAGTCATTTCAAGAATTGTATTAAATTCCAGCAACAAAATGTATAATAAAGATTTATTTTTTGCTTACAGGGGGGAAGCTACCCCCCTGCCCCTCGCTGGGTACGCCCGTGTCTACGACCCCTATTAGGACTTGATGTAGCCTACCAATACAATTTAACATTTCCTACAAGGCCTAAGAAACGAATTTTTGAATGTTACATTTAGATTGTATGATAGAGCTGGGAAAATGCCATAAACTTGTTTCACAATATATTATCCTATTTTTTTAAAGTCCTCGGTTCTTCTTTCTTTTAGGTTATAAGTGGTTTACAAAAATCCTAAACATTTGGAATATCAATTTGTCTGTAGATTCTACTAACAACGTTAGCGAGGTAATTTCAAGGCCTACATTTCCAACACGGATCTAGACTATTACCTGTGTGTTTAATCGTGGTAGTTATGTAATAGATACCCATAAAGTGGTACGGCATTGGACTTCCAAGTGGGAGGTTGTGTCTACACGAAGTACAGGAAGGACTCCGCACGATACCTAGACTTTCCGTGAAATACGTCGATTGTAGGCCTACATCGAGTTATAGTTCTTAACAAGTATCGATACCTCTGAATCCAAAAATAGTATATCGATGGTACTGATTATAAAAGACGTTTTCTACTACAGAGTGAAGAATGACCCAAACACGTTAGCTAAATCGCAAGTGTGACAAGTTTATTGGCGCCATCATGGTACTTACCCAGCCCCATCACACAACGTACTGATGGGACCATTTGTCTGTGCGCGCGGCTCTGACGCTACTAGCCGTTCTGTAAAAGTAGGGCTCGCTCACCCAACTATGTTTGTCTACCTTTCGCGACACATAATTACAGTTTACAAAATTTGTAGTGTATATAGAAACATGATGTTTACAAACAACTCGAAGCTACATTGAAGACAGGTGAATAATCTACGTCCGGCGCGCCGCGCGGGACCCCATGTTTTTGGAAATGAGCGATAATCACTCCCCTCTTCCCCGCCGTGCCATAGCAAGCCGCGCGCACAGACAAATGGACCCATCAGTAATACAAGCAGATCGAATAAATGAAACGCCCAAAAGTTAGTCTTGTAGGAAATGTTAGTCTATTGGTAGATGAAAAGGTAGGATAAGTTTGTTTAAAACAGTTACACAGGTTTTCTGAACCTAATTGTTCGTCACATGGGTTAGGCTCTAACGAGCATCGAAGAAGTGTAAATAAAAAGCTTCCACTCGCTTCGCTTGTAACAGACCTTGAATCTTTACATAAGTGAAGGTGCCCCCGACAGTGTCACTTACTCCAGCCGGATCTTGTAATTATACGAACACATTTTCTTGGAGGTTAGGAGTTGGAAATTACATTTTTGACAATAACTTCCCTATTTGTCATCGTAGAGAGGTGGGGTTGGTACCATTACATGCAGAATTGAAATAAGCCAGTTCGTATCTAATTTAGAGTGTTATTTGTTGAATAACACACTGTTTATAAACAAAAGACTATTTTAAATTGTCGCCTTTTTGAGATTTTCAATAGGATTAGGATTCTATATGAACCCCAACACCGAATTTCATGTTCATATCTTTTTTTGGCCGCTGTCGTGCTTACGTACAGACGACAACGACGACGAACGGACGCCATGTTGAAAATATTTTATTCTGATGTCATGAAACGGTCAGTCAAAAAACGGAGCTCGAAATGTTTGACAATTACCAAACCTAACCTAACCTAACCTAACCTAACCTAACATAACCTAACCTAACCTAACCTAAACTAACCTAACCTAACATAACCTAACCTAACACAACCTAACATAACCTAACCTAACTTAACCTAACCTAACACAACCTAACATAACCTAACCTAACCTAACCTAGATTTCGTACACTTGGCAAATAAAAAGAATGAAAGATCACCCTCCAATACCTCAAGGTTGAAAAAGAACAACAGTTGGTCAAGAGAGACCTGACAGGAAAGATAAAAATCGGTACGTAACTCAAGACTGCAGGTGTAAATTAATTTAGGACCACAAGATAAAGCTCGTTACTCACTAAAGTGAGTTCCTGAGGGCTTGATAACTCAAAATATACTGAGTAGCTACTATAAGAAAAACGCACAATTTTCTCAAAAACAGCTCCAACGATTTACATCAAATTTTACATTGTAACTTCTAAAGACGCAAACAAAATAATAATAGTTTATTTCAAATAATGAATATATAAAAAATGTAAAACGATGACTGTATTGAGAATTTACAAAGGAAATTAACTCCAATAAGAGAGTTTTATAAAAGGATTCTGTCAGGCCGGCGTGTTCATGCAGGGAGCGGTCAATTATTTTATAAATCCACTGTGACTGTAACCAATATATGGCGTCTCACAAACTGTAAAGCCTCGACAGTTGTAGTTCAGGCCCATTGTTACGACTAAATGGAAATTCCAATTTCCCGCAAATCAATCCTTTCCCAATAAACTGTTGCCACAATATTGCACTAACATTCCCACATTCACAGACATAATCATTTCGGTAATTTTAAATTATTCACGAACCATTTTTTAAATTTGAAGTTTAGTATATTTGATTTAAGGTTATAAAACCTTTCTATTTAAAAAAAAAATTAATGGAAATCAAATTCGCCCTTTTTTTTAGATATCTACATTTTCTCTACAGCAGCAATGGTTCATTCCCATATTTTAACTAATAATGACCGTTAATTGTTGTAGAAATGGCAATGATTCGGTTTTGTTTGGGTTTTACGTTTGACCAAAATTTCATCAAAAACGTTTGAGTCGATTTTGAAAAATTCTGTTTTTTTTAGGGTTCGTAGGTAAAACCAAGAAGTCATAAAATTTCAGCTCGTGTCTGTCTTTACGTCGCAACCAGTATGGAGAGACAAGACGATAAATCCTATATATTTCAAACTTTGCATTGTAACACAAATAAGAAAAATATAGCGGTGAAGAAAAAATGACCTTGGGGTAGTTAAATGCAAAAACTATCAACTGGAATTTTTTTTTTCAATATTATGTGTGGGGTATCAAATAAAACTAGAAGTTATTCTGATTACGAATATGTATGTTTATTTGATGAAAAAAAATCATATGTTAGTGCAAATTAAAAATGTTAGATATCATCAATAACTTGAACACAGCGTGATCTACAAATCTGAAAAAAAAAAAAACTTTATTTTTTTATTTCAAATCAAATTGCAGTGCGAAATCATATATTATAGTTTTTTGTATGACGAATACAATTTAATTTAACCACACAATGAGAAATCCGTAGCGTATAAGTTTTAAAAATAGCTTTTGTCAAATGAGAAATGAACAACTAAATAGCCATTGAAAGATGGATTGCATTTTCATTGGTTTCTCTTTATTAGAGTCCGTAGGTACAGTAGCCTCAGACTAGGATTGTGTCTGGTGTAATGGGCGTGTCCTCCCTTCTACTTGCTTCCCTAGCCTGACTTGACGGTACAACCCATTCCAAGAAAACTAGTTACACAAATTACTGTTTAGCTTCATTTAATTCTTGAAGTTACAACTTCGTGACAGACTTTTGTAAACGTTTTATTCTTATTTACACCGATAAAAGAAACGAAAGTAGGGTACGTCTTTACACAGAAGCATTTGAGGTCAATATTTTTTTATTGGGGTTGTACCGCTGCTAATAAACGCAACAAACGAAGTGTGGAGCCCCTCTTTTCCTCTCCACCCCAGACACATTCAGTGGCTGCGGTGCGGGGGGGCCCGCGAGCTGGAAGGACCCGCGAGACTTGACCGGGATTTTTCGGGAAATTTTACCGGGACCCGGACCCGCAACGGGCCCCCCTATCAGAACAATATTTTTATGAGTATTGTCAAGAAATTACTAAAATAAGGTAAAATGTCTTCAGACAAGATTGTGCATCGTGCATCCAAAACGGCAATAACTATTATTTTTTAGAGAGCAGTATTTATTATTTAATTAATGTCATGATACGAAGTATGTGTATTGTTTACCATTGGCCGATAAGTAATGCAGGTATCGCTACGTCGCGCATCGCGGTGACTCACCGGCGAAAAGATAAACATCCGGGAAAAGATTATTGGGAGAGGGAGGGCCCGATGAAGAAATTTGCGGGGGGCCGCGGGTTCTTATCGCCGCCACTGGACACATTCCTACCTTGAGGATACTGTAGAACCAAGGACTAGCGATGTTGATACTCGGGTGAAATGGATAATCGATTTAATCGGTTTCAAATAATTTCAATACTCGTATTATTATTTCTAAATCGAGTATCTGCGCAGAACGATTTTGCGAATCGGATTCGAACTCAGCTTAACCAATCAGTGAATTACTGACGTATCGTCTCCTTGTTCCTAGTTACGAATATTTTATTACGAAATCGAGGATTTTAATAATCGGAACGTTCAGAAGGATTTCGATACTCGGATTCACCGAGTATTTTAATTCGAACTCACACATCATACGGAAATCTATAAGTTGCAAACCGTCTACACAAACAAGACGCTAAATCTTATATATGTCAAACTTTCCATTTCTATTCTTTGTATTGTTCTACATATAGGAGAAATACAGTAGTTAAAAAAAGACTTAATAGGGTATTTAAAGGGCAAAACTATCGATTTGAAAATTTTTATTTTTTGAAATATTATGCGTGGCGTTTCAAATAAAACTACAAATTATTCTGATTACCAATACAGTATGTATGTTTATTTGTCAAAGAAATTTATATGTTGACGCTAGGCCGTTTAAAAGACATTGACTTACAAATAACTGTCCCTATATGCTTACGGTCCCTAAGTTGTGTTGTTTTATCAGACAATTGACCCTTTTATTACCATTTCTGGTAATTGTCTAGAATATTCAAACGAAAATCAGCACTTACTATTTCATTGAAATCGTAATTTTCTGTTTTATTTTTGTTCTATTTTGGTTGCCCACAAATTCTATCGTAAAAATTTAAAAGTGTTTCAACATTTAACCCTAGATTACTTTTCTTAGTTCATTGTTACGTGATCACTTTTCATTCGTAAATTTTACTACTTTCTGTTTTTATTATTTTTTAAACTTTACTTTAGTGTTGACTATTTTTTATATTAAATCCTTTATTGTATTAAAGTGTTTATAAAAATATTTAACAATGAATCCCTACATATTTTAACTGTAAAAAATTTTTTTTACCACCACTAACGTTTGGCACGTTTAAAAAAAATAAATAATCTGCAAAAAATATAAATATTATTTTATTGGAAAAGTTAATCGGATATTCATATAATACATCATTTTTAAGTGTTTACTTTATATAAAAAGAGAAAAATGATTTACAATAAGTTTATTAGGTAGAATGCCAAAAATACCAAAATTAGAGTCCTGTCTTCACTGAGAATCACATTCCTTGCAGTGATTAATACACACTTAGTAGCTAAATCAATCACTTTGAATTCTAAAATCACTATTTACACAATAAACTATTTACAAGACTAAAAAACTAACAATATAAAAACAATAATTTACAAAAAAATATTCACACTTAATAGTTAAAACTTTCGCAAACACTATTCTTTCGTAAAATATACGACGCGAGCTTGAGTACGGTAATAACGGTTCAATCTTGAGCTTAGCCGAAGTGCAGGAAGGTAAACAAAAAGACAGAGCGTGTCCGTCTTTTGTCTACGAGTTCTCCGAATTTTACAAAGGGCGGGTCGTAATGAGTAATGTTCTAGGGCTTTAAACCAAAATATTTTCAAATAATATGAAATAACATTAAAACTGTTCATTTTTTGGTGAACTTAAACAGACATTATTCAAATAATTACTTTTGGACTCATTATGCCTCAAAAAGATAAAATCACACCATCGATTTATTAACCTCATCTCAAAATTTTTAGTACGTTCAATTCCAACATTTAAAAAAAATGTCAAAATCGTTGTAGCAATGTTTAGTAAAAACATGGCATGTAAAATGAAATTATTGAGGGAGACGACCCTGGCATGTCCTTGGTTCCGGTTGTAATCACCGTTAATTTTGCATTTCCTGTAGCAATTGCGGTCATTTGATAGAATAGACAGTCTATTTGGTCATTGATGTTTAACAGTAGGCAGGCCTACCATTCCATTAGGCTGGATAATAACGGCATTATACGAAGTATAGGGCGAGTTGGGTCGCAAATGATTTTGAAATCCGTTTCAGAAAACTGAAAATGTGATTTTTGTAGTTACGAGAACCGGACGATTTAGTAACCAACAGGCGTAGCGAGTAGAGACTTCCTTACATATATATATATTACGTGAACTTTACATTGCCAGTGATACTAGGTCAAATCTACTGTAATGTTAAGCAGCTTTTTGTCTTTTCCCAAAATTAATTATTATAATTTTATAACTCCATTGATACTTACACCTCCTAATTAAATTTTTATCTTGGTGAAACAATTTTTAACGGAAGTACGGAAGGTTGTGTCCTGAGCCCTGTATCTACAGTTGACAACGTCAGAAGGGTTTGACAGGTTTAGAGGTTATCCAATGAGCGGCACATTTTCCTGCTACAATCTGTCCAATCTGTACAATTTAGTAGGAAAATGTGCCGCTCAGCAGAAAGCCTTTAGGTTAGGTTAGGTTAGGTTAGGTTAGGTGATTAACCTAACCTAACCTATGTTAGAAATCTCATTTAGTAGAAAAATATGCCACTCAGCAGAAAGCCCTTAGACCTGCCAAACCCTTGTTAACTGAAGATGACTGGAGAAACGATTTTGTGGTGCACTGTAAACTGACAGAATAAAACATTGTGAAAAAGTTATCTTAAAAGTTGGACAGAAAAAGAACCTTTGTGGAGATGTATTTTAAGTTTAATTTTTTTTAATCTTCAGAATCACTTTCCAAAGTTTGGCGCCCTACTTAAGGGACACTCTGTATTTTCAATGAGATTTTCAAACGTATAATATGAAATTAAACAGGTTTTCCATTTCATCAGGTTGATAAATAATTTAGACAAAAATTGAATTTAAAAAACTTTCCAAAACTTTTCACACAGGTGTTTGTGTTGAATTATTAAAGCTGATGGACATAATCAGCTGTTATAAGTGTGTATATGGGTTGTCATGACAACGGTCAATAGATGTAATTAGCGGAAGAAAAGATCTGTGTTTAAAATATTGCAGAGGTTTGAATTAGAAAAGTAGCTAACACTCTTATCACAAAGGTTGTGTCCTCCGAGCGGCCAGTGTCCTGAGCACAGCATCTCCAGTTCAAGGATCAGAAGGGTTTGACATGTCTAGAGGTTATCCGCTGAGCGGCACATCCCTTTACTCCCTGCACTCTTATACATGTTGCTAACTGACACTCCACCTAGAGGTTCATTACGTTTGTCAATGGTACATAGGCCAACATTCTTAGATTTATGGTAGTAATTATTACACGATAAAACATGTTCCAAAAAATCTTTTCGGAAAAAATCATAAATATAATATCTGTTTTAAATTTTTAATTGATTTTTTTTTTTATCTTCAAAGTAAATTTTAGAAAGTATAGGTGACTAAAACATGTCAATTTCGAACTTAACCCATCATGGGCTATCTTAGAAATCTCTTTTAGAAGAAAAATGTTCCGCTCAACAGAAAGACCCTAAACCTGCCAAATCTTTCTGTCTCTTGTTAACTGGAGATGCGGCGCACAAACCACTGGCCACTCCGTGGAAGATACCGTTTCAAAAGTCATAGAGGCAAAAAATCTTTTTGATTTTACACCTTCCTGAATTTGACAGATTTTGTTGACGACTTTTTGATTGCCCTTCTCACTTAATTGGATTTCTACAAAACGGTTAAATCTTGGGAAATATGTTTTTTTAACAACAATCTTTATTTATCAAAACTTATCCCAGTAATTGTTTCACTCTTTGATGTGTCGGATCTCGTAACATTTTATTAGATGTGTGATCAAATTACATTTGTAACGAAAACTTTCCATGAGTGAACTTGCATTATTTTAGTGTTTGAATTTCAAGACAGTATATAAGAATTGATGTTTAATTCCCCCCCCCTCCTGTTGTTTAAAGGCAAAAAACCTCTCGGTCTTAATTAATTGTCTTATAGAACAAAATCATAGGCGCCATTATGGTACATACTCACCCCATCTCACAATGTAATGTAAACCTCTAAATACAATCCCTAAAGTTGGTCTTTAGGGTCTTATTAAATTGTATTGTTAGATCAAGAGATCGTATCCTGTAGTGTAAGTTTGTTTAAAACAGTTGTTAATCAGGTTTTATGAACCTACAGTAGCCTCAGACTAGGAGTGTGTCTGGTGTAAGGGGGTGGGTCCATTTGTCTGTGCGCGCGGCTATGGCGCGGCGGGGAAGAGGGGAATGGTTATCTCTCATTTCCAAAAACATGTGGTGCCGCGCGGCGCGCCGGACGTAGATTATTCACCTGTCTTCAATGTAGCTTCGAGTTGTATGTAAACATCATGTTTCTATATGCACTACAAATCTTGTAAACTGTAATTATGTGTCGCGAAAGGTAGACAAACATAGTTGGGTGAGCGAGCCCTACTTTTACAGAACGGCTAGTAGCGTCAGAGCCGCGCGCACAGACAAATGGTCCCATCAGTACTTGCTTCCTTAGCCTGACTTGACGGTACAACCCATTCTAAGAAAACTAGGTACACAAATTACTGCTTAGCTTTCTGAAACATGTATCACTACTTCCTTGACGCCGGCTGGCCTTGAAGGCTATGTAGGAATCTTCTCGCTACGCTCCTGTCGGTAACTCGGACTTGCCGGATGTCGTAACTAAACAAATATCATATTTTCTTGAGAATTCAGAATTCGAAATTAAGTTTTTTGACAATAACTTTGCTATTTTTTTTTTTTTTAGTACGGTACGGTTGGTACCATTGTAAGCTGAATTGAAATCTGCAAACTCGTATCTAATTTAGTGTGTTATTAGTTGAATAATACGCGAGATGTGAACAAAAAACTATTTCTACAATTCAATTGAGTTCTTTAAGAACACACTATAGTCTCCTATACCAAATTTCACGTTCCTATTTAAATTTTTGTGCTCATTACGTGCTTACGTAGGCCTACAGACGACAACGACGACGGACGGACGGTTTGTCGAAAATCAATTTTTCTGTTTTCTGAGGCCATGAAACTTGAAAATTAGAAAAAATTTATTCTTAACTTGGCCTTACTGAGTAAATAAAAATTATTTGTTTTTGAAAATATTCTTAAAGGATTAGATTTTTCCCGGTTATTGTCTATAACGAAAAAATTTCCCCAGATAGTTTATTTCACAGGATTAAAAGTAGGTATGGTGTTGATTTTACAATCACTATGATATAATCACAGATAACTAAATCACTACTACCAACTCGTCACGTATGTTCTTTTTTCCAGAAAAAAACCCCATAATTCCTTTCCCTAGTCTGATATCACAGTGAAAGTAGTTTAGCTGACCTTGTTGTGTTTGTCAGGTAATTGATTAGAATAACACAATAAATACATGATTTGACTCGCGGATTAGACTCGTTACACAAATATAGGCCTATTGTTGCCAGCCTGTAATTACTAATGTTTTGTAACATGATGATAAAAGAGTAAAATTTGACCTTGAAAATAAATGTCAAGTTCACAGCTGGCTCGACGTCTGTCAATACTGTTATAATGCAAGAACCGCTAATCTGATTTTCATTCAGTTGTCGGTGTAATCTGGTTAGATTTTAGCGTGTTTCATTAAAATCGGTTCGCCAGTTTCTAAGTTATAACGATATTTAATTTGTTGAAGGTTCTAGATCATAGAAGCCGTGGGAAAGATTTCGTGCATTCTAGACAATTACCGATAGTTAGTTTTTAACATATGTCATGGTTATTATATCTTTTAAGATACAAAGCAAAAACGATAACATAATCTTTAAAAGATAACTTTTTGTGAGAGAAAAATATTATTGTATTTAGGGCCTATATCGAGAGTGATTCAAAATTGATCGGCAATATTTTGGAAGCTGATTCTAGAGTTTAAAATGATTTAAAATGTGTTTAAACATAGATTCGGAAACGCTATATTTTCCATCTGTCGGCCATTTTGTGTTTTTACTAATGGCGGACGTTTAAAATATAGAAAGCCATTAACATTATATAATAATTTACTACAAACCAAAAGTAATAATATAAAAAAAAATACATAATTTGCTAGAAAGCAAAAGATTTTCCACTTTTAACGAAAAATATGCTTTTTTAATTTTTTTTGTAGGTCAAAAGATAACCAAGTTATGGAGAAAAAACAATATTAAAATTAGTATTAAAACACCAGTTGCCATTTTGAAACTGAAGGGGAACAAATTTCATGTTTGGTACGTTTCTGAATAATGTATTGAAATATTTTTGGTGAAACTAATTTTAGATGTTTAGACAATTACAAAAAAAGAGTTTTGGTTTTTTTTGTCATAACCAGGTTATCCTTTATTATATTACATACTGATTTATTGTTTTTCTTTAAAAGAGGATAACCCTTTATTTCTAGACATTTAAACGATTTAAACGGGCGCCATTTTGAAAATGTACAAATGAAGTCTTGATTTTCTGGTTAAAACTGGTTACATAAATAATGTTTGTACCAAATCTTCCCTCAATATCTTATCTACTACTAAAATGGCCTACAGACGGAAAACAAAGTGGAAAAAATACACACTTTTTTCTTATTTTTAGGTCTAAAATAAGCTTCCCATATATTTCCGTACTTACGAATCATCCTGTATACATCCTGGTGTGCAGTAAGTAGTACCAAACTTTGGGACATTGATACAACTCCAGACGGCGGATTGAGATATCCAAAACAAAATATTACGGAACGTTTTATGTTTACCAGTGTTCTACAAATACAATAAACATTTCCCTACAATGCCCAAAAACAAACTTTTAAGCATTGCAATTAGAGGTTTGTATTATATTGTACAACAGGGGTGCGTAAGTACCATGTTGAAATCCATCGACTTGTGACTAATCAGCTGTTATAAATGTATTTTGAGGTTATGTTTACATATCCAGCTGATAGTCAATCGTGTAACCCAATCTCACCTCTCTTCACACTTCAAAGTCCATTTAACCGTGGCCAGTGACACCAACAGTTGTGCCAACTGCCAACCGTGAAAACATAAATATTTCTTCCTCATTCTTAAATAATTGTTGTTGATCGAGAAACATTTTGCTTTTAAGAAACAACATTGAAAATCCTCATTATTAATTTACCCAGGTTAAGAAAAATAAAATTGCGTACAAATTTTCTCAAATTATGATCAGAAGATACAAAAACATGGCAGCTCATCTCGATGAATATTGTATTTTGTGGATGAAAGTTAATGCAACTCACAGATGAATATGTTTTCCTTGTTGTCGTTAAAGGCGAACATTTTCCGTCATCATCTTATAAAAAAAGAGAAAAGAGAATAAAATAAAAACCCCTTGCTTTCAAATACTCTAACAGCGTCGGGGTTGGAAGAGAACAACAGTTGGTCAAGAGAGACCTGATAGGAGAGATAACCGAAGACTACATGAAGAAATGTGTAAATACGGCTAGAGTTATCGGGTCTGCCAACCCCTCACTCACTATAAATGAACCCCCAAGGGTATATTTGTGTATGTATATATATATATATATATATATATATATATATATAAACTAATACACGGCGTTTCAAGGGTATAAATCAACTCTCGTTATAAACTCAGAGCAAAACACCAACAAAGCCTTAATTGGGAATAAGTAAACATAATACATAGTTTCCATCCTTAAACTGATGCCCAGTCTGATTTTACACTTTTAAATTTTGTCAGTTTAAAAAAAAAAACTTTATTTTTCCTCCTCAAGTTTTTAATGTTTTTCAAACGTCTCTGTAAATACGTCTATTTTCAAAAAATACAAGAGTAGAAATGTCCTATAAACATTGGGAGTTAGGCCAAACATACCCGCCCACTACTTCATTGCGTAGTGCTTAATATTTTCTTTTGAAACCTACTACAGCGCTAAAAAACTGTGAATGTGTATCGTTTATGTTCCTGACATTACAATTAGTAAATTTTAATATTTTACAAAGTAAAAGACGTAAAAAAACATTAAATTAACGGTTTTAAATTCCTTTATATCATGGAAAAAATGTAACAATTATTTATCGCCATCACCGCTCCAATCCCCTCCCTTTCATCGCCCCTACGTGCGCGAGCCACTCTCGAGATGACGGCTCTGCGCAGGTTTCTTTCTGTCTGGTAGGCTTAGTTTCATATTTGGTTTGTACACAAAATATAAATAATTTTATTGTTTATAACAATGATGAAATGATTGTCTGTCTAGATATAAGTACAAAGCACCCCTCCCCCGATTATATTTCCGAAATTAGATACTTAAAATGGATACTTTTACTGAACTATAAAACCAAAATGTAACGATTTATTGTTAATGATTTCAGGAACTGAGAGCCTAGCTAGGAAACATGCAGACTTCGGTTATGATTCAGATGGTGATTTAAGTAAGTTTTTATACAATTAAATTTGTTTTTATCAAAGTTAAAACAGAGGAGAAAATTTTATCAAAATAATTTAGTATTTCAACTTCTAAAACCATTTATGTTAGTCATAAAAAAAAAAGTTTGATATTCTTAATTTGAAGTTTACGATAGAATCTGATATTTTTTCGTTTAAGCGTTTCAAAGTTCATAAAAAATACATTGTTATACAATATATTTGTTGTATTCCGAAGGATAGCCGAGATATATGTAAATAAAACTAAAGCTTGGTAATTTACTAAAACACGTGAAGGTTTTTCCAAATGTTCCACTAAGTAGGCCTACGTACTACTGCTGTGCCTGTTAACGGATAACAGCTAACCGTCAACGTTGACCATCTCCAACGATCAACGCAGTTGACGAAGAAATGCATTAACTGCTAACGTTGACCAGCTGCTTAGTGCTTGCAGATGACGCATCAGTGGTTGTTTGTTAGCGCCAGCGCCCACTCGATGCGCGCGCATCCAGCTAAACGTACGCCTCTCAGTCGTCTGTAGTTTAGTTGAGCAACTAAAGCGAATCAATTAACGTCAACGTTTATTTATCAACGAATCAACTTATGTTTCTGCTGTAGCCAACTATTTTACTATTTTACAAATGCACACTGAACAAAGACGCTTGGTCTTCTGTTCTGTCTGTCAGGTTAACGTTAGCAGATTTTTTCAACAGTTAATCACAC